>JAOXOE010000001.1:86938829-87026005 GCA_028565055.1 Phoeniculus purpureus
CGTCCCTCCCTCCCTGCCTGCCTCCCTCCCTCTACCCGGTGCGCGGCCATTGCAGTGACCCCGGGCCGGCCAAGGATGATCACGAACACGCGGGGCTTCCTGTGGTCGGACCTGGAGACGCGGGCGCTGCTGGAGATCTGGGGGGAGGCGGACGTGCAGTCGGCTCTGGACGGCAACTTTAGGAACAGCCATGTGTACCGGGACGTGGCGTGCCGCCTGGCCGAGCTGGGCTTCGAGCGCACCCCGGAGCAGTGCCGCATTCGCATCAAGGGCCTCAAGCGCCAGTACTACCAGGCCCGGGACGGGCTGAAGAAGAACGGGCACGCCCGCAAGATCTGCAAGTACTACGATGAGATGGACCGGATCCTCAGCTGCCGCGGGGGGGGACCCGACGGTGCGGCCACGGAGCCGCTAGCCCCGCCGCCCGATGTGGCCCAGCCGTCGGGGCCCTTGGCAGGGCCGCCCACGCCGGGCACGCCGCACCACAGCCGCGGGGTGGACAACGAGCTGGACGAGGACGCCGAGCTGGGCTCCCCCCGCGACAACTTCACCGAGGACTCCGGCGAGTGCTCGTCCTACGCCGATCACGCTATCAAGGTGGAGTGTCCCTCCTTCGCCATCCCCATGCCGCCGAGCGACGGTGAGTAGCCGCTGGGTGCCGTACCCTCACCCCCCCACCTCCGCCACAGGGTCCCTCTCTCCTTCGCCGCCTTCTTCTATGGCTTCTGCTTAACCCCCTCCTTCCCGCCCCATCCTCTGCGCTCCGAAATCAGCCCATCCCCCTCTCCACGCACCTTGTTCGTCCCCCTGGAGCTTTCGCTGGGAAACCGGGTTGGGCGAGATGCTTGGGAGGACGAAAACCGTAGTGAGTTTTTTAATCAGTGTTCATCAGTGGAGAACTAGCGCAGAGATGAACAAGACAAAGTGTCAGGTCGCACAGTACAAGAAAATAGGCAGCCCTGTCGCCGGAGGCTTTTCCCGACAGACTCGGTGCACTTTTGTTAATCGGTCTTAAAACAGCGATGACGGTAGTACCTGAAAAAGACTGCTTCTTGTCGCAGATGGGCCGGAAAGTGGAGGGAGAGAGCTTTTACGTAATTAATTGCTTGGGTTGTTTCAGAAACACGGCTTCCAACTTTAGCGGGTTTGCCTACAGAAACACCCCCTAGATAAAGCCTTGCCTTTCCTGTTGTTCTTTTTACCCTCAGCTCCGTGTTAGTGCTGTGGAGGTGAGGGGCCAATGTTGTTTGTTTTATTTTAAGTCTAGATTAATGCCGTGGTTTTAATACAAACATGAACCTGTCGTCAGAAGTTGACATCACTGAGAAATCAGCCAATTGGTTGACGTTTAACCAGCCTTCTTTTTACACATAAACCCTATCAAAGAGTTGTTTACACTAATGTTCTTTTGAAATGCAAATCCAGAATGCCAACAGACTGAAACTCAATTTAGATTAATGTAATTACCCGCAATACACAAATGTGGCTATACTATTTAAGTCTTCACTTAAACCTTTTTAGATCAAAAAGACTCCTATTGTTGAAGTTTAGTACTACAACAATTAAAAGATGCATTTGTGATTTTTCGTGTTACCTTTATAACTTTGTAAGAGCTAGTGGGTTTTCTTTGGTACCCTGAAATGAAAATGTCTGAAGTAACTGCAGTTCACATCAAAAAAAGTATAGCAACTTAGGAACACTCTCACAGGGAGACTTTTTGCTGCTGCCTTCTTTTAAAATTATTTTTAATAATTATTAATCAATTAAATTAATAATTGTATCTCTTTTTGCTCTAGGCTTTAAAGAAATCAATACTCCAACTATTACCCCACCTCTCAGTCAACCCAAAAGATCAAAAAAACGCCATTCAAATTTAACGTTGGATAAAATGATGGAAAAATTCCTGCAGCAGAGCGTGGATACAGAAGAGAAATTTTACAGATATGAAGAGCAGAGGCTCAAAATTGAGGACAAGCGTCGAGAAGCTGAGCATGCTCGGGAGCTCCAGATGTTACAGATGTTGGGACAGATGTTGGCAGGAATTTCTTCTACGGTATCACAAAGGTCACAATCTATACCAACGAGTCCACCTCAGAGAGCAAACCATCGTTCATATGGGGATAACTTTAATTATAATGCTATGACAGCAGCACTTTCTCCACCGATAGGTACTTCCTTCTATAGTGTAAATTAAAGCTAGATTTTTTTTTTTAAACTTCTATGTGAAAGCACTGATAGTAAGTAACTTCTGAAAATAAAAGCTAATAGGAATTCTTTAACATCGTGGTGAAGGTGTCTATCTGATGTAAAATGAAATTAAAATATTGTACACTCGTATCAATTATTTAATATAGGTACATTAGTTGTAACAATTTAAGGACCAAGATCACACCTTTTGAACCCTGTAAACATTGGGGGCTTCTTTCCATATTCACATCTCTGTAAAGTGAATTTAGGTGAAGTTGTATAAAAGGCAAGTAGCACATTTGTTGAAAGTTATTTGGAATCGTTAGGTACCTTGTGGCAGAAATTTTGCTGCCATCGAATTTGAGAGACCTAACCCAGTATATGAAATTAAGGCTGTGCATATGTTTTTTCAGGAATGGGAAAATGGAATTTTGCCTATGCTGAAGCAAGTAAAATGCTAAAATCTAGCTTCTTTAGAACAAATGCCTTTAAATAAAAATTATGAACCATCTAATTAGACATAATGAAGTTGTAATAGAAGATAAATATTGGCATATATTGTTCTTCTACAATAGTTCATGTATAAAATTCTTGGGCATCTGAATTTTTTTTTTTTTAAAAAGGCATGCAGTAACTGTGTAGTTGGTATTTATGCACAGACCTTTCTTTCTATATACTTATTTTTGGGCCAGAAACTGATAATTGGGTATTAGCATTCATTAACTGACTTCTTGCGATCCGTGGCTCCGTATCATTTATCCTTGTCACAGTCTCTTTGCATATGGAGGAGGAAAACACAGTTATTTCATTAATGCTGAAACTAGAGTCAGTTTGGGGCTCAGTGGTTGTAGTGTGCCATGTGGAAATGAAAGAAGTCTCGTTCTATTTTAATTCGATGTTTCACACTGCTTGGAAGAAAAAAAGCATTATTTGAAAAGAAAAAAAAAAAAAAACAACCCACCCAGCCTCAGTGTTAATCTAGGTTGTTGGACCCTAAAGGCTGTTCTGATTCCTCAGAGGATCTCAAATCCTTCTCAGTTCTGAGAAGTTCTGGATGGTTAGGCCTGTTGCGGGTTGTGTTGGTTGACTTGGTTGTGTTTTTTTTCTTGGCTGTATAGCTGGATAGATCTTTGGTGGCAGCGGACTTCTGGAGATTATGTTGTACACATGGATTCTGTCTTTCAAATGTTGTTTCCACTTTTGAATTTAAAAGGAGACCTGAAGTACTTTAGAAGATCCCTTAGGAAATCATTTTTGTTTTTAGACAGGGGTGACATTACCTACAAGGCTATACTGTTACTTCTGAAAGGTTTTTGCTGAAAGAGCTTCATTATCTGTAAAGACTTGAAACTGAAGTTCAGATTTTCTTATTGGGTTTCACTGTATAGGTGTATGATCATACCACGCTTTGCAGAAATGCATTCTATATATTTAACTGTAGCAATAGCAGCTCAGGATTCTAGTCTTTTAATTGTTGGTATAACAAAGCATTTCTAATAAAATGTGAAAATAATGCTTCAGGCAGCACATCATTTAAGAAATTGTTTTCAGTTGCGTGTAGCCAAATATGCCTTAGGCTTTCTCTAGGTAAGTGGTACTCTGTTAAGAACTGCCCTTTGCAGTATTTTCCACATTTATTATACAACTACTTTATATTTACATAAACAAAACACTAGCAACAAGGGAACAGAGGTCCTTCTTAGCAA
The DNA here is from genome assembly GCA_028565055.1 of Phoeniculus purpureus. Taxonomy (NCBI): domain Eukaryota; kingdom Metazoa; phylum Chordata; class Aves; order Bucerotiformes; family Phoeniculidae; genus Phoeniculus; species Phoeniculus purpureus. The sequence continues at coordinate 86,942,723 of JAOXOE010000001.1, forward strand.
TGTTGCACTTGTAACAGGGTTACAAGCTGTATTTCTTGTGTGATTGAAAACCAGTGAGTGTATGAAGTGTGACTTTTAAAAAAACTAATCTGCCCTATTTCCAGAGAAGATGAGAATTTTTTTTCTCCTCTGGGTCGCTGCAATGCTATTTTGGCCATAATCCAATACAGGGTGGTGTGGTGGGTTTTTTTAATCTCAATAGGAGTGGGATGTTTGTATTATAGAAGGATTTTAAAAGCAAAAGATCAGCCAGGAGTATTTATCATTATTGAACACTAAAGCTTTTTATTACTGAAGATTATAGTGTCTAGTTTAGGTTTAGATTCTGTGGAAAACAGAGAAACAGATGCTTTCTGCTGATAGAGCAAATATGTGGAGTTTTCTCACTTATTATATTTTTCTCATTTATTGGATTTTTTTTTTATGGGGAAAATTTCAGGAACAGGTTTTCATCTTTTTATTTCTTCCTTTTTTTCTTTTTCCTTAATTTTGTAGATGAAGGGTGGGATTAATGAGTTTTATATAGCTGAAAATAAGGACTATCATGTGAGTTACTTTTACCTCATTATGTATTACTCCTTAATAGTTCTTTGAAAGCTATTGAGAAGATGTATAAAAAAAGAAATAAGCATAACTGTACTCCAGAAGACTAACAGATGCTATTAATGCTCAAATAATTGCTCTTTTGAACTAAATTGTATGGTTAATGAGAAACTTTGTTTAAATACAAGAACTTACCATTTTAGTGTACTTACTGCAATGTGTAGTTAACACATTGTTGATAGAAGTACTGGTCTTCACATTTGTGCCGTGTTTAGTTATAATTGTTGAAATACTTTTCTGAAGTTTCATCATCTTTGGAAACAGCAATTTGAATCTGTAGCCTTCTGATTGCACAGTGGTTTTAATGTGTAGTTTGACTTGTAGCTCTGCATTAGCGTTCTGACAGTCGTATTATAGCTTAAAAAAAACCCCTTTTGTGATATTTGTAATGTTTGCATCTAGTGTGATGGATTTTAGTTTTACAGAAATACTTGCATTGTGCTTTGTTACCACCTGCCACATTAACAGAGTAGTGAGCTAGGCCCTGACTCTGCTAAGAGGTGGAAGTCTTTAAGGGGAAGCAAAAACTAAGGTAGGGTATATGTGTAAAGTTTTATTTTGGTTGCTCTATGCTTACCTGTGTCTGGATGTGTCTGGTTCTTGCTCAGTGTACCTATTTCAGTTGAGCTTAATTATGGAAGTGATTTCAAGCTGAACTAAGAAGATATTCCTAGTTACAAAATGTTCATATAACTATTCTGGGCTGTTGTTTGTTTCAGTGCCTGAGTCCTAAATAGGACTGTGAGCAGTCAGTGGAAATATTCTCTGCATCAGACTCTAAATTAATTTTTAGAATTGTTGCCTTCCCTAGTTACTCACTGTTTTAAAGGCCTTTCAGTGACAAAGCACTTAGTTTTTGAAGTATTTAACTTTGTATATCTTTGGGTGAATTTGTTTAGTTTTTATGAACGCTTAAACGCTGATGGTAGTTTAAAATCTAATGTACTTTTAACACTTGTTTTATTTTTTTCAGTTATAGAGAGATCCTTTTCGCTGCACAGAACACATTCTCTAAAGGATATGGAGAATATTTTTCAACTGGTGCGCAATGTTATCCCCCCTCTAACAGGGAAAAGGCATAAAGGTCAAGATGGACGTATAGGCATTGTTGGAGGATGTCAAGAGTAAGTGAAACAGAAATTTGACTTCTGTTTCTAAGAGTCTGTCCCCTACTGTGAGTTGGGATGGAACTAATTTTTGCTTTTCATCTCAGCCTCTTCTAAGTAGCTGCAGTTTCTGAAGCTAAGGGCATGTCTGTATCTGTGCAGATAGTGTCTGCTTCTATGAATGGTAACACTTGATCATTACAGTTACTATCAAGGACCGATGTGCAAACAAGCTCTTGCTTACTTGCTCCTGTGTAGACCAAGGTCGTGGCTAATGTTGTGTGCCATGCTGGGGTGCAATAAGAGAGGCTGCATCTGTGGGGATAAGTAGACAGGACAAGTGACCAAGAAGTTATTCCATCCCATAGACGTCATATTTGATATAAAGCTGAGGGATCTGTGAGTGGTCATTTTCTCTTCTTCAGTTGCTGGTGTCTGAGGAGTTGTCTGTTCTGCCTTCAGTCCCAAGGAAGCTGTCAGAAGGACACAACAGAACACCATAAGTACTTGTAGAAGCCATTCAAACTCATATTTAAAACATGAGTATTTTCCAGAGAACTTTACTAGTCCATCATCTTGACTTTTGAAGGAACATGTTTCCTTGCAATTGTGTTGCAAATGTTTGGCAGTGAATGTGGTTGAAACTCCAAACCATTTGTGCCTACCCTCTCTGTCTGTTTTAACCAAACTTCCTCTGCTAGCAGCATTACTCTTTTTCCATTGCATGATGAAGTTACAGAGTAGGTAGAATAGAGTAAGACAGTGGCACATCTCTTCTTTTGTAATATATTTTGATGTCTTGAACTCGGTCTCTTCAATTGGGAATAGAATATTCTCTTACTGCATGCTTTTTATGTTGATAAAGTCTGGTGTTTACTAGATTCAGTCGATACCTTGTTTTGTGTTCTGCAGTAATGGAAATAGCATGCTTCAGGGGAAAAATAGATACAGCGTAAATCAGTTAAATGCTATATTGACCTAGAAATGCTCTGTTCTTTCCTTGGCTACATTTGGTAATCTGAATGGTACCTTGCAGGAGCCACTATACCTTCCCGATTTTCATTTTCCCCTTTTGAAATAGAAATTGTGTTTTTTTTCCTAAAAGAGATCTGCTGTAGGACATCTGCTATTATAAATTTCCTGTAAAGAACAGAAAGTTGTTGTCGTAGAGCTGGATTGGTTAACCAGGAGCTAGTTTCCCTTTTGGTCTTGAATTCTTACCTCTTGGCAGAAGTAGGCACCTCTGGAGGGTGATTCTGTCTGTATCTCTCTTCAGCCTTCATAAAGAGAGTTTAGGGCAACTGGAATCAAGTTTAGGCACTTAAGTATCTGAAACCAGATGGGACCAATCCAGATCACAGATCCCAGATTTGGCTTGCAAACAGTGTTTGACTCCTGTTTAGAGACAAACTAGACTTCTGATTGTCTGAGAAGAGCTTGTTTTTATGGCATGATCTTTGTAATTATTCTTATTAAAGGATCAGGTAGCTAAGTGGCCTCAAGTTGTGTCAAGGGAGGTTTAGATTGGATATTAGGAAGAAGATCTTTGCTGAGAGAGTGGTTTAGTACTGGAACAGGCTGCCCAGGGAGGTGGTGGAGTCACTGTCTCTAGAGATGTTTAAAAAATGAGTAGATAGAGCACTTGAGGCCATGGTCTAGGGCTTAGGGAGATGTTGGGATAAGGGCTAGACTTCATGATCCTGGAGGTCCTTTCCAGCCATGATGGTACTATGATTCTGAGGTGAAATCCTTCACCTTTGAAATCAAAGTGAGACTGGAGACTGGCTTCAGCATATCCAGTTTGTTTCCTGTAAAAAAGGGATAAAAATGAAAAAGCTTTTTTTTTAAAAAGAAAAAAAGTATTTGCTCTTGAATTTAGGATTTCATTATGGAAGGCTGATTTCCAGATTATCTAATCTCATGACTGTTTCCTAATATACGTTGTGTTTCATTCTAGATACACTGGAGCACCATATTTTGCTGCAATTACAGCTCTCAAAGTGGTAAGTGGTGTTCTATACCAATCCAGATGAACTTTTCATCATTTAGATTGGCTAAGTACCATTCTTTTAAAAATATTTGTTCTGTGCTACACATGAAATTTGAGTTCTGAAAGGTCTTCTGTTTAACAAAGAAAATTCTAAGCCACACATATGTAGAAATACTTTGTAAATATGTCTTGTTTTCTGTTAATATAAGATAGATGTATGTAAAACATTGAATAGTTCAGCAGAGGAACTGTTTTATCAGAGACTTTGAGAGGAAACTTCAAAACTTGATGAAATAATTTTTCCAAAAGTGAACAGTAAAATAACTTTAGATAAATGTCTAAGGTTATATTTTCAGTGCAGACAGTTCTTCAGAATTTTTTTCTGTACCTGTTAAACTGCTTGACTAAAGTAACATTCTTTCAAAACTTACAGCTTTAGGCTAGTAAAATTCTTAGATGCTCTAAGTCTAAATATTGTTGGCTGAATGTAATGTAATTTGTAATAGCACATTTTGTTTACATCATAATCTTTAGCAGAAGTATTTTCTAAACTTTTCCCCTGGATATGTGAACTTCCTTGTTTTAGTGATATTACCTGGCTAAAAATGTATTTACTGCAGACGACATAAATACAGTGGGCATTATTCAAAATCACGCTTACATAATACAGATAGTTTTCAGCACAGTATAGTACACCAGTACTTTTCAGTTCTTTGGTTATGTTTTTTGGTTTTGAAGGTTTGTTAAAGGTTTTCTGCTTAAAGGTTTGTTTGTGCAGGTAACGAATCCATGTATTTCCACTCCTACCCAGGATACAGTCCTTCAAGGGCTTAAAACTGAAATGATATTGTTTAATGATCTTATAGAATACATTAAGGTCATTCAGTTTTCTGCTGTCGATATGCAGGTACCGTAGCATTCTAGGAGGTCCCCTATTGAAGTCACTTTATTTCAGATCACTGTGTCCACACACACAGAGTCACAGGATGAAATCTCTGTATTGCTTAGTAGTTGAAATGTGTAGTAGTAAAGCAAATGAAATATTTTCTTAACCTTGGGAAATGTCAGTATTTAGGACAGAAGATCAGGCTTTCTGGTCACTGCTTACATCATTTTTACTTAGCAGAGGGCTTGGTACAGTTAGATTAATGGTTGGACACAATGATCTTGACTGTCTTTTCCAGCCTAATGATTCTATGATTTTATGTGTATGTCTGATTCTTCTGAATTGATAACAGAAGCTTGAGGCTAAGCTCCTCAGCTTTAATTATTAAACAACTTCAGAGGTGTTGGTGAAATTGCGCCAGCCTTTACTACTTTTCCTGTCCAATGTAACTTGTCTCTGGTTCAGCTGTGTTCCTTTGCCTTTCTGCTTGTTGTATGTGTGACATTTTATTCTCTGCTCATCTGCAAATGAGAAACATTTCTCAAGTGAGTAAATATTCAAAGTCTGTGTTTTCAGTCATTCTAACAGTGAAAAACAGAAAAAAAAATACTAGAAGTTAAATACCAAAGAGAAATAGTCAAAGCATTGCACGGTAGTCTAAATTAGAATAGAAAGACTTAAAACGTTTGCTCTAACTACTGAGAGTAAGTATTCAGGTGACCTATTCACTGAGTTAACTTTGGAATTATAAAGTTACTATTAAGTATAAATTTGATAACTCTGTTTGCATATTTTCTTTTTTAGGGTGCAGATTTATCCCATGTGTTTTGTACCAAAGACGCAGCAACAGTAATCAAATCATATAGTCCAGAGCTGATTGTTCATCCAGTTCTGTAAGTGATTTATGTTTTTGTTTAAATGAGCACGTGAGGATTACTAGTTTGAACACTTCAGTCTGTCAGTTGATTTATTTGCGTTACTTCCTTTTTTAAATTAAGGGATGGGTGAGCTGGAGGTTAGAACTCCTGGGTTTGTCTTCATTACAAACAGTTAAGTATTTAATATGGAACAATCAATAGTGGTTTGTGGGTTTTTTTCATTACTATCAAATTACATTAACTTCTAAAAAGCAAAGATGTTGCTTTCCACCACTTGCTGACTTGTGTTTTGTGATTATAATGCATTTGACTGTAAACAGTAGCAAAATCCAGAAACTAAGAACCACTACAGGTCAGCACTTCAGAGTCTGCAGACAGAATATGTTCTCTTGCTTCTTCAGTCCTAACAATATTTAACTGTCCTGTTTCTTTTTCCTTTCTCTACAACATATGTAGTCATTCGTGCAAAATTACTGGGCAAGGGAGATGATCCTTCTCATTTTCCTTTGTAATATGTTGCATTAGATACACACACTTCTGGGTGTGGGAGAGCAGCCTGTACAGCTTTCTGATATTAAAACAGGCTCACAGACTCTGTCCTTGGACAGAGATAACCACAGAAAGCTGTAGACTCAGGAATGCATTGTTTTGATATTTGCTCTTGCTTTTTTTCTTTTAGACTTTTTTACTTTTTTACCTTTCTGTAGATACCAAGTAACCAAGTCTTAAGAGTAAGAACTAAGTAATGTTATTGTAACCAATAGTGTTAAGCTAAGTGTATCTTGTACTGATAACAAAGTATATAAAAGAAGAAAAAGAGAGGAGGATTATTATTAATTAAGAAGAAGCACTTTAAAAAAATGAAAGGATTTCATTTCGCTATCACTTTGAAGTCCGTGCTGAGTTTAATTGCTACAAATTGTAGCTTATCCTGCAACACCTGGGCATGAATGAGTGTTCTAAAATGATATAAAATTCAGGGTTTATTAACAAGATGAAAAGCTTAATAAGCAGCTATTCTGAGAACAGTCAGTGCGTGTGCTTTTGTCAGAATTTGTATTGGCATATGTTAGTGATTGGTAAACTTCTAAAGGCTAAATTGTTTAAATTGTGTGTTAGGATGGTTTACTCTGAGCACTGCAAATGAGAATTAAGTTGTGTGCCTTAGGTATATGTCCCTGAGTTCAGCTTGCACCAGTGCATGTCAAAGTCTCTTAGTGTACCTTGTAAAGTTGTGATTAAGCTAGAAAAAGTGTAGTTTAAATTCATGTTTGTCAGAAATTGCTGTCAGGAAGGATTTATGACAGTAAAAATATTTTGGTGCCTGAGGGAAAAGAGTACAATTGCCCTGATGAGGATGCCTGTGGTTGGAAGCTGTAAGATTATTACATTCTAATGGTGGGTTTCATTCCTGTTGGTGTAGAGAGGTGCTTAGAAAGAAGTCAATTAAATAGACAGTTATTAAGGGCTGTGTTTTGCTGTTGGCTTGGTTTTATTCCTGAGATAGAAGAAACCTATCTTAGACAGGGAAGACAAATTGCATTTGAAAGCAAAGGGAAGGTGCAAGGATAGGGGTTTTTAGCAGTGCAACCTCATTAGCCTCTAATATCCAAAAAGCACATCTTCAGTTCATGTTCTGTCTGATGCCTTATTGTAACAAGTAAGATAGAGAATCTTAATGGCAGTAGCTTTGCTTGTAACTTAGATTGTGTTGGTGCACGGCACTTGACAACATATGGTTGTCTTCAGCACTTCTGAGGCATCATGTCAAATACTGTGTTCAGTTTTGGGCACTTCATTACAAGAAGGACATTGAGGTTCTGGAGCAGGTCCAAAGAAGAGCCATGAAGCTAGTGAAGGGCCTGGAGGCCAGGTCTAATGAGGAGCAGTTGAGCAGAAAAGGAGGCTGAGGGGACACCTTACTGCTCTTTACAACTACCTGAAAGGAGACTGTAGAGAGATGGGGATCAGTCTCTTGTCTCAAGTCACTAGTAATACGATGAGAGGAAATGGCCTCAAGTTGTGCCAGGGGAGGTTTAGATTGGACATTAGGAAAAAATTCTTCATTGAAAGAATGGTCAGCTGTTGGAACAGGCTGCCCAGGGAAGTGATGAAGGTGTTCAAAACACACATACATCTGACACATGTAGATGTGGTATTTGGAAACATGTTTTAGTGGGCATGGTGGCATTAGGCTAATGGTTGGACTTGATGACCTTGGGGTCTCTTGCAACCTTAATGATTCTATGATTCTATTGGAAGGTGTTGACCTTGTCTTAGGAGAAGCATGTACACAGGGTTCTTGATGTCTGTGATAATGGAAGTGGTTAATAGGAGAAGTAAAAGGAGCATAGACAAAAGGGAGATGGTGTTGTGTAAACAGTAAAACTTCTATTCATGGAGGACCAGACTGTGCCTATTAAGTAAGGGCTGGGGGTTTTATACAGATTCTCAATGCCTTATACGTATCTCAGTGTACAAAGAGAACTTTTCAGCTGCATCTTAGTTTTATCAGAGGAATAGAATCAGATATCAGATGTACAGAGTACAGTAAATCTAGACATTTTCATATCCATACAGCTTTAAGTCTGAAACTCAATGTTTAATACTTCTATTAGAAGTCTGATTAATTCCACCCAGACAGCTGGCTAATTGCATGAAGCAATGGATCTGTAAATACTGTTTATAAGACATACTAAATTAAAAAAAGCAAATATTAGAATGTTCAGATTTTGTTTGTTAATATTTTTATCTCTTCTGCTTCATTTGAGGAAAAGGGAAAACAGTATTTTCTGCTTAGAAAGGAAGAAGTCTTGATTGACCAGGTTTTATTCACATTTACATAAACAGCCTATTTTTCTCATAAAGCCCTTTGTCTTCAGTGTCACACTTCTCATATGATCTTTTATATCTTGTGGAACCATTTGAGTTCTGCAGACATGGCCCACTGCTCTTAATTCACAGTCTAATCACTTAAACTGTCTTTGTACTTTCTCCCAGGCTGCACTTCATGCATGGAAGAACCTCTGGGTTAAACCCACTTAGCAGCTACTCATTGTTTTCTTTTGTGTCTCTCCTTAAAACTTTGCTTTGTTATGATTTCTCCATGACCTCTCAGAGTAACTAGGTAGCTGTTATACCACTCTCTTATTATGCTAATCATAATTATGGCTCCATGTACTTCTCAATTCACTGTTTGAACAGCTTGGCATTTTGCCAGGGTTCAGCTGCCATTTTGTACTGCTAGGAGTCTGACATTTTATCACCTCCTCTGTGACTTGGTTGCTGCTACCTTTCCCTCTGCCTTCACCTCACTGGGGATCACCTCAAGGAAATAATATGCTCTTTTTTTTCAGCTGCCCCCTGAATTATTCTGGCTTGTTAGAGCCTCCATCATGGATCTTTGATGGCATGGCTAGTGAAGGTATGTGAGAGCTAGAAGGTGTGCTGTTGCATTTGACATCCATCTTCAAGGATCTGAGGAATGTTGTGTAAGAAATATATTGAGTAGTACTGCAGAATGTGGGTTATGGAAACAGGTATCCACCTTGCAGAATTTCCAGGGCAATTCCATGTGCCCCCTGCTGCAAGCCATCCTGGAATTTCTTTTGGTGTGACATCTTGTGCTAGGGTGTCACTTTCTTTGTCATTTTTCTCTTGTGACTTCATTTCCTGTTCCAGTGAGTTGAAGGTGGGAGGGCTGGAAACTGTATGTGGCAGCCTGGGATCTGGATGAAGCTTCAGTAGGCTCGTAGAATGGTAGAGGTTAGAAGGGACCTCTAGAGATGATCTAGTGGAAGCTCTCTGCTTGAGCAGGATCACCTAGAGAAGATCATACAGGGCATGTCCAAGTGGACATGCCCTGTCCTCCTTCTTTAGAGAAGGAGGCTCCACAATATGTGGGCAGTCTCTTCCAGTCCTCTGTTACCCTCACTGTGGAAAAAATTGTTGCTTATGTTTAATTTGAACCTTCTATATTCCAGTTTGTGCCCATTGCCCCTTATGCTATTGCTGGGCACCACTAAGAAGAATCCAGCCCCTTCACCTTGACACTCACATTTCAGTTATTTGTAAGCATTGATCAGCTCTCCTCTCATTCCTTCCTCTCGAGGCTAAACAGACACAGCTCTCTAAGCCTCTCCTTACAAGGAAAATGCTCCAGCCCACTGATGATCTAGTGGCTCTGCACTGGACTCTCTTCAGCAGCTCCTTGTTCTTGAATGGGGGAGCCGAGAACTAGAAGTAATGTTCCAAATGTGGCTTCACTAGGGCAGAGTAGGGAAGGAGAGGATCCTCCCTTGACCTACTGGACACACTCTTAATGCACCCCAGGAGACCACAAGGGCACATTGCTGGCTCATGGTCAGCCTGAGATCCAGCATCCTCATCCTCTGAGCTGAGTAATGGTAACTGGGTGTCTAAGGGCCATGAATAATCATTATTATCAATACTAGCTTTTCCTTTTTTATTCAGGTATTTTGCCAAATATGTTGTGACCCTTTCCACAAAGACACGGTATTGATGGAAGTGCTCATTAAAAACTGACTAGCTAACCAGTTTGATATTTTTGCTGACTATGACTCTTTGCTTTCCTATGGAGAAAAGTGTGTATTGCTGAAGTTTGGGGTCTTTGGAATTGTGGGGTGTGTAGCACTTTTGTCATAGCTGCCTTGCTTTTGTAACCGCTACCCCTGGTTTGTTCCACATTTTCCTGTTGTATCAGTTAATATGCTCCTACTGTATAATACAGTCAAGATAAAACTTACCCTTTTCATTTTATTACATTTTATTGCAGGCGTTTTCTGTGTGGAATTCTGCTGTAGTATCTACATACTTTCTTGCACTAGTGTTGGGAACTTTTCTAGAGAACAGCTTTCAGAGCCTCTTTTGTATTCCCCATGTTAATTCCCTGGCTTAGTTCAGGTTGAATAGACTTCTTGTGGATACCTGTGTTGGGTTGGCTTATCCTGTCTTGGTAGGCAAGTGATCATGGAGTTAAATGAACTGTATGAACTGGTGTGTATTCTAAAAGAAGAGAGAAAAAATATGTTGTGTTAGTTTCCACTCTTGCAAAGACTTTTTTGTAATTGTACAGAGTTTTTCTTTCTGTGTAGACCAGGAAACATTGAGATACTAATGAGTATCTCACTTGGAACCTACTTGTCAAATTTGTAAATCAATATACTTGTTGAGCTCCAGAGTTTTATCAGAGGAGTAGGTTAAGACACCAGGTCATTGATTTCTTGTGGTCTTGAAGAAGACACGAAACGTTTCTATTATCTTGAAACAAGTCACCTTCAAACGAGATATGGCTTTGGAATTAATACCTTTCTCTCAGATGATTGTGTCTGTAGTCTGTATGGACTAGGAAAGTTTGCCAGAATTACTGAAAGCTTATAGGTAATTACAGAGTTCAGGATTTGGTATAGATTTTGAAAAAAGATTTTTCAGTTTTAAATAAAATAATTGGTGAGAAAACTCTCATGAAGCCAATCTGTATGTTGAGGCCAGTTATCATTAATGAAGAAGCTTAACTTGGATCAGGATGGCTGAAATATATTTTACCTAGTTTTATTAGATTTTTGCCTATGTTTTGATAATTAAAAAAAATCGTGGAAGTGAATAATGGATAATGAGCTCCTGATAAATTATTTGAACACTTTTAACCAGTGCCAAGTCTCTTTAATAAAGCCCCAGAACAATCTTAAGATTTTTGGCCCTTTCTATTTCATTATGTGGAGAGGAGACTTGAAGATGCTGATCCTTTGTGTGAGGAAGCTCGTAACTTCTAGTTATGTTAGAAAGGATAGCTATTAAACACTTCTGTGTAACGTGGGACTAACTTATCTTTTGAATCAATTTCTGGAAGAAACACAAGAATCCTTGTCATTAGGGAAAGTCAAGGTGAAAGCACAGATTTCTCTGATTACCAAAAAGATGCCTCCCAAGTGATTTGGTTGCTTGATCCTTATCACGCCTGCAGAGAATATTCAGGCATAAACTTTGTGATCATTCTCCCAGTCCTCATTTGAACAATCTGGAGCTAGGAATCACATGAGAAACTTTGAGGGGTTCTTTTTTTACCTGAAAGAAAGGGAAGCCTAGGGTGAAATAAAGGTCGTTAGGTGTGTACTGACTCTGAGATGTATACGTAAACTGTTTTTAGTCTTGTAGTGCAGTGCTACGGACAAAGCTTTTTTTATGGATGTGTTTCCTGTGTCCAGCTTTCCTGGCAAAAAGCTGCCACGTCTTTGCTGTGGACTGAACAAAAAGACAGGAGTTGTGTTCACCCCATCCTGTTGTCCCTAGTAGACATTTTGCCACCTCCTCAAAATGCAAGAAGTAGCCGAAGGTGGTGCTGCTGTTCTTACTGCTTTCTGATATGTTACAGATGTATGTATGTAGGAGTGTTTTACTCCATTTAGATCCGGTCTAAACTCATCCTTTTGTTCACTTGCCATATTGCTGTGACTTGATACCAGGTTTAGATTTCATTAGTATTTAACCTTTTTAGAGTTTGAGTGAAGGCAGGTGTGCCTGGGGGTTTGCTTTTGCTTTTTTTATTGGTTTCTTGCTTTTTTAATTATTATTTGAAGGTTTTAGGTCTCATTCTTTTTTTTTTTCTTTCCAGCTGAAAATCAGCAAAGCAGATCAGATATTGAAACTGAGACTTGTTCTGTCTTCTCATGTGTCTCCAGCTGATTTGAAATACTCTGTCCTTCTGGGTATTGATTCAACTACCATATGTGTCTTAAGAGTTGAATGTAAACTAGAGAGGAATACTGACATGATAAAAGCTTGTCACTTACTGGTTTTAACTTTTTATTTTTTTAAGTGAATTAGTTTTCTTAGGGACGTTTTAAGTCATTCTGAGGGGAATGGCATTGTCAGCTTTGTTCTGTCACTTTTAAAGTCACAGATTTTGGATTATGTCAGTCCATTTGGAAATACTTGATAGATTCTACTAAGTACTAAATGGCAGTCATAAAAATATTATGTTGATAGCTGTGATATGTTTACAAGGCTAGATACGGTTGACTTTCAGTGCTGCTGTCATGTCTGTGAGAAATCTCAGAAAATAGTCCAGCAATCACTACTTCTTCCTTGGGACTCTCTCACAGGATGCTCTGTGTTAAGAGAGGTGACCCATTTGTAAACCCATTTGGGTTTGTTATTAAAGAGGTGGTTTCTGTCTCTGATGCCTGTGTTGTCTTCACAACCCAATCACTAGTGAAGCTGATGATCTGATACCTAAATGAGACTCTGCTGTCCAAGTAGCAGCTGTAGAAAACACCTTTGGTTTTGTCATCATTACTATGATACAAAAGATACAAAATGGTAGGTGGAACATTTTTTCTGGATGTGTACCTCAGTGGGTCATTCACACTCTCATTCTACATTTTGACTTGAAGGTAGAATATGGAGCATATTAAAAGCTATGTCCTGCTATGAACTTGTGACACCAAGTGCTTCTCCTGAACAATGAGTTGCTGTTCTTGCTGCTATGTTGTTAACATTCAGGTGAAGCCTACCAGGTTGATTTCTGAAATCTAAATTAATTTGTTTAATGGAAGGAACACTTGATTTGAATAGTGTTTAATCCCTCTCTTGTTAGGGCCTTTGTGTGTGTGTTGTTCTTTTTTTCACTTTCTTCCCTGTAATTTAATCAGATTCTTACAGGAAAATAGGTATTGTCTATCCAGCACTTACAAATTAAACACTATTGGAAAGATCTTACAACAGCCTGGTAGGTGACAATGACCATTTTGTCTTTTAAACGTTTTATGGACATTTTAATATACTAATCTTAATTTACTTAGTTTATTCTTTTTGGTCTCTAATTACATCCAGCCAGCTTCATGCCACTGTGTCATCACTGATGTTTGATCTGATTGAGGCGCTTGGTGAGAGATCCGTGAGTTTATAATGGGTCAATGAGCTTATCAAGAATAAGTTGCATTTTCTGTCTGTTCATGAGACTGAAAGAGGCTGCCTCAAGCCTTTAGTTTTCTGGAAAATTGGAGTTAATAGACAAAAATGATTGACAAATATAGCTACTCCTGGCATATAAAATTAGTTTGATTTTATCCTCAAGCATTTTTTTGCACTGTTTGGTTTTGCCTTTAATTCCTTTGACCTAACCTTTCTAGAATAATCTTTCTCCCTATCTTATTTACCCAGTTTCCAGTAATGACCTCACTCAAGGTGTACCACAATAGGTAATAATTAGCTTTCAGAGATAACTGCTTAAATTCTGGACCTGCGCATTATTTCTCCGTCCTTTGCTCTTTTGATGTACAGTGTAACATAACAGGATCTGAATGTCAGCAGGTCTAACATTTGATTCACATTAATGTAATTACCTGCAGTGCTTGGACAAACAAAACTGAAACTCTTTCATCCTCAGATCAGAGACTTTTTTCAATCTTTGAAGATAAGACTGCAGGTTGGCTTTTGAAACTGCCCACTTAAAGGGGCTTTGTCTCGGTTACATAACAGACTCTGCAATGGCACATTTTAATGTGTTTGGAGTTGCCTCAGTAGCACCAAGCATGCACAGATAATGGAATGGAATTTGAAGAATATGCTCTGCAGCAAGAAGCTGTATAGTTGACAAGGTGGTGACAGTCCTGTTTGTGTCCTGTGTCCTCTCGCAGGTCACACTGATGGATGATGACCAAACCAAATCTTTGATTACTAAGGTGGTTCTAGTTCTGCCTAAAAACCTGTGTGAAGAGCTGTAATCCTAGTGTCTTCTGTCTGTGCTGTCATTCATGCTTATCTGGTACTTTTGTATCTCCAAGTTACACCCATGCTGACTTCAATTCACATTTTCTCATTTCCATGTAAAATTTGACAAGGCTGTATCTTATCACTCTTGTTCCTTTCCCTCCTCTAGAAAGCTACAACAGGAACTGTCATTCATCTGGTATGAGGAAAGCGGCTCTGTTTAGTGCTTTCTGTAATAATGTAAAGCTATTGCCTTGGTAGCTTGTGGTCATCTGGTGAAAGCTAGTCTTGGAATAAAAAGCAGTGTACTGCAAAATTTTCTTTACTTTGTAGGACTGGGGATAGAAGGTGCATTTCAGCCATAGCTGTCCAGCATTCTCCCACTCTTCAGCCTAGAGCAGACTTTAAGGCAGGTGGCATCTGTCAAATACCTGTTACAAACTGCTCTGGGAGATGTTTAGAAGCTGCGGATGATATAAGGGCAGTAGCCACCACCTTTTTTCAGACTCTTTTTTTGGTATTGGAAAGGTTATTACATAAGGCTTTCACCAAGATGAAGATCGACAAAACTGTGATTTATGTCAATTTTTATTGTGTTACAAGCTTGACTTTATTTTCTGTATTAGCTTTTTGAAGCTGAAAGTTGTTACAAGAAACTGAGCTTGTGCATTAGGAAGCAACAGTGAGACTATTTGGTTGTTGATTCCAGCAATTACTGCCATAATCACCGTAGCCAAACCAGTGCTATTTCCTATATGCAGAAATAATTGAGGTGGCAAGACAAGAGGAATTTTTTTCAGGGTGTATTGATTTTCATATGGCAGAAGCTATGAAAAGCTACCAATAATTCACAAATAAAATTTGTCCCGATGGTTTCGGAGGTTCAGTGCTGTTTAATTTGAAGTATCATTATCAATTTTGCCAAGGAAAGTACCTGTCTCTCAGCATGTTCTGAAGGCAGAGAAAAGAGTGAAAACATAAAATATGCACAATGCTGAAGGCCATACCTTGGCCCTGTCTACACAAGGCTTCAAGGAAGGCAAATGATAAAGCTGTTGTGTCTGTCCTTCCATGAGATTCTCAGCCTCCACTGAACGAAGTGTTGTCTTGCTTCTACCTCCCACTAACAGCCGAAGAAAGCTGAGTAGGTAAACATCTGTGGGGTCTGCTTTACCCTCTGCCCTCCACCCCCTGAGACCCTATGCTTGCTTATTTGCGTAGATCTGCTTTGAGTAATGAATGATGTGTAAAGTTGGTTGAATGATCGTTGACACTAGCTTAAGATTCTTACCTTGTCTGAACTTCACAAGGATGAGAAGTAATGGAAGCTCCCCTGCTTTTCCTTAATGATGGTTCTGTTGTCATGTAGTTGTTACTTGGGTGTTTGTCTTGTGACAGTTCTTTTCTGATTTCAGTCAGAGCCTTATCGATTACTTTGCAGACAAGCAAAGACTCTGAGGAAGCTTTTAAGGTTTGGAAGTGTTGTTTGGTTGCTTCATTAAACAGCAGTGAGCTGTCACAATCCAGATTTTCATCAGAATGTCATCTGATATGTGTCACAAAACACATAGTGGTTATCTGGAAGTTAAGTAGCTGTTAGAAGATCTGTTCGTTTCTTGCAAATCTACAACTGTGGTCTGTCACCAGACTATTTAGTTGCATACATCTGTGCAGCGGCACTATAGTTCACTTTCCGTATTTACTGCTTGGATTCAGCTTGTGAAATTATTCTTGTGTACACCCATGGTGCAGAGTTTGTCTTTTCAAACTGTGGGAAAGCCAAGCTGCTTCCAAATCTCATCACCTTCCACAAAAAGCTTACTTTGGGAAAGTTCCTGACTTTTAGGTAATCAAAGACCCCTCAAAGCTTTTTTACCCTCTTTTCAGAAACTCATATAATGCTTTCCTGTGGCCTTGCAAAAGATTTTCTGACTCTTCTTCATATTATCTTTGTGCTTTTAGAGTAAGCATTTGTGATTCTTGTTTTGAAGAAAAGCCAAGCTGTGTGTCATATGGTTCTGCACCTCTAAAGGCAGTACTGATCCTTGCTTACTTGATCCTTTCTTGTCAAAGCTTGAAGATTACATCTCTTCTGATCAAGAGGATGTGTCCTTCATGCCACATACCTTTCTAGATACTTCAAAAAACCCCACTAATTTCAATTGTGCTTGTGTGTCTTGGGCAGTAGAGGTTATAATTAAATGGAGAGGTTTGGAATCAGGTTAGAAATCAGGCAAATAAGTTGGCATGAAGGGACAGAAGAAGCTAACAATGTTATTTCTGTGAGTGTAGTACACAGCGAACACCTGGGGACAAGTGGCATTCTGTGCTGGTACCCCCAAAGTATTTTGTGGGGGTTTTTGAAACAAACAAGAAAACACACTGGCTTTTTCTGTAGTAAAAAACTAAACACTTCCAAGGAATATTTGCCCTCCAGTACCTGAACATGATTATCTGTACTGGCAAAAGTCTTTGGCAAGGTTTTTGGCCCAGCTAGCCTCTCACAACAACTTCTTCCACTGGTGCAGAGCTACTTTAGTTCAGAAGCTGATCCTGTTATTTGGCTTGAGTGATATCTGCTCTGAGCCTGAGGGTGCAGAGGCCAGCTGACATCAGTGCCACAGAACTCTTCTAGGTGTGTTTAAAATCTATGTACAAACTGCAGCTGTTAAGAACCAGGAGAGTTTCTGTCTTTGTGCTAGATCTCCTGATCAGGAACATTCAAGGTGGAACTTCTTCCTGATGAAAGTTGAGTGTTGATCATTTGTACCCTACCAGCCTTAAAATGCTTTGATGTCTGTGTGGGGGAATAAACGGTACGATGACACAATGGGCATTCCACTTTTAGAGAAGCTGTAGTAGGTTCAGGGTGTTTGTGAGGTGTCCTTACTTGCATAACCACAGCTTCTGTGAATATCTAGTGTCAAAGCTGGCATGATGCTTCTCTGAGGCAGTATTTGCTCTGCTTTCTTTATGAAGAATGACAATCCATCAGCTATTTATAGCATGTTTTTATAGCCGATTTTGCAATGTAATAGTCTCTACCACCATTTTAAATCTATTGACCCTTCATATGCCTTGGGTTGCTTGTGAATGTGAAGTTATGAAGGAGTTATGTGAATGTAATGTTTGTGAAATGCTTTGAAGATTAAAAGCTTTACAATAGGTTTTTATTATTACCAGAGGCAAAGCGAGCAGGAGTGGCTTAATGTTGGACTGTTCATTTCCCAAGTCATGGCTTTGTTTTGAAGAGTGCATGTCATCAATAGGGTTTGAGACAAAATTATCTTATTTCAATCCTAAATATGAATAAATTGACAAACTTCCCACCTTGAGATTATTTACATGAGATATTTGTAAGAGAGCAGAGTAGTTCTGGTGCTATCTATGGCTCTGTTCTTAGCTTATATTTAATGGAACATTTCTTTGGCTTTTGCTATCCAAAGGTATTTTGAATCCAATCCATACAAATATCTCTATATATGTATGAAACAAACAATATATGAAATATAGAGATCAGATTTTTTTTTTAGCAATATATACATGTGAGATACACATTGCTCTTCCAGTGATAAAATCGGTTTCAGCATGTAAACAGAAAAGTGGTCTGCATTTAGAAATGGTGATGTTTTATTAGGGCTTGGTTCACAGATAGTTTTTCACATGTTCAATGTAACATATAGAACTGCCTTTTTTTTTTGTTAATAGAGCTTTAAGTATTTCAAGCAATGTTTTTACTTCCATCCGATGTCTACATCATAAACTGTTGGGTGGTTGTACAGGGGCACAAAAAAAGATGTATTTGGCAGTTTTCAAACTACTGCTGTTTCCTTGTGATTTAGAGAAGCAGTGAGGCAGCTGCATCGTTCAAATGGAAATTCAACTTCAGCTTGCTAAGCGAGGGACTGCTTCAGGGACACTGTGTCCTCACGTGGTTTGTTGTCTCCCTTGCCCTTGCAGAGGGTCATCACTTCCACCTAGCAGCCTTGTTTTGACAGAGCTGTTTTGTGGTGTCAGCATAGGATGCCTTTGGGGAGCTGGCACTGCTGCTGCAGCCAGGGATTTCTGAAGCAGCCATTGTCAGTGGAGGGGCTGCTGGGCCTCAGCCAGGCACGAGGCATGGCATCCCTGCGGCATTGAGCGAGTTGCCTTGCTCCCTGCAGCTGCAGAAAGCTTTGGGCTCCCGCCTGGCACTTGCAGAAATCATTGTGGAATTTGCTGATTCTGCCAGACGCAAGCTAAACACTTGTTCCCAAGTGGTGTGTCCCATCAGTACAGCTGTTGGTTATTAAAAACATGCAGAAGGCTTTCGTCCGTAATAATAGAGCTTTGTTGAAGTATGGCAAGCTCAAAATATTTTGAGCAATACTGTCAAGTAGTGTATGTCCTTGCATAGACTACAGGGAGCTTTATTCCCCCACACTTTGGTTAAAATGTTCGTTTATTGTGTCATTTATGTCAGAGGTGGGGAGGGAGGAAGGCTAAATTTTCTCTCAGTACTGTCCGTAAGGATTAATTGATGTTGTTGGGCAGTGCTTTCAAAATATTCTGACCTATTTACACAACAAAACTGATCAGAGCAAAATAAACAGTTTTGGTCAGAGGCTGAATGCTGTGTTATAGCATTTGGTAGTGGATTGTCTCGCTATTTTTCCCAATGTAGACAAAACCTGAATGCTACAGAAATCTCAAGCATTACCAGCACACAGTACCCCTGCTGAATAGCTCAATTTTCCTGTTGCCTTTTGGGGGAAGGGGAAAGTTTGGCCATAATTAAGTTGGAACAAATGTTTATGAAGCAGCTGACGAAAAGGCATATGAGTAGATTTGTCATGTTGCCATGCAGGGTAATAAACAATTGCATCATCTCCAGCAAGCCGCAGGATATACCTGCGAGATGGTGGATCTCTCTCCGAGGCTTGACCTCTGCAAAGAAGCATTAAATAGGAAATTGTGACAGACTACAACAATTGGGGTTTGGTTTTGTGTCTGCTCTAGCGGATATTTGCAATTACCTCCTAATTTTTATGTGGTATCCCCTAAGAAATGAATTGAGATAAATGTTTCATTTTAACAATTTGGACAACCATTCCGTATTTCCTGGGTCACAGGTTTTTTTGCTAGCTTGGAGGATAAAATTGCCTGACACTCGAGAGAGGAGTTACCTCTTTCTGTCTTTAGTATTCTCAGAATCTGATTTGAAGATAAACTGAAGCCTTTTTAAACTTGTCTTTTTTTCCCAATTCTATTTAGTGATAGTCCCAATGCTGTCCATGAGGTGGAAAAGTGGTTACCACGACTGCACTCAGTTGTCATAGGACCTGGCTTAGGTAGAGATGATGTTCTACTTGAGAATGCTAAGGTAATGTGTACACTGATATTTTAGTCTTTATGTTGAATTTTATTAACAAATTACTTACCTTGTACATGATCACATGAATGTTTTTAATAGGGTTACTAAATAACATTTGATAAAATATTTATTGATGTTGACTGAAAATTACTGCTGTTAGCCATGGTCTTCATAAATTCAAAATGATGTTTATAGTTAATTATAGGCACCCATATGGTGGTTTTGGTTTGCTTTTGTTTGGGTTGTAAAAATCACTAATTAAGAAATAGATGTTGGTGTCTCTAGATAAAGGGATCTGTGTTTTCTTAGATGAAAGCACCTGTACTGTAAGAACATTAACATGAATTCTAGTTCCTAATTTTCAGAACTGTATTTGACAACCATATGAGGAGAGGTACCAAAGAACAAGGACTGTCCCCTTGCTATAAGAAATAATACTCTTAATTATAAAATGCTGCAGATTTCTACTGTGGTTAAAGAGGTAATCGTATTTGTGGAGAGCTGTAAACTGGAGCTTAGGTAGTTCTGTGTTCTAAATAACACATACTTACACAGTCTTTCAGATGATGTCTTATATTACTGTCCAGACATCTTGCATGTTTAAAATATGTCTTTCAGTCTAATGTCAGTCTAATTTGTACGATGTCTTTTTTTCCTGAGACGTAGTAGTGAATCAATCCATGGTACTAATAAATGGAATTAGCATAATTTACAGAAATGTTGACAGTTACATAGTGAAATTGCAAAACAGGAGTAGGCAAGAGACAGGAGATCACACTATCCAAGAAGTTTAAAGTACCATGAGGGCTGTGGAGAGTGGGTTTGCTGGTCTTTTGTTAGAAAAAGTGGCTATTGGAGTTCTTTCCTGCTTTAATTCTGCTTCTAAAAGAAGTTTGATTTGTGATACAGGAGTGCGAAGAGCACCACCGAGAGAAAAGACATTTTAAAAATACATTAAAGAAATCAAGTTCTATTCTGGATGAAAAATTTAAACAGATTTTATTGTTTTTTGAAAACCTTTTCAGAATTCGTCTTACAGAAGAAAAAATTGTCTTTTTGTCATGGTTTAAAAAATATTTTATCATTTTATTTTCTAAAGGAAAATACCTTTATACTAAATGATTTCTTCTCTTTTGTTTATCTACGATATCTAGCATAAACTTATTCTATATCAAGATTCCATCTGGGTTTTACAAATATCTGCCATTGTGCCTATCTGTATTACACAAGAATCCTTGATTGTACAATTTTGCTAAAAAATTCACTTTCTTAGTGACTTACAAGCAGTTTTATTTCAGCCTGGCTGTCCTGTGTGAACTGGCTTAAAGAAACTAACCCAGACTGTGAAGACAAGGCATTTGGAAGCTCCTTCATGCTAAAATCTCAGACCATGTTCATATGAGCTGTGGATCTGACCTTATTAATTTCAGGGAACATTAAAGCTCTAGTTCTTTGTGTTCCTTGTAATTATGTAAGTGTTCATTAGTTACTCAGTGTTGTTTTTCTGACATGTAATCGGGGACAAGTGAACCCTGCTTGCTTGCTTGAGGAAGACCAGTGCTTCTCTGTGCTGAGGAAAGACTAAGCATCCCTCTTGCTTCAACAGCTGAATTTTAAGCACAGTATCACTCTTCGCTGTGAAGAAAAAAGAAAGTGATAGCTTTGCTATTTTAGACTTTTATAGGAGGTTGTCTTGGTATTTAATTTTCTGTTTTCCCTTTAAGGTAACCTCAGCATGTTGTTATATGAATTAAAGGGCTGAGATGTAGATTAATGTCCACTTTCTGGTCAGGGTTCTGTACCGGGGTGGGAGAGACCTTCCCTTCTTCTTTCTCCTGTCTCGTTAAAGTGCTGAGATGCAGTGGTCTGTCATCTCACTGATGCTGTTCTTGTTTCACTTCTTGTCAGTATTGTGCCAGCATGCTGCCAGTGAGTGTGCTTGTTCCAAAAGTTATGAGTTTGAGCTGCTTCTCAGCATTGAAAAATGAAGATACTAGTGCAGTAGCCTGTGGTTTCTGGAATATGGCTCATGAACAGTGTTTTATTGTGGAATAGCCAAAGTACTTGTTGACTAGATGGTGCATCTTCTCTCCCTAGACCAAAGAATGCTTTGCTTCCTCAGCATTTTTATTATGTTACCTGCCTCACTCATGCTTAATGCCTGAAGTGTGCACTGTGATGGTTCAGCTTATTTCAACAGTCAGATGGAAAAGAAGCACCTTGTGATGAGTTTCTCTCTTCTTTTTTAATTTTCCTCCTCTGCTCCTTGGGAAGATAGTGATGGTCTTTGTCTACATCTAGACTGGCTGCCTATGACTGTCTGGTTATCGCAGAATCACAGAATGTTAGGGATCGGAAGGGACCTCGAAAGGTCATCTAGATATCAGAGACATGTAACTTGCAGATTGGCTTCTTGTAACAGGACTTGGCCACCGGAGCCAGCTTCCTTGTAGGCAGTGTCAGGCCATCTATTTTTATCTTTCAGTGGCTGTGATTGATTCTGGCCAGTGGTATCAGTACCATTAGCTCCTGGAGTTCACTTCACTTGCTGCTGCTGATTCAGACTGTTGAGAGTTTAGCTGCCACATACATGCAAGACCACAGTCCATATGTCTGTCCTCTGTCAGTGCTTAGAAGCAACGTATTTCCAAAGCTATTGGATGTTCTACTTTTCTTCACACAGCAGCAGTATGATGTCCTTATCATATCTTTCCACCACAGTGTTCTTCATTCAAGTGTTCCAGGGATGTTTGCACTTCTAATCTTCTGCCAATCTCATTTTTCTTGTAGCCTGACGCTTGGAGGTAGGGGAATTCCTGCCTGCTCCATCAAGAGCTGTTCTCTCACAGATATGAGAAAATCAAGCTCCTCGCCTGCAGTGTTACGAGTGCAGGTCCAGAGAGGACTTTGGAAAGACTATTCCATTCCTTGCATAGTCCTCTGGGAGAGGAGACGATGCTGTCTAATGTTTCAGGATGTTCTGAGGTCTGCTGCTGCCTAGCAGTTAGGCAGTTAGGCTTAGCAATGCCCTTTAGCAGTTTCCAGCCTCTTGTCATCTCTTTTCCTCTGTTCCTTCTGGCAGAAATGTGATGTTCCTAACAAGGTTTCTACTTCTTAGTAGACATCTGAGAAGCTCCCAGACAGGTTGACAGATTAGTAGTATCATCTGTGGTACCTACCACCAGGTACGAATAGGAACAACAGAATGTGTTGCTCTTTGGAATCACTGCTTGTCTTGACTCAAAATGGCAGAATTATTTACCAGAAATGTAGGTTGTGCCTTTGCTTCCTGCCTGGTTTATAGCCTCTGGAAAGCCCTTGTTAGAGTTTCAGCAGTTCATAGGGATCAGAAGTAGCAAGCAAGAGCCCACCATGTTTTGTTCTCATCCCTTAGCTAAAAGAAGGTGAGGCAGATGGAATCGTGTGCCTGTGATACTGCAGAGACAAAAACCGGAGGGCATGGTTGTTCATCCACTGTGTATGAACTCTGTTTCGTCTAGCCCTCACCCAAGCACTGTTACTGATGTGTGATACCATAGGTAGGACCCAGTGAAAAACTCCTTTCTTACTAGCCAAGCCTTGTTGCTTTCAGAGTCAGAATGTGTAGGTGTCCTCACCTAAGACAAGGCAGTTGCTGGAATAGGATGCGTTTCTTCTCTCTGGTGGTACTGATGCAGATGAAGCTTGAGAACACCAGCTCAAGGCAGATAGAACCTCTTGCTAGCACTAAGAGCTATTGCTGTTTGTGATAGGGACTATTTAGTATTCTGTGGTATCATCACAAATGTCTTGATTAGTAAAGCTGTGTTTGAAAATATGCTAACAGGACCTTAAATACAGGTTTATGCAGCTTGCAAGCAAAATTTATTTTCTAATGTATGTAATGGATCCTAATTAAAGTCATTTTCTGTGAAGTGGGATGTTTATTTGCTTTCCATGTGGAGGCTTTTATTGTTGTTTAACTTATTTTGATAGTAAAAAGCATTTGTAAGCAAAACAATGTAGTCAGATACCTTTTCAGCTCCTTGTGAGTATTATTCAGCTGGAAACCCTAAAAGGGCTATTGGCAATGATGAATTTCAGGGTTCATTTTGAGTTTATGTTTATTTGTTTTATCTTAAAACAAAAAGCCAACAGCTGACTAGTCATATCTTAGGCCAAATGTAACATTAACATAAACAACATTAAACTGGAAACCTTGTAGACTTTGCTTGGTGAGTGCAAGTGTTCAATGGATGAGACCGCATAAGGAAACTTAGTACCTTTGTTTATTCTGATTGATTTTTTTATGTTGGATTGGAGTAAGCAGGATTATACGTCTTTAGGCATGAAACTGTATAAATGTAGCTTCTCCAGTGGTGTCTGGTTGATCGTGATTTTCTGCAGCATAGTGGAAAGGGACCACTCTGTGGTTTTTGCATAACTAGGGCAATATTTCAGAGGCTTTTTCTTTGTTCTCCTTATTTCTCAGGTATTACTTTTGATTTTGTCACTGCATTAAAAACTTAGCATGTGATTGAAGTAGATACTAGGAAGTTGTTAGCTGCAGTTTGCAGCCAAGTTTGACAGCAAGGGACCCTCTTCCAATTCAAAAAAAGAATCCACAAGTGGATCGTTCATCTCTTTTTAATTTTTTTTTATTTTGATGTAGAATAGAACAGCTTTGATTAGCTTCCATCTAGGGCATCTTCAGCTTTGTTAGTTGTAACAACAGCTTTTAACATTTCCCAAAGCAGTTAATGAGCTTGATGATACAGAGGGGCACTTAATGAGCTTCACGATGTAATGGGGGTACTTTGAGTCCTTATCATCCTCTGCCTGGTTTATGAAGTATCTGCCTGTGCACCTGAAAATCTGTTTTGGAAAACTGGGCCTAGCATATGGTACTGCAGTTAAAAGACAAAAGACCAGTTAAACTGAATGGAGCACAAACTATGAGATGAAGAAGCCATTTGTTTCAGAGAAAGGATATTTGCCTCTGTTATGTGACTTAAGTACTATGAGGTGGTCGTTTCTTATGCAAGGTTTTGAGAGCTCAGTGGAATGATTAATGAGCTAGTGACAGCTATGCATACAGGAATATATAAAGTAAAAAACTCAGGTAATTAGGCTGGTTAAAGGTGTTTTATATAAATCTGATTGACAAAGATTTTAATGGTCACTGAGTTTTAGAAGGAGGATGAGTTCTTGGATCAGGTTGTGGAAACTAATGAAAGCAAGTTTCAGAGTTAACTGCATGTTTCCACCAGTAAGTGAATTAAAAAAAAACAGACCAAAGCCAGCTACTGAAAGCAGAACTCTAATGTGAAGACTCTCAAATGGTGGAGCTCCATTTTTAATGTTTCTCAAAACCTCTTGTATCAAATAGAATATATTTAGGAAAGCTTCTCCCTGTTGTCAGCCCTTGAGCTTTGAGCACAGCCTGTGCTTGGGATATTTGCCTGCCTCTAGCTGTGCAAGATTACAGACTTCAGCACATCACCAAGCATCTCTACCGCAGAGCTCTATCCTGACCTCTAACAGAGCTGAGTTCCTGCTAACTCTGCTTTTATTCAGTCTTGAAGCAGAGAACAGAGAAATGCTTCATAGGGCTTTCAGTACCTATTTGTAGGAATTGATTTGCAGCATGTTGAGGTGGCCAGGCACCTTGGGGATGACAGTGTGCAGAAATGCTTCTAACTGCAGCATTTACTGGGAATTATTATGGTTTTTTTGCTTTTAACTCTCTGACCAAGACAAAGGCATTGCTTCAGGGATGTTGAGTGGAGTAACATCCATGCAGAAAGTACAAGCAATTACAGGCAATGTTTCAACAGTGGTTTCTGAACATATCTTTCAATAGAGCGTTCCGTATAGAAGGGGCCACCACTAGTTTTTGATGGTTTCAAGTTGTGTGAGAGGTAACCAGTGCCAGGTTACTCCCATTTGCACATCTCTGCTGAACCGGAGTATGTAATTACATACTGGGTGTTTGCAGATTGTGGTACAGTGCACTTTGAGGGGACTGAAGGCAAGACTATACTGTTTCCTAGAATGTTTGGGTGTCACTGTGGTCAATGCTATCCATTTTTATGGCGTGTTGAAGCCTTAACTTCTTTTTGAGCACATGGGCAAGGAATTTTGCTGAGAGCAGGCCAAGACACGATTCTTGAAGTGACTTAGAAATCAGCCTAGTGCTTATTGCTGGTGTGAGTAAATGAGGACTTGCTGCAGTGTCTTACCTTTATAAGGTACAAAGATGACAGTGTGATGTGTCCGTAGTCAAAACTAATTACCGATTCATCAGGAAAAGCACAACTATTAATGTTCTATAATATACTAGATGACGTACTATAATGTACTATATGACTACTAATGTATTCAAAGTAATTGCAGTCATTCTGCTGCCAATCCACATCTAATTAAAAAAAACTATAAGTCGTCAGATGTGGGCAAAAGTGCACATAACTGTTTTTTCCAAGGAGCTGTGGAGAATTGGGTTGTGTATGTTGTGTGTGAATAGGGTATGTGTGTTAGTATTGCTGGCTGGTGGGCTTGGGTGAAGAAGTCCAGACAGACTGCAGAATTTTGCAAGAGGCTGTGTGGGTGCTCACTGTGAGAGCTCCCTGCTCTCAGTGCCTCAGGGTAGCTGCTCTGTGAAAATGACTGTGGCTTGTTAGATGTCCTTTGGTTGTACTTAGAAGTTCCACAGCAATTTATTGCTCCCTCATATGTTCTTTCCTATTCTCCTCCTAGTTGGTTTTTTGCAGCCAGCATGTCGCACTTGTTATCTTAGTCCCTTTTTCCAGAATAATTGTGAAGAATGTGCAAGAGTCCTGCAATAGAATCCCAGAACAGTTTAGGTTGGAAATGATCTTTAAACTTACTGATTCCAAGCATTAATCTTACTTTACCAAGCCCACCACTAAACCATGCCCCTAAGCTCTGTATCTGCGTGACTTTTAAGCATCTTCAGGGGTGGTGAATGTCTGTATTAGGGCAGTTCAGATAAATCTTGTGTTTCATAGGGCAGCCGCAGGCTATGAGATACCATGCTTTACTGTGCACTCTTTCAGAAGCAGCTTGTCCATTTGTCCCTTTAAACATCTCCCTCCTGCAGTCCTTTCTCTCCTGAACCGATTATGATTTCTTGTGTGAGTTGTTCTGGTTTAATTTTGTTGAGGGTTTCTATGTCTTGGTTTGGGTTTATTGCTTAATAGAGGTTTAGGGGTTTCTTGTTTGTTTCTGAGTTCTTTTTCAAAATAATATTGGAATTTGGTTTTGGGAATCCAAATATTGAAATTCCCACGTGAAAGTTGGGAAAGAGAACACAGATTTATACTAAAATGAATGCATTGCATTACAGTAAAAGAATTAATGAAAATATAAATTCTTCACTCTTACTTTGTGTATTTTCTGAATTGCAGTAAAGAACTAATTGTACCCAGATAGGGCACTGGTCTCTACTGAGAGACAACTTCTTTTTCAGTTCTTATTGAGCACTTTGGTTTCATACAAGTCCTGCATACATGGTGAAATACTATTTTGGGTGTTCCTAAATGTCAAGTATTTGGTGCTTTTAATTAAATTATAACTGTGATGTCCCATATAGCACCTTCATGAGATGTGTGAATCCCAAGTAATTTATTCTTTGCTTTAATTTGGGTAGAAACTTAAACTTTAGTCTTCGCTTATTGGGAGAGGAAACTTGTTACAGATGTGTTCTAGCATGAGTCTTTCAGTCCTGTAATACAGTTCTTCATCACTGATTTTAATCACATCTGTTTCCCTTTTCTCATCCCAATGTTGTGGGCTGTAGAATCACTGTTTCAGAGTCATTAAGTATTTAACCAGTTGTTACAAAGCAGATTACCTCTACCAAAAGACTGTCCAAGTCCCCATTATTTGGGCTCTACATGAAAGGTAGGAGACTGAAATTTGTGCCTATTCCTTCCTGGCAGAGGAAGAATTCAAATGTCATTCTTTGACACGTTAACTAACTAGTGTGGCTGTAGGTTGTGAGATGGGACATCAGGTGTGTCAGTGTCTTATCCTCCTCACAGTCTTCTCTGTGATTAGTATCATGATTGCCCCTTGAGTCCAGTCCTTCATTTCTGGATGTCCTGGAGTGTTCAGAAAGCAAGTGAAGGAAGTGCTCTGCCTTGGTCTGCACTAGGCTGTTGTAGTTTAATATATTTTGTCCACTGGGATGTCTTTGAGCTAGAATTTCCAAAATCTTAATGTTAAAGGTGTTACTTGAAGGGAAAAGTGATGTCTTGATACCTGTATATGTTGCTGTTCACTTCTGTTGTTGACGTTTGGATTTCAGGTATTGTCTTATTAACATTTTCTAGTATTCTTGATTTTCAGTGTTCTCTTCTAAATCACTTCCCATATAAATAATTGTCACATGGGATAAAACCGAGCAGATATTCCTGCTCATGCTTAAGAGTCTTGTCAGAAATGGCTAAATAGGTTTGCTGTGAAAGTGGAATTAATCTGAGCTGTATTGATTGTGCAAATAACAGTAAATGTTCTTCAGTGTCTAGGTGATCCTGCTCTGGCAGGGGGATTGGACTAGATGATCTTTCGAGGTCCATTCCAATCCCTAATGACCTGTGATTCTGTGATTTAGTATGCTGCAAGTGTTAACCAGGGAAATCCTTGCCAAATTACTGAGATACAGATTCATCTGAAAACTGTTGTAAACACCTCTTAAGCAAGTAGTGGGTTTTGGTGTGATTTTTTTGCTTTTTAATACTGTATTTGCAGGAATAGTGTGAAAGTCTCACCTAATTCATCTCACCTAATTCTTGGTATCTAAAAATAAAGCAGTAAATTGCGTGTTCCATCTGTGATAGCTGAGGAGACACAGATATGTCTGTTGATGATTCGTAGGAGATTCATAGAATCATCCCACCTGAAGTGCTGTGTCTAAGCTTCATGGGCTGAATTGCTCTCCAGTGGTGAGCCGTTTAATCTTTAAGTGGCAGCAGGTGACATGGCTCGTGTCCATGGTCAGTAGGAAACACATATTCTCTGACTTGTGTTCTTCAAATGAGCGGTTGTCTTACAGAGCTTCACTTACCTCTTTAACTGCTTTATTATTCTTGCCAGATTACCCTCTCCCTCCCCAGAACTTCCTTTCAAAGGTTTCTTGTCTGTCTCCAAGCAGTTTTAGTCTGAGTTTAAGGAAGGGAAAGGAAAAGAAAATAATTAGGGATGGGGTTTTGTTTAATAAAAAATGAGCTTTCTAAATAAGACAAAAGACTCTGTATCCCAATTATTTGTTTTATAAGCAGAGAAAGAAAAAGCAAAGATCATTCAGTGTGTTAGATGAAAAACTGACACCTCAGAGACCTGGTACACAATAAAAGTTGCTTGGCCGGTAGGTTTTACTTAGCAAGATGAAATTTCTCTTCAGGGCAGAGGTCAAATGTTTCAGGATTGTGGAGTACATGATGCAGAGGCAGGGACTCAAAATGTTATTAGGAAGAAATGCCTTATTTCTCTGGAGTGTACCAGTGACCCAGCCTTCCAGAAGCTATTCATCTCTATCTATACTTTCATGCTTTATAACATCCACCTTTTTTTCTTCACATTCTTTTTGTGGACAGTGGACCTTCAGGATTCATTCCTTAGCCTGTTGTTAGACAACAAGAGAAATTCTAACCAGTAATCAACAGGACAGCTATGGGGAAGCATGAGCAGGGGCTAGACAAGAACAGCAACAACCAAACCTTCACTGTTTTGGGAACATAACATTGGCAAAATTAGTTCCCTGGATTGCTCTTAATAGGATAATAGGATATTTAAGGTAATAGTTTGGAAGGATTAAGGACTCCTAGGATCTAGAAGTTGTCTTTCAGATTTTCTTATGGAATCTGAAGGGGAAATCTTCTCTGGTTTTAAAGAATGAAGTGTCATGAAAGACTGGCTTATTAAAGTTAACACGCTAGAATAAACTGGTGATTCCTGTTCTTGGGAAGTGGAGCAGTAATCATTTTAACTGTACTAAAGAAATTCAAGGCTGCTAATGTACAAAAATACTCTAATTAAAACCAGCTAGAAAATGAGGCTGCGGTAAGTGGTATTTGTACCTTCAAAAATTGAGGAGGATGATCTGAATGCTTTTTTCTGTGGCATCTTGCTAATGTCCGCGGCTCAGTGCCATACAATACCTAATAAGAGCTTAGTATGGTCCAAAAATAATTGGGACTGTTGGGCATATAGTGTTTGTTTATACAGGGGAAAAAAACCCCAAACCACCGTAAGTTTGGTTGCTAGATGCACAACCTTATTTTATGATAACCAAGTGAGTCAAGTTAAAGATAATTGTTAATGAACTTAACACAGCAAGAACAAAGCAATGCCGCTTCTGTGAAGGAAAGCTGAGCTGAGCATATCTCTGCAAGATTAACACTATGAAACAGAACCATTTCTTTATTCATTAAATTTCTTAAAAGGTTTGAAAGTAAGTCTCTCAGGTTTTCAGCATGCCACAACTAATTCTATGTATGTTTTAAGATTCCACCCTTGCACAGCTGTTAAATGTTCTTACTCATATATTTGAGTAATTTAGTAGTAACTGAACGGTATAACCTGTGTAAAACTTGCAATTGGTTCAGAATGATTTAGGTAGCTGAATATAAGTCAAGATTTATGGTGTTCCCTTGGGATCCGAAGGAGGTTGGGCACCTGCCACACTGTGACACACAGCCCAAGCTGAGAGCCAAATGGAAGCGTGTGTTTGTCTGTCATGGAAAGGTTTGTGTTCTCTAGTAACTTCTAACATAGCTGCAGCTGTGTGTTGGGACAAGTCCTTGGGCTTGGTGCAGTGGGTAGTGTTTCACTTTCTGCTTGGGCACCAATCACATGTTGGAAGCAAACAAAATCAGTGATGAGCTGAAGCACGCTCCTGAATTCTGGTCATCAGTGCAAAAATAGAAGGGAAAGATTTCTACTGGTATTGGAAAAATCAGAATCAGGTGGGAGTGGGTTTATGAGGATATACATATTCCATAATTAATAATTGACAGGAAGCAAGTTTGGTGGTGTTCATTTTGACCACAACACAAGAATAAATATTCAGTACCCTGAACATTAATTAGAAACTGCTTCCTTTCCCTTATGTCTTGCTGACCTGTGGAGCTTAGTGCCATATGATAGCTAATCTGAAGAGCTTAATAATGCTCAAAAATAATTAGACTTTTGTATGGATACCACTCTCTGTTATACAGGAAAAAGATAAACACTTGAGCTTCAAAGACAAGTTGGTAATGACCAGCGTTCAAAAAACTTGACTGTCAGCCATTGCTCATTAAGAAAGCTCAATTATCAGTTGTTGCCACTGCTTGGTGAGGAGAGAGAACAAGGACAGACAGCCTTGCTAGTAGATGCTGCTTGCTGAAAAAGCACTTTTGCAAATGGTCTGTTTTCTGGGCTTTCTTGGTTTTGTTTTGCAAATACAGAAGCTCCAGGACCATGAGTGAAATGAGGTCTTACATCTTGTCTTGGGATGTTTGTACATAAACTCAGATACTACAATGGGGCTATCATCAGAAAAGCAACTAAAATTAGTATAATGGTTATTGGTAGTTTTCTGTCATGGCAGTGCTTCCCTTAACTAGAGATGGGTGTTTACTTTGTGTGACTTTTGCTGGCGTTAGGTGCCTCCTACAGCAGAGAAAGTGAGTGAGATTCATTGTTTGGTTGCATATCAAAACCAAGGGGCCTGTTATGGAAACCCTGGTGATGCTGCTTAGGCTTGAACAAGGGAGAGAACAAAGTAACTGTAAAATTACCAGTTTAAATGAAAATATCTTACATTGGCTTGCAGAATATGGCAGATCTTTTTCTGTCTTAGTTTGTAAAAACAGCTCATAAGATTTATTGCATTGATTTGTTTTGGATCTTAAGAGATTTAAATTAGGAAGCATCTTAAAGTTATCCCCTTTTTTTATTTGCAGGGCATTATAGAAAAATCAAAAGTGAAAGGAATTCCTGTCATTATTGATGCTGTAAGTATTTTCTTAATTCAGTCAGTGGTTTGATGTTTAAGAAATTGTTCAGTAAACATTTTTATTACTGGTTTTTGCAGGATGGACTGTGGCTTATTTCCCAGCAGCCTTCTCTTATTCAAGGCTACCAGCGAGCTATTCTTACTCCAAACTATATGGAGTTTAGTAGACTGTATGAAGCCATGGTGAGCTGTTTTCCTTTTTGATATTTAAGTATGTGCAAGTTTAGTCTTTTACTCTTTAAAAATAAATACATTATTACTGGCTTAAACATTGTGTGCTGTTTCCCATATGAGAAAGAAGCATTCTCTGGGTTTTTATTCCGTGGGATAATCACTACAATGCATAATTCTTAAAAAGAGCTATTTTTTAAAGAAGACCCTTTCTTATGCATTTTTTGGCACTGCAGTTAGTATAGAAAAAAAATACCCAGCATGAGTGATGCTGATGCAGCTCCCTGGCCCCCCCCCAAATATATATGTTGAAGCAGCATGTGTTAGAATATGTTGTTCTAGCAGTAAATATGTACTGTATATGGAATTCTTGTGTTGTAGCTTAGAGAACCTGTAGACAGTAGTGACCATCATGGATGTGTATTAAGACTCAGCCAAGCCATGGGGAATTTGACAGTTGTTCAAAAGGGAGAAAGAGATCTTATTTCAGATGGAGAGAAAGGTAAGTGAAGTCTTTTGCTTGTTGCAATGTGATTTTACTTTTTCTAATTGTTGGTTTTGGTTGCTTTCAGTCATAATCCAGTGGTTGGATGGTATGGCAATTGTTTGACTGGATTCCCCTGAAGACTGAAGGGGAGGGTTGGCTGGTTTTGCAGATCCCCTTTAGATGATCTCTGCTAATTGGTACTTTAAAAATGCAGGTGAATTTATTTGCTGAAAAAAGTTTCTCACCTGAGTGGCTGTAACTGATATTTTATGTTATCCAGGTATTCAGAAATCAATTTTTTAATGATTACGAACTGTTACAATATCCTTAAATGAGATGGCCTCTGTAAGTGCAGATACAGTTCTTAAAGCAGAGCGGTAGTGTTGTTTCATTATGCATTGAAGGGGATGAAGAATGAAGATGTCTTGAATCATGAGCTGCTCAGTTCTCTGATGCTCTCTGCCATGGAGCTGTAGAGATGGCTTGTAGATTAGTACTTATAACTTAAAAAATCAAAACCAAATTAACTCTAGATTGCTGTTAAAACTTTTTGAAACAGTCATTTACTAACATGGTTAAAATATACTTAATTAAATTAGTGCTTTTTATACTGATCATTTACTGTGATCAGTATGAAATTATTTCATGAGTGCCTTTGACTGTGTGGCTTTACTTCACATACATAACAAGCAGCAGCTCTGCTTGGCATTTCAAGTAATTAGACTCTGATAAATGTTTATGCTGCTTCAGAACGATCTTGTGTATACAGTCAATTTTTCATTATTGGGAGCCACAGGAGTCTTTTATAACAGAAAATAGATGTAAAGTGACAAGTTCCTGCATGCCACTATCAGTACAGATACTGTAGCAGACTGTGAAGCTGGCTGGGATCTAGAAACAATATAGCTATGCAACTTGGGTCATCTAGTATCCAGGTTGTCCTGCATGAAGTCTGCTGTCCCATTGGCACCCACAGCAGGCTTGAACAGTTGGGCTAGGCTTAAAGGAGGATGAACTCTGCCAGTGGATGAAATACTCTGGCCTCCACCTGATGCCAGCTAGAGAGCTTTGGGGCATTGTTGTGTATCTTCTTATGTTTTAATAGCAACAATGTTCTTTTTATGTGGGATTGTTGCTTTTGTTTTTTACGTGAATGTCAGGAAAACCAGCTTTAGATTGAGCACATTGCCCAGAAGATCTGCTCTCCTTTTGAGCTGTTCTTAAGATAAGTGTACCCCCTCCAGTGCTGGAGGGAAATTCTGTCTGTGGGGTGCCTTGTCATGCAGGATTCAAAACAGCAGGAAACAATGCAACTCTGTCCAGTTTCAATGTTGAATGTTCAAGTGGGGCACAAGTGTGATGGATATCTTGTGTGCTTTTGGGTCTTCTGCTGGTTTGAATTTTTGCCCTCACCTTCTTCTTTGCCTCTGTGTTCTGTTGTTTTCTTTTCATAGTTAAGTGAAGTAAAAACAGTTCTGTGCCTTTACAGCATCACTTATGCTGCTTTCTCATTCTTACCTTCATTCTGTCACTGGTGTCACTGGGTTACAGACATTACAGGCAGCATCACTGAGCTGTAAGAAAGCATTTGTCAGGTTTGGTGCTGTTATAACGTCTATTACACTGGTTTTAGGGTTTTGTTGCTTGCAAGAAGGCTTCTGAAAATTTTGCAGAACCTGTAAGCTTCAGCTTCCTTTAAGAGGAGTGTTCTTTGGGTCTGGGACTTCCTGTCGCTCAGTTGTTTTGTTGATTTTTTTTTTTTTTTTTTTTAAAGCTGCTGGAATGCAAAATTTATGTTGAGAAAGGGATTGTACTGTCAGCTCTGTACCACAACACAGACATGTTAATGTGCCACTGATGTTGAATTCTGCTTCCTTATTGTACTCGTGGCTCTGTGCTGGACTCTCTCCAGCAGTTCTGTGTCCTTCACATGTGTTGGCCTCTGTGAAATCAGTAGCAGTCTGCTGCTGGAAAGGAGATTTTTCTAAAAGTTCTCCACTTCAATTATGAGCTGCCAGCTGCCCTGTAAACGTAATCACCAAGAGTTTAAGTTTTATATACTCTTCTTTTCCTTTTGCAATTTCATGTTATAGCTTGGTCTACAGTTACTGATTCCCTGCTCTACAAAGATGAGCTTCACTGTGCTTTTGGTAGGAGGTATCAGTGCCATCACTGACCGGGGTAGGAATGAGTATTCACCTTTTACACATAGGCTGAGTCAGCTTTTATTCACTATGGCACAACTCTCTAAGGTTTTTATTATTCTGTGGAGAACTGGTCAAGAATAAATGTGGTTATACCAGTCGTAGTTCCTAGCATGTTTAAAATTTAGTTAGGTGTTATGCATGTTGGTAAAGGATTTTACTCAAGTTCTGATTACGGTCTGAACAGGAATCTTGTATTTTATAGAGCAAAATGGCCCTTCATAGCTACATTGGTTTTTACAGAAAATTGAAATTTTACTCTTTTTGATGGAATGAGAATTTTGGTTGTTCTGTGGAGTAGCTGATGTTGGCTGATCCAATCCAGTTGAATCATGTCAGAAGTCAGAATGGTTGTACCTTTAATGTACAGATTCCTGAGCACATAAGGGTAAATGTAAGATTCCCACTCCTTAAAAAGAGCACAAAGAGCTTGTTCAGGACATCTGAGATTGAAGAGTTAGATTTTAATCCTCAGACTGTTTATGATCTGCTGTTTAGCCTTCTGCGTCATGATCAGTACTATGTGTTTAGCCCTAACTAGTTATCCTGTATTCCACATTCTGTGTCCGAAATACAAACAAAACCCAAATCCCTTTTTTTTCACTACTGTGTAAATGTTGTGAGTCAAGAACACGCAGTCAAACATGATATTTCATACTGCATGGGCCTTTGGTTTGCTAACTGCAGAGTGTCTAGGAGTCACTGTTGTAAGCAGGCTGCCTGTGTACAACCACATCAAAACTTGTGCTTCGCAGTTTTCTCCTAGTGCCTGATCTCAGCAAAACTACCAAATTCTTTCTTTTTTAATCCCTTCAAAGAGAGGACAGCTATTTTCAGTCGCATAACAGACCGGGTTGTTTTTTTAATTAAACATTCAATACCTGGAAGTGGGTCATTCTATTGGGCTTTTATCTGCCTGCACAGTTTGGTGTGGGAGTCCTTTCAGCTTAAAACTTGCTGGCAATGGTATAGCTTAGTGTGACACCACGGTCTGAGTGCTTCCCCAGATGCTAATGTTTACCGTGTCTTCAAAGAGTGCTGACAAGGGAGTGATGGTAACTTACTTTATGGCCTGAAATATATGAAACGTAGAGCTGCTAAATGACCTGAACGTAGTTCACAGGACAGTTGGAGCAGAATTTTGAATTGTAGGGAGCCTAAACCCCCTCTCCACTATTCTGTCGGTGTGACCCCTTTCGTGTTTTTATTTCTGTTGCACTCGTATGTTATGTGTACAGTGCAAATCGTTTCCGTGGACGTAGCTGAGCAAGAGGTCCAGGTGACTATGTGAGGGACGCATTGCATTGTTTGTGGTGACATATGATAGGACCAGATTAGAAATGGCTGTGAGCTACACCAGGGGAAGTTTAGACTGGATATTGGGAAGAATTCCTTTGTGGAGAGTGGTGGAGTCACCATCCCTGAAGGTATTTAAACAACAGCGTAGTCCTGGTGCTTAGGGCCAGTGGTGACGTGGGAATGCTGGCTTGAAGGTTGGACTTAATGACCTTAAAGGTCTCTTCTAAAGAAATATATTCTGTGATTCTGTAGAGCTCTGGCAATATTTACATCCTTGTGTACAATCGCTGAGATTGTGTTGAAACTGTTGAATTGGGCGGTGGTTGTTCTGACTCTGCCAAATCTCCCTGCCATGCTTCATTCAGTGATGTCTTCAAGAGTAGTATTTTAGTGTAATCTAGCCTTTTCTTGTGATACTGGGTGTGTAGTCCATGGGTAAGTGAGAGGGAACTGGTGGGTTCGTTTGAGTGAGTTTGTTGTTTGGTTTTGGATTTATTTTCTTCAGAAAGAGCTTAGATCAGTTTGCATTAAAAGACAGTCGATTATAATGAAGGTTTGGTTTTGGCTTTTTTTTGATTCTGTGATTCATCACCCTGTGAAATAATGACAACAGATTTGGTTCTCCCAGACTTACTAAATCAAACAAGACACCCTGCCCCACCAGCCAATGTGACCGGCATTAGTTGTATGATCCTGCCTCTTAAAGCGTGTCAGTTGAACTACAGATGAACTTCTCCACTATTTTGATTAGGATTGGTGCCAGATTAACTGACCTTAAGTGGCCTTGTTTGCTGCCTTTTGATGCTGGCACGTTGTAGTGATTTCAGTCTTTGCAGATTGCCTGTTGTTCAGCAACCAGTTGTCTTGGTCTCCTCAGCTACTCTGAGAACTACATTTTCTAGGCTTTCTGGTGTACATGTTTGTCCCTAGTTGAACATGGAATATCCTCGCTGAGCAGTGGACCAAAAAATACATCATCTTCATGTAAATACATGGTTCTGCATCACTCCAGGGAACAGAAGTGCCTGCCTCCGCAGCATCATCACTGACTGTTCAGTCATGACCATCTAATCAAGGTCTTGTAACATTGCCACTGGTTGTCACTACTGCTCAGTGTAGCATATAAGAACATCACCCCTGTGGTCCTTAAAGAACTGCTGGAGCTTTCTTCAGAGTGGGGCACACACATTTAGTGGGGGGTGTTGGATTGGGGGAGTGGGAAGACAGCACTTTTAATTTTGTTGTTCTACGAGGTTGAGAAAAGCATTGGGAAGACTTTATCATTTGTGGTTTTGACCATATGCCCATTTGTCTTCATGGTAGTGTGGTAGTGTGCTTTTATTTTAAAAGCTCTTAACAGTGACTCTGCTTCAGAGGAATTGTTCATTCCTTTTCCCATTGCCCATTGTGACGTTCGTCATTTTAGTCCCTCTGTGCAAGATTTTCCGCCACTCATCCAAGTGCATTCCTGTAGTTCTGCTCCTTTGACGGTATCACAGGGATTTGTTTTCCAGCATCTCTGTGCAGAGTACAAAGGTCTGCTTTTGTTGTTGCCTGTGAGGTAGTCTGCACTTACTTTTTAAGAAACCATGAACAAAAGACAACCTTTTTATTCTTTTTTTTTTTTTTTAGTGGGGTACTATAATTGGCCTAGTTTTAGGAGATGTTGCTTTCCTGTACAGCTCAAAACTGTCTGGAAGGTTGTGGGGCTACAGAGTAGTGGCAGATGGTGACATACAGCTAATAAGCAAGGGCTTGTGCTCAGCTGTCAGTCAGAAAGCCCCAAAGCTTTTGAACAGAGGATTTCCATCTTGCCTCCTGCCAGGAGTTCAAGCCCTCAAAGTGAAAATCCTGAGAGATACCATCTTCAAAGTAGGAGAATTAGAGGTAATTTCTGCAAAGCACTGTATTTTATTATTTTTTTAAAACAAACCACGCCGCCTGAAAGGGCACACCTTCTTCAAACAGCTAACTCGGAGCAGCATTACACTTGTGAAATTTGACATTAACTACTGCTCGCTGAGAAACACATCCAGAATCTTAATTTGGGGCTGGGGGAGGGGGGAAGGGAGAGGAGTGATTGGGAAAATTAACTGCTGGCAGTACTGCAGCGGTGTCTGCTGTGTTCATGGTGACTAATGAATCTTTGCCCTCTCAGTGGCAGCAAAAAGGCACAACTCACCAGCCCAGCAATTAACTGCTGGAAGGATGGGTAGGAAATAAAAGTGAAGTACAATTCTTCACTGCACCGAGCAACGCAAAGCAGAAACGAACTGTGTAAATGAACTGGAAAGGGTTTACTTGCGTTAAGTATTTTTTCCCCTCTCGCTATTTAAGATGATTTACTTGCCATTTTGTGCAGATTTGTCTCCATTATTCTGTGAAAGGAAAGATTCTTTTAAAAATACGGACAGTGCTGCGTATAAAACACATGGGCTACTCCGTTCAAAGCCAGCCCAGGTGCCCTGAGAAAATTGTCCAAGCAGGGTCAGCAGCGTCTTAGTTTGTACTTAGCTTGTGTACCTGGCTAGCTCAGGAGCACAGAAGTGATCATGTGCATATTCCTGAACCTCAGCAGCTCCACAGTGTCAGTCTGGAGATGCTCAAGATCACTGCTTGGCCACCAATGATTGTATCAGCTCTTCTGTCCTCCTAGGGGAGAGGAAAATAAATTTCTCACAGGCTTTCTTTCAAAAAGAAAAAAGAGCCAAGCAAAGGGTAGATACATACCCCCAAGAGAGTTTGGGGAAGGGTAGCAGAATTGGTGCAGTTATCTTCTGTTGAGAGTGGAGAACAAAGGACTTGTGGTTAGTGAACCATTAGCATGTTCTTCACTGGTAGAGCTCCACCAGGAGATCAGTTTGACCAAGGTCCTTTGCATTTGCAAAATGGAAATGAAACATCTGATACTGTGACAGAGCCTGCCCACAGTGACACTGCCAGCAGAAACACACACAGACGCAGAGGATACGGCCGACTGACACCAAATGGTTCTTACAAAGCCTGAGGAAAAGGCGGTGCACAGTGAAACACCATTGCAAAAGATTTGAGATTTTGGTTCTATTTTGCATTTTGTGTTTGGTTTGTGTGTGAAAAGTCTGAAGGTTGAAGACTCTGGAGAGCTGCATCCCTGCAGTGGCACAATGTGGAGGGACCTGGTCTGGGGAGCGATTGCTCATCACTGCAACTTCCATTCACGTGGATCACTAAACTTGTTAGTGACTGAGCCTTCCGCGCATGCTGCGTGGAGGAAGCGTATACACTGGGCAGTGTTACTTATAAAGGATTGAAAAGTAATTAGAAAAATGTATTTGTAAATACTAATAATTATTTTTAAGACTGTTTTTCAGCATATGTTATTGCTGCGATTAATCTCTCACGTCTTAATTGCTGCATGCCTCAGGTTAACCCTCGCAGCTACAATAATAACATTGTAAATAGAAGAAATGACTTTGTGTTTGGTTTGTCTGTCCATAGTGCTCGTATGCAGTCACGAAGGAAGCAGCCGGAGGTGTGGCGGACAGGGGGACCTCCTTGCTGGTTCTCTCGGAGTCTTAGCACACTGGGCATTTCTTGCTGGAGCAGAAAAAACAAATGGGTATGAGTATTAATAGCTTCTTAATCCTAGTCTGTGTGTGTTCTGTGGTGACTGTTATAGACCTGTTCTACCCTTTAAAAAAGATGTAAAGGTGTTGTAGAGCTGTCTGCACAACAATCTTTGTAAGACGAGCTCTTCAGTACTGTGACATCTCCAGGTTACAGAGATGTTACTGTCAGTGACCATCACTTACTCTGTAATTTGGTAAGTCCGCTTGCATTGGATCTAAAGCAATTCAGCAGAGCAGGTAAGCTGAAATTTGCAATAAAGGCACTAAGAGGGTAACAACTTTCAGGACAACAGGACCGATGTTCCAGTTGGGTTGTGCCTAAAGCAGCCATGCAGCTGGCCTGTCGTTCTTCTGTAAAATTACGTCAATTCCTGTCCAACTGGTTGGTCCATGTAGTCATTCTGTGAAAGTAGCTGCTTTAAACACGGTTGAAAGGTACCCTGACACAAACAGTTAAGGAGTAACAGCCCTTCTGCCAAGGGGAGATCATTGGAGGAGTAGAGATCTTTTGTAGCCTTTAGGGTGCCACATGCAGATGCACCCAGATAGGTTGGTCTCTTCCCACGAGTAACAAGTGCTAGGACAAGAGGAAATGGCCTCAAGTTGCACCAGGAGAAGTTTATGTTAGAGATTAGAAAAATCTTGTTTATTGAAAGGCATTAGAACAGGCTGCCCAGGGAAGTGGTTGAATCACCATCCCTGGATGTGTTTAAAAGTCCTGTAGATACAAAGCTTAGGGATGTGATTTAGTGGTGGGCTTGGTACAGTTAGGCTACTGGTTGGGCTCGATGATCTTAAAGATCTTTTCCAACTTAAACAATTCTGATTCTGCATGTCCAAATGTGTTGTCTAGTCAGAGCTAGTGTTGCTGTGAGAGCACTGCACTAGGTCCCTCAGGAGGAATGGGGATCAGTTGAACCAAATTTTTAAAGCTCTGAAATCTAACATATCCATGCTGTGTTTATCATTCTGGGTATCTGAAAGTGCAGCTGCCACTAGAGCAGGAATTTTGCTTTGCTTCACTGAAAGGTGTTTTCATTTTCGCTTGTTGCACAACAGATCAATATGAAATTGTCAGAAAGATTAGCAAACACAGCCCGTGTTCTTCAGGCTCCTCCTGACTTGGGCTCCTGTGGCTTTTCCACACAGCTCACTCAGAAACTCCTTTATTTTATAGATGGAGGCAAAGTGGGAGAAAATAATTGGCATCAGCAATACATTGTGTCTCCTGTGGTGGTGTTAAGGTGACCCTTCTCAAACACCTGCTACACCAATCACGTTTAGCTTGTGTTTCAGGAAAAGAGGAGCTTTTTAGGTTCTGTCAGTCAGAAGGACATCAGCAGTGCAGGCCTTCCAGCCAGTCCTTCTGTGCCTTGCATCTAGCTCTGCTGTTTCACAGCAGGCCTGTGCAGAGCAGGATTCTGAAACATTGAGATAGCACTGGCTGTCAGGGGCGCTAATGGTACTGTAGGTAGGATTGTCCTGTTAAGCGGACTGGTGATGTCTTTCAAGTACAATGTGTATCAAACGGGTCATGTAGAAACCTCAGAAATAGCTGCTTGAGTCATCCTGAGCCCAGGAGCCTGTGCACAGCCATTCTTTGAGAGGGCATCCAGGATTGACCCTCAAGATGGTCAGTGCCCACTCCTGCATCTTTGCCTTGAAAACAGTAACTTCAAACACTCATCAAAAGCACTCAGAGCTGCTCTGGTGACACCCAATTGTAAATGCACATTTTGCTGTGTCTGTTTTGTAGTGAGAATCTGCACAAAACTCTCCCTTGTCACAGGAGTCAGTAGGTCTTCAGTGACTTGCAAGCAGGTACATCCCAGCCATGGCTGAGCTCTGCAAGTGTTGTAACCTGCAGCAGCTGGAGCCTGGGGCTGGCTGCTGAACTGAATTGTTCTGCAGGTATCCTCCTCTGCCCTGGGTGCTGTACAGCAGCAGAAGTGGCTCGCGTGGCCCAGCTTGTGAGAAGGTGCTGTGGAGGTGGCAGAGCTGTGCTGCCTTCTCCAAGTGAGGTTCAGCACACAAAGGCTGATGCTGGGTGCGGTCTGAGGCTGTTCCTGAGGAGGCATGAGGTGCCTTCATTTCTGTTGTGCTCTTCAGCTGCCACTATAACCCTTTACGCTGATCAGATGAAGGCCCCAGAGTGGTGACTGTGGCCCTGTTGAAAATCATATCTTGCCTTCATCGCCACATCCTTCCCCACCCCCTGCAGTAGAAAACTAAACTGAGTTGTTACCCAGGAAGTGGGGAGGCTGCCAGGTGGGGGGGCTTCAGTCTACCCATGTGGACCTCTATCCTTTAGAGGAAAAGATAGACATGAGACACCTTCAAACCCACCTTCTAAGCAGGTTTTCCTTTCACGTCCTTGGGCTGTAGTAGTGCTGCTCACTCAGTCACAGATTTTGTTTATAATGCTGCTTTGGTTTTTCTCTCTTTCAGTCAAAACCCCTTTCTAGTGGCTGCGTTTGGAGCTTGCTCGCTGACCAGGCAGTCGAATCACCAAGCCTTTCAAAAATTCGGACGCTCAATGACTGCCTCTGACATGGTTTCAGAAGTTGGAACGGCTTTTAGCAAACTTTTTGAAACCTGAAGCCAAAGCAGCAGAGAAGACAATGATGAGGAAGAGCAGTGACTGCAAGAGTAATTACCTTTACCGTAGAATTTCCCTAGGTAATGCACCCTCTCAAGTGCTGTAGCAGCATTGATATGCTAGGTAGATGTTTTTTATTTTTAAGAATAGAAAGATAATGATTAATGTAGATATTTTTTAAGAGTTTGGAATACAGAAATGTTTTGGCTGAGAGAAGCTGTAGTTGCAGATCTGTTATAATATAATAAAACTAAACTGAAAGTATTCCTCTGTTCTTTTTGATAGTTATTGAGCAATAACTAAAGTGTGAACAGCAAAAAAAAGAAGATAAATGCACTTGATACTTAGACAGAATTCTTCCACCAGCTCAACTGAATTTCTT
Source organism: Phoeniculus purpureus (assembly GCA_028565055.1). Taxonomy (NCBI): domain Eukaryota; kingdom Metazoa; phylum Chordata; class Aves; order Bucerotiformes; family Phoeniculidae; genus Phoeniculus; species Phoeniculus purpureus. The sequence continues at coordinate 86,985,020 of JAOXOE010000001.1, forward strand.
GGGATTGCGCCAAGGTCATCATGTTTTGATTCTTAGACCCTCTGTCTAGAGTTAGCTATTGCACTTCATTTTTTGCCATGCTAGTGTGTTAAGAAGCAAAAAGTAGCCTCTTTGGAAAGGGAATGCATGAGAGTTGCTGTAGATTTTGAATGTAATTAGTTGCCTTTTCCCATTCCCGGTCCCAGAGGCAGTGTTCATTTCTACGTGACACCCTTCTCTCAGCGTCTTGGGTGGTTGTTTTGGGGGTTTTTTCCTTTTTAAAAGGTTCCCTCATCACAGAATAAGGATGTACTGTAGGTATCTTTAACATTAAACAGTAATGATGCTTATCTGACAAGGACAACCCAAGTATTTTCTGTTCCTGTGTCTGGCATTGACTCATCTAGAATAGGTCTGATGAGCTTTGTGACTATCACTGGAGAGGTGCTAGGCAAGGTAAGAAACCTAGCAAGATCTAATTGATCTCGGTGACCATGGAAGAGTGAAGTACTTTTAGAACTCACCTTGCCGCTGAGTTAGAGCTCTGAGGAGATGAGCACCTGGATTTAGGGACTTTTTGTTCAATCCTTAGCAAGACAGACATGTCTTGTGCTGTTGGAGCCACACCTGTCTGGCTCACTGACAGCACTGGCTACAAAAAAGTAAGTCAAGTGGGGTTTTGCATAGTATAATTTCATAAATGTCTGGAAATTCAGTCAAAGCTTGTAGGGGTTGAACCAGCATGGAGAAAGGGAAAAGGTACCAGTAAGTAGGTACTGCCCTTGAACCTACCATCTAGCTCCCACTGTACACACTCATTGAAGCACAGGAACAGGCACGTAATGTGGCTGGCTGTTGTGGTAGCTGTTCTCTATTCACTGCAGCTACTCTCTTCCAGCAGTCTAGATCAGAGCACAATGTCGCTCACACTAATCAGGTTGTACTCTCATACCTTGCAATAGCTGCCGCAGCAAGCACTGGGCACCAGAAAAGTGCTCTGGGTATCTCCCTTCAGCCCTTATAGTCGGTATCTCTGGATGCACTGTGACTACTACCTCACCCCAATGCATTTTTTTGTTGTTTTTCTTTCTAAACCAGCTATCTATTTTTAAAATAGGTTTCTTTTAATGTTTGCTCATTTCAGTCTGTGAGGGTTCAGACTTTTTAGCTAAGAGCAATGTCTACTGATGGGGGTTTGGTGTTTTAATTTAAGCAGTTTTGTAAACTTGTCTGCATCCTTGGGGAAAGTACGCTGCTGTTGGTTTTCCCCCCCAAGGCTATTTGAGAAGCTAGACTCCTTTTAAATAAAATCAGAAAGTTAAAACTGATTTTAAAACAGCTACTGGATTTCCTTTGAAATGAGCTTTTTTTTCCTTTATATGTGGTGTTGTATAATCTACAACACAATCAGTGGTGTTGTATAATCTACATGGCTTTTGTAGGGGAAATCAATCAATCAGCAGAGCTCCAAACAGATTTCAACCTGCCGTGCTGGTTTCAGACCGACCCAGAAGTTGTACCTCTGTTACTCACTGCTGTACACAAATTGTTACGATTTTTAAACATTCTGGAAATGTAGCAGTTTCTTTTGGTAGGAAATAAAAAATGATAGCAAATGAACAGCATGTGCTTTGGTGTGTTCCATCAGCTGAGCTGACCATTCCCCCTCATTCCAGCAGCCACAGGCAAATCTAAAGTACCCACAGTGCCAAACAAGCATCTGCAGAGGGCTAATGAAGACACTCCTCCCATCGTCTCCAGGAGTACTGAGAAGGAAGGGGAGCAGAAAACAGCCGTGTTTTATTCTCCATTATGTAAGAGTAAGCCTGTATTCGGTTGAACAGATTGGCTGTGTGAGTTGTGTTTTCAAATTAAGTTCCTCATAAGTGAACCCATTCTTCCTGCTGTTAGTTTCGTGAACAGATTTAAAGAAAGTAGGGCAGTAGGTAAGTATGAGTCCTGCAGCCACACCATAACAATCACAGAATGCATGGAGGTGGAACGGACCTTTAAAGGTCACCTAGTCCAACTGGGCAGGTAATAATGTAGTAACTATTTCTTCCCTGCTCTGAGGGAGAGATCCCAACTGTGCTGCATTCCCTGTGGTAGGGAAATCTCACTATCTTCTGTGCAAAAGCAAACCAAAGAGAGACCCCAGTGTTACAGATGATAGCAAGAACTGCCTTATGGCTAAAGATTTCACAGGAGCATTGCAAGAAGGAAATATTTCTAGACTAAAAGCATCACCTTTAATGCTTGAGCAGAACACAACTGTCTAAGCCAGAGGGCATTAAACTGTTTTCACCCTCAAAGACAGACCAGATTGTTCCCTCTGTCTTCACTCTGTTTTAATTCTCCGTGCCAACTCAGCAAAACAGTGCAAGCGCAAATCATGCTGGAGCTCAGGCAGTTCCTGCATTCAACCGTACCAAGGTCTGTGTCAGACACCACAGCTGCTGCCCTGCTGACTGTGTTTCGGATGCTTCTACCACCTGTGCTACAAGTCCTGTGTTCTTTTAACCCAGTCTGAGCAAAACCCTTGACTCTGCTGCTAGGTAAAAAACTCTTAGACATTTTGTCACAAAGATTTTTATTTGGAAAACATCAACATTTACAACTGTTGCCAAAGGCGCTTGAAATAAAAAGTCCGAGCATGAAGGATCAGCCTTTTTTCTCGGCCTGCTGCTGTTCTGCTTGCCTCCCTTCCTCCATCTCCCAGGTTGAAACACCACCTCTGTCCTGTAAGAAGCAGTTAGCAGATCAGTCCCAGTCACACCCTACAGGGGTAGGTACTCCAAGGCACAGGTTTATACCAAAGCTTCCTATAGGAAGGGAAGCCAAGTCCAGTTACTCTTCCTAACTAACTCTTATCTAACCCCAGTTAGGCAAGAGAGGTGGCAATATCATCTCACAGTTGCTATTAGTAACCCTCTAAGTTGTAAAAGCTAGACAATTCCTCCCCATTAAGAAGGAAGAAAGCCCCACAAAACAAATGTCACCTCTTTTATGTGGGACACCGCAGCAGTCTAGAGTCTCTTTCCTGTGATTAACTTCTGTCAGACAATCACAGTTCCATGCCTAAGTGGTTTGTGTACATGGAAAGTGGCTCTTGCAGCTACTACAAGAGAAGACATTGCCTGAACTTTTAAGACAGTAGCATGTTGCTGTGAATAACCTGTAAAGGCAATATTGTGTTTCTGAAAAACAGTATTACAGTCAAATGGAGCCTTTTGGACTGTTATGATCCAGATGTCTGCTGTTTTCAACAACTGCAGTCAACCTGAGTGTTGGAACATGAGTTCCAACCCAAGAGAGGCTGGATTACAGCATTAAAGCAAAACACTGCTTTTGCTGCACAAATAGCTGATCACCATGACTCAGTGGCACAGAGGGGCCTGCATGTCGAGCACACTAGACCGATGTGAAAAGGCCAGTGGATATTTTAATCAGTTGCAAGTCCTGCAACTCCGTACAGAGACCATCATCTGCATTGGGCAGCTCGAGAGAAGATACCAGTTTACAGAAATCACCAGCTTACCTGCTGAGGGAGAAATGACCCTTCCTACAGAGCTGGTTTTTTAAGGGAATTAAGTTAGTGGCATTCTCCAAATTGCTACTTGCAGCCTAGAGCAGCCAGTCCCTCTCTGCCCAGCCTCAAACCAGTGGTTCTTCATCTGCATTGGGTGGACACAGGGCTTTTCTGCTTTGTCTGTTCTGCTGCTTTTCCTCCTGCACACAGACTCGAAGTTGCTGGCTGACAGAGGGAGAGCACACCAACAGATGCACGATACCACGTGCGTATTGTTGGGCTCATAAACATTTCATGGAAATCAAGAGAACAGGGTATAAAAGAGAAATTCAAATCAACATCCTCAAGCACTGATTCAGCAAGCGGGGCCCAGCTGCTGGGCACTGCTACCATGGCAGTTCTGGCAATGGTCTACCCAGGGTGGCCAGCAGCCCACACAGCCTCTCATCGAGCACAGGGGTGGGAAGAGCCCTGCTTTGGGTAGGACCATGTGTTGTCACACATGTTCTCCAGTGAGCCTGTGTGAGAACTGCAGAGCTGCACTGCTCATTTTGCTGGACTCCATGGGGATTGGCAAGGCAAGATCTGGGCAACCTTCACAGCACACCTTCAGGGGTGCCCACAGCATCAGCAAAAGCAGCCAAGTTCAGTTTTGGATGCGAGCTGTGTGGGCTCATATGTGTGCACCTCTGGTGCGCTTGTCTTCAGAAGCAAACTATGCTGGCACAAGCAGAAGACAGATTATGCTGAGCTTCAGATTATTAAAAGAAGAGCAAGTTATTTAAGTAAATAGAATGGGCTGAATCCTGGCTAAGGCAAATTTCTCAGATGCTATGAAATGTCCGTAAATCCCTTTAAAAACAAACTGAAACACATCTTCAAAGGGGTGGAGGTGGGGCTGCAGCCAAATAGATCAAAAGGGAGTAATTTTCTCCAAGACCTTGTCTCCGCGCAGTTGTTTGGATTTGCAAACTTTCTTGACAGATAAGTGGAGCGAGGATTTAGCTACATACAAACAAGTCAAGGAAGCAGATGTTCCAGCTTCCCACCATCTTCCTTTGCTTTCACAGCTGTGGCTCACCACCACTGTGCTGTGGCCCTCACCCCGGTTTGTATCAGCAGGCTCACTTTCACTTGAGATCATGAGGCAGCTGACCACACTTCATATTTGCTTTTAATAGGCATGCTGACAAATCACAGCTCTCACACCCAGCAGCTGAAGAGGATGAATGCTGTCACTCCCTAATGTCACAGTGCTCTACATCCTCCCTTTAGTAAAACAGTGCAAGAAGACTGTGCAAGATTTTGCTCTCAAGTAGGGGAAAAATGAGCAGCATGAACCAGAGGGAGGGAGAGAGAAAGAAGCTGAAGAGAAAATTGAGGATTATTCTTACAGGAATGCAACACTGACCCAAAAGGGGCTGGAGCAGACGTGAGAAGGGAAAGAGCAGTGAACCCAGAGGAACAAGAAGCAGCACCCCTTAAAGTATAGAGCACCTTGAAGCGAGGATGTGACAGTACACCAGTGAAGGGGATTCGATTTAGATTAGATGTAAGGAATTCTGCACTGTGAGAGTGGTGAGGCAGTGGAATAGGTTGCCCAGACAGTCTGTGGGTGCCCCCTGCCTGAAAGTTGGTTGGATCAGGCTCTGGGGAGCCTGATCTGGTGAGAGGTGTCCCTACCCATGTCAGAGACATTGAATCTTCGATGATCTTTGAGGTCCCTTGTAACCCAAGCCATTCTGGGATTTCGCCTGGAGACTCCATTGGGTAATGGAAAAGCACAACAGCATTAGGTATAGGCTAAACATAGAAAGCAGGGTGGAGAGAGAGGTGTGGTACAGGAATCGGGCAAACTACTTATGGCTCAGAAACAGTTGGGAACGGAGCTGCTGAAGACGGAACAGAAAAGGCTTTGTTGTGAGGATTTATTATCCTCAGTGGGGAAACATGAGGAAGGTAGAGGGGAAGCACTATTTTCCCACATCATCTCAGTTGACTTTGCAGTTCCTCTGCCATGTTTTTAAAGACTGCACACATTACTCATTACTGGACTGAACTTGGACAACTTAGGGATTTCTGAACCTTATGAGAATTTCAGTGACTAAACAGCACAGGCTTTGTAACTGCAGAAGCAGCTACAGCTGGCATGGAGACACAAGGCTGGAGTAGCTGAAGGCCCACAGTACAACCAGGCAAGGGCTTCACTTCAACCTCCTACAATGTGTGGTGCAGGGAGCAGGGCACAACACCAAACGCTACCGAAGGAGCAAAAGGGTAAAGGTGAGCACTGCTTTAGAAAATGGCTAACGACCTCAAAAAGGGTCACTATCTTCTACCTGGATGTGGATTCCAAAGGCAGTGAGGTCTCCACGCAGATTGTCACAAGCGTCCAAGAGTGGTTTTCTCTCTCGCATCAACTGCTGCCTCCTTTCCTTCTGCTCTTGACTGAGTCCTTTGGCTTCTGCAGCACTCTCTGTTGGCACAGCATCTGCTGCTTCTGGCAGAGCCAGCGCATAACGCCGGACCTTTGTGCGGAACCTCATGAACTCATCAATGACATGAGTGAGCACAGCAGAGTTGTCTCCTCCCAGAGCCACCTAGGAATCAAACAGGTTGGTTTACAAACATCTACGAATGATTTAAAAATCAACCCAAATTCAGTAGCACACCCTGAGGCCCCATCACTTCCCTTGATCATGCATCTTCCATCTCTTGGTACAGTTAAAACGTCACGGTCTCACTAGTGCTAGACAAAAAGTCACAGCAGAGTCACAGCTGGAAGTAGTTCGGTGTACTCATACACAGAAAAGCCAGACAGCCCCTCGGCTGTGATCATCTGCAGAGCTAGAGACTGCATCGACCCCTCATTCTGCCTTTCAGCTCCAGACCTTCTTCAGGAAACACAAACCAGAAAAGACAAGTATTCTAGCTTTAAGTCTCTACACTATAAGTTTAGGTTAGGCATTAGGAAAAGCTTAATTGAAAGGGTCAACAGGCACTGGAACAGGCTGCCCAGGGAGGTGGTTGAATTGCTATCCCTAGATATGACTAGAAGTCATGTAGATATGGAGCTTAGAGATATAGTTTGGCAATGGACTCATTACAGTTAGATTAATGGTTGGACTTCATGACCTTGAAGATCTTTCCAACCTAAACAATTCTGTTATTCTCCTTCCATCAACAAAAAACCTCTTCAAATCCACAGACCTTTTATTTCATCTGCTTTACCTGAAGTTTCAGCCACCCAAAACAACCTGACCTAGCAGCAGCCCTCACACACAGTGGGCATTTTCTGGCTGCTTGGCCCACTCCTTCCTTCAGACTGGTCCAAGCTTCCTCAGCCTCATTCAGCTTGGCAGGAGTCTCACTGGTCATTATCGTAGGAGGGAAACAGCCTCACTCTTTCTAGAGTCCCACTCTGACAGCAGCAGAGACAGGTACTCAGGTGCTGGCAGAAGAAGGCGGCTAATCCTTGGTACTTGCACAGCCAGGCTCCTAGTCTCTCTCAGCAGAGAAACCATGCCTGTTTCTCATTAGAAGTGAGCTTAAGGGGGAGGACAAGGACAAACCTCTAAAGGAGAAAATGCCATTGTGATGTCTTATCACTAAGAAACATGAGGGGGAGCAGATAACAGTGAAATGTGAAGCACACCAAGGCCAGGGGATGAAGCTGTTGGCAATGAGGCTCAACAGCAGAGGAGCAGCTGAGTAATTAAAGCCAGAGGGGACCATATTTAGTCACCAAACATCGCTATGGAAATGAAAGGGAGTAGTTTCAGGGGTCACTGCCTAAAGAAAACAAACAAAGAGGAGGAGAAGGGAGGTGAAAGGAAAGTTACTGAAGATAAGAGTGAGAGACGCTCATGCTCTCCACAATCATAACAAACAGCAAATTTCCCAAACTTTAAAACTGTGTTAACTCCTATGTTTATGAGATGAAAGAAGGCAATAAATCTGAAAGCCAGAAACACTCAGCCATAACCGTGGGCAAGTAAAAGACCAGAATAATACCTGAATACAGAATCACAGAACATTAGGGATCGGAAGGGACCTCGAAAGATCATCTAGTCCAATCCTCCTGCCACAGCAGGATCACCTAGACCAAGTCGTACAGGAACACATCCAGGTGGGTTTTAAACATCTCCAGAGAAGGACACTCCACAGCCCTCCTGGGCAGCCCCTTCCAGAGCTCTGTCACCCTCACTGGGAAGAAGTTCCTTCTCATATTGATGTGGAACCTCCTCTGTTCCAGCTTAGACCCACTGCTCTTTGTCCCATCACTAGATGACAGTGAGAAGAGCCTGGCTCCATCCTCCTGACACCCACCCTTCATATATTTATGAACATTAATGAGGTGACCCCTCAGTCTCCTCCAAGCTAAAGAGGTCCAGCTCCCTCAGCCTCTCCCATAAGGGAGGTGTTCTACTCCTTTCATCATCCTTGTGGCTCTGCAAATGCCAGAGAGAGGAAAGAAAAATGATGACGGGGGAGGAAACATGCCTCTACATAAGTTCAAACCAGGCACCTACTCATGACAGAAGCCAAGATTCTCTAAACAGGAGTTGAGCTAATCCCATTTTCATGTAAAACATTGTGTAGCCCCTCAGGGGCAGTCTCTAACTCTAACCCTGCAACACCAAGCAATCCAAAGAGCTCATAAAAAGTTTTACATGGAAATTTGGCCCTTGCCCACACCACAGATGATCACCTGTTTGCCCTTGGCGGCAGCCACAACACAGCACTCCTTGGTAGAGCATAATCCTCACCTTTGCTCCCCAGCTCTGTAACAGGCACAGTGGTTTCCACACACTGTCTTTCCAAACAGATTAGCATTTCCATCTTACCTGCCTGTAGCTGTCCAGGCTCCTTCTCTTGCCAATGCAGAGAGACAGACAGAGATTTTATGCAACCACCATGATGAACTGTTCCTAGCGGTGCCTCTCTCTGACTACTGCAGAAGCACAGGCAGCTACGTTAGACTGCAAGACTAATTACCTAAAATTAATCCCATCCTAAGATCAGGACAGACCCATAGGCTATAAGCAAGCACCCAAATATCACTCCCTATAGCCTCTACATTACACAGCAGCAGCCAGGCCAGCAAGCCTCTTGCCAGACAGCCTGTGTGCAGGGACTGCTCCTGGCAAGCTGCATGCCCGTGGCCACCTGGCTAAAGTGCAGGCAAGGTTGGACACTGAGCTGTTGTGACTGGCCTCAAGGTCACAACAGCCCCTGCACCATTTTATTTATTAGCTCATGGCAAACCACAGACCTTTCTGATGAAGACTGATTCATTTACTGAAGCTGAAAGAGCACAGAGACAGAGAAGACTGACATGCTGCTCCTTCTTTCCTACCTCATGCCACTGTCTTCTGCTGACCCTGCTGCTCCAGAGGAACTCAAATAGTATATAGAAAAGCAAAACAGTCAGATACTTATTTCACCACAAACAAAGGTGCAGCAGGCACCTGCACACAGACAGCCCCAAAATCTGGAGGAGTGACGTGGCCATCCAACTTGTGGAGAATCTCAGTAAGTCACTGAAAATCAACATGACAAAACACAGGCTATGAGGAGTAGCACACAGCCAAACCACACTCAACTGCTGCTCTGAAAGGAACTCTGGGGAAAAATCCACAGACAGGCAAAAAAAATAAGATGCTACATATATTGCTATACCATCTCACTTTGAAAGATGAAAATTACTTACATCTTCTTGTCCTTCTTCCCCTTCTCAGAAGAGAGAGGGGGAGAAGTGGGTAAGAAACAGTTGCAGAACATTTTAGCTGAAGGAAGTTTTCAATTTCTTTGTACTTCACTCCAGATTGGGCAGGAACAAAGCACAACACAGCCTTCTACACCCAAGACCTTGTGTCATTTTAAACACCATTCCTTACGCACATGAGGATATGGCCTCTGTATTCATCACTCTTCCCTATGCAGTATCACAGAATGGTTAAGTTGCAAGGGACCTCAGAGATCATCTCCTCCAACCTCCCCAACATGGGCAGGGCCACCTCTCAGCTAGACTTGTTTGTCTAAGGCCTCATCCAACCTCACATCCACAACCTCTCCAGGCAATCTATTCTAGAGTCTCGCCATCCTTGCACTGAAGAACTTCTTCCTAAGATCTAGCTTAAACCTCCTCTCCTTCAGTTTGAGACCACTTCCCCTTGCCTCATTGCTAGATAACCTTGAGAAAATTCCCTCTACAGCCTTCTTGTAGATTCCCTTCATGTACAGGAAGGCAGCTACTTTGCTTTGAGCTTTTATCTCCTTTTGCTTTTTCCCCTTCCCTGTTCCTACTGTTCCAAGCACTAGAGGATATGTAAGGTATTTCCAGTGACAGACCTCTCTCATGCACTCCCCCTACCACAGCTCAAGGCAGACCATCTCCTCCCCACATCCTGGCTTTCTGCGGAGGAGCTGGACCCTGGCCCCTGCTTTGCAGGAAGCTCACAACCACAAATATTTGTATGGATATTGAAGTCAGCCTTGGCACCCCATCAGAAAGAAGAGCCAAGGAAAAAACAGACACACAACAGGACCAACTTAAAGACCTCCAGTGACAGCTTTTCCTTGTTTCATTTCTCAGACTGTTATTTGCACTGTGCAATTGCTGCAGAAGTCACAAGGGAGCACCTCAAGAGAAAGAAAGCCCACGCTTTGCTCCAGCTACTCACTTTCTCTCCTAAGACATCACGGCAGAAACAATGAGCAGTGCAGAAAGGTTTACTAAAACCATCAATAAACTCTGTAACATCTGATATTTTTGGAAAGCTTTCTATAAAACAGAGCGCCAGTGCTGCTGCCATGTACTAGCACACACAGAAGAGATGTTTCATACCTGCCTTTCTCCAAAGGATATCCCAAGGGCATTGAAAAAGCCTTCTATATAGGAAATAATGCTTCCATACACCACAGAGCTTCTAGGAGATCCAACATCCTGTTTAAAAAACACTCAAAAGAGATTGTCCAGTCAATACGTATTACAGAACTCGGCATCTTGCTGCAGCCTAGCCCACATGGGAAAACTACAACTAATTACATAGATCTACCCCTACTAGGAGCTCCTGCCCCAGCAGGAACTTTGAGAGAGATATAAAACCACCTCACCACACAAAGGGAAAAGATTTGAAGTAAAAGGGGGAGGGGAAGAGCTTAGAGCCAGCAAGCACAGTGAGGAAGTTGAGATGCACGAAGCCGCCATGCATTACATGCACACACTAAATTAGGCCTAAAAATATCACTTCTGGGCACGGAAGGGCCTTTATTTTATTTTGAAAACAAAATAAAAGCACAAAATCCCCATTTCAAGGGCACCTATGAAACAAATGATTAAGAAAAACCCAAATCCTTTTTTTGAGTGTCTTATTGATTTAGACAACACAAAGACTGCTTTGACATAGCTTATGGCATTTTGTCACACCCTAGTAGCACCAGCAAGCACCAGCAGCAGCAACAGAGTAGTGCTTTTAAGAACACACATATTTCTTTCTTCCTTCCATATTTATTCCACACACACAGAAATCAAAATCAATAATATATGGAATAAGAAGCAATTGGAGGGGCTAAGCGTAGTCTCCAAAAAGCAATGACACATTCTAACAAATTAGTAGCTGGTACTGAAATTTATCCTGTATTTTTTAAGGTTTAAGGTAAGTCATAACCTAAAATTTACAAAAGATCTGAACCAGAGGGAGCTGAAGCAGACTGCTGAGGGCAATAAACAGGAGCATGCCAACTAAGGGAAGAATGGCAATTCTCCACGAAGTTATCGACTATTGAGGAATTTAGGGGAAACAAGCAGTAACTGGCAAAACGAGGCTACTTGTACTTAGGAGTGGTAAAGCTGTTACAGATCCCTGCTGCAAACTGGTTCGGGTCAGGGATTTGCTCAGAAAGCAAGATAAGGTGAAGGACAAAGTTTACAGCCAGAGCCAAGACAGGACCTGGAGGAGGCAGGATTTCTAAACCAACAGGCTAATTCTCTCTCAAAATCAGTTGTTATTATTATGTACTCAACATTTATCTCACAGTACAAACACAGTGGACACCAGCAATCAAGGAACACAGCGGCAAGGCTGAGCTGGTTGCCTTGAGCAAGAAAGAGAGCTGTTGGTAAAAGAAGAGCTAGAAGTGCTTCAGACTGTGTTTACTGCTCAGGCCCTGTCCTTACCAGATAGCATCAAGAGATCTTAGCAGGGTCTCAATTGCCAAAAGCCATCTGAAGATGGACTCAAGTAGGCAAGATGAGGCCACAGCTATAATCTGCTGACAGCAGAAGTCACTCGGTGCCCACAGCTAAATTCACCCCACCATGACTGCCCTGTGCACCTGGGACTGCCTGCCAAAGCCCCTACAGCAACCAACCCTACCCTTGCGTCTTCCCATTTGGGTTGATTTCCGTGCATGGATATTAAGCAAAAAAGCAGGGCAGGGACGTAAAACCAGCACTAAAACTAGCAGCATGCCACAATGCCTTCAGGCCTTTGGAAAACCTTAGCTATAAATAATACAGAGCAGCGGGAAAGAAACGTCCCTTGGACACAACGAAGCACTAAACAATGGCAGTACACAAATCCTGCGATACAGTCAGGACAAATGGGCACCGTTAAGGTCAACAATTTACAGAGCTTTGTTTCTGCTGGTTTCTTATGTGAACAATACACTAATCTGTCTGCATTAAACAGTAGGACAGTGGACAGCTGTCATTTTCTGATCTCTGTATCCTAATGGGTTACCTTAGTAACAGCCTTAAGCTGTCTGTTGCCATGGTGAATGAGGTCTATAATTGCTGCAACAGCCCTGGAGGTGTCAAAGTCATCTGCAAACGCAGCCTTCACGGTTACTTTTGTGTTGGCTAGCCTTCAAGAAGAAAAGGTAACTCTTAAGATAAGACAAACAAGATGCCAGCAGTATGCTGAATTCATCAGCTCTTCAGCCAGAGGGAGTCGTCGAAAGGACACTGCAATTTCCTTCCTAGCTGTCCTGTGACAGGCAATGCTACACTGATCAGAGAGCACGCCTCTCAGCTGCAAAGGGAAAAACCTGACACAGGTCAAAATCCAAAACACTACGTTCATTCAGTAAATACGTGGTTAAAACACAAGAGCAAATAATGCAAAGCAAGGCTTGTCTGCATTTAAACACAGGTGAAAAGTGGGGTTGACATTAAGCACATTAAAGATTTTGCCAGTTTTTTCCCCACAGCAGCTTGTTTTTCTTGCTGACGGCATGCTTCTCTCCCAAAGCCTCATCACACACATCACTCCAGTGTCTAGCTGACATGGGGTTGGCCCGGAGTCCTGTTGGCTGAATCCAGCCCCTGGAAGCAGGCACTGCTTCCTCATTTCCCAGGCAAGCCCAGTCCCAGCCATGGGACTTCATTCAGCTTGACCCAGATGGAAAGGTCAAGCAGGACCACATGTGCATAATGGCACCAAAAGCCATCAGGCAACCAGTGTTCATCACCACAGAACCAGTGCCACCTGCTGCTGCCACTGTGCATGGAAGGATGAAACCAGTGGCACAAATAAGTGACCAGCTGCAAACAGCTGCGGGCAGCACATGCAGTCAGGTGACTGGACCTTGACAGCACTGACCCGAGGATGCTGTTTCATGATGAAGCCCAGAGAGCAGGGCTGCCTGGGGAACCTCAAGTTATCCTAGCATCTGTGGGGCTCTCCTGAACCTTGTCTTACCTGTTTCTGACTGGTTTTGCCTGGAACACCTGCCTCCTTCAGATATCAGATGTCTGCTGCCCTAACTCATTCCTCTCAACACTCCTTCCTGCAAGCTAAGTCAGAGCTCTCTGACTTCCGTTGCTTTCACTTCTGTGTGCCCTCCCACATTCCCCCAGTGACAATCCATTTCAACTTCCCCACATGCCTCATGCCTATCAGTCTTATATCTCACTAACAGGTCTCCTACCGCCATCTGATGAAGGACTTGAATTATCTAGTTGTGATATCTGGCAAAAGCAACTCCACTTCCCTGTAACACATTCCAACACGCCTTGCAAACCTTAGTTGATGTGGCTACAAGTTCCCTCACAGCAAGGTGCTTGCACCATAAGGAAGCCACCTCTCACTCCTACTGCACAGGCAGTTTCCCTTCTAATCCTGCATTCTGTATCCGCTCTGCACACCACTTCAGGGCACTCAACATCCTTCCTACACTAACTGCAGAGCACTGCACTCGTGGCCTTGGCTTAGTACTCAACACACAAAACATTTATCTCCTGGAAAACAATGTGATTTTCTTAAGGGACTCCAAATCTCCTTGTCACTGTCAGGGTCACAGACAGCATAATTTCTTCTCTCCCTGTGATACCTTTGCCCCTAGCCAGTTTCTTAGTAAACCCTTCTCTCCTCTGCTGCATGCTTCAGTACCAGCCACCCTGACAGCAAGCCCAGACACCCAAGGCATATTACTGTCCAGCTGTCCTTTCTCTTCTTTAGTCATTAATCCACAATTTTCTTAGGAACTGCATAGTCTCACAACTTCAGTCATAGCTTTACCTTCTGCATCACTGAAGAGAGTCTGTGATGCCTGTGTTAGGACAAGCACACCAGAATAACAACATGGATTTTAAAAATGCAATGAACTAAGGGAAAAGGAAAAGCAGCTGCCTAGAAAAAGAAAGGTGCCCTTGAGGGCTGGCAGGGAAGACGACTTCTCAGTCATTCTTGTCCTGCTTCTTAAACACAACTGAGAATGCTGCATTGTTCAGCCCTCTGAGCCTGTCAGCAGACTACTGCTCGCAAAATCACCATCTCTAAGATACAGAAGGTGTGCTTACCTTTCCCACAGTATGTCTTCTCTAACAGGGTCACACACCAGCTGTCCCTTTATATAAGCATTTGCATCTCTGATGAATGAGGAGATTGCCTGAAGAACGTGCTTTGCATCATCCATGCTGTTGTCACAAAATTCTACCGCTAAGGGAAAAAAATTTAACTGAGTATTAAGATATAAAGTCGTTCCAGGAAAACTTTGTTGTTACTTGTCATAGCAAACTTTTCTTACAATTAATTACACATTTAATTAAGAACTCCACTAAGAACTCTTCACTTGCACTAGGTGAATGAAAATCTCTATAAAACACAATCATACGACAACAAAGTTAAACCTACTGGAAAGGTATCAGACTGATTCAAGATGTACCCAGAAGCTGACGGAAGCAATAGCTATTTGACTTTCAAATAATTTTTAATTATTAAATCTCCTCTCTGTGAAGTTATTACTCTAAAGCATTTGGATTGGATAGATTTCTAAGTGTTCCCTAGAGTTCAGTTGTCAAGACACATCTTTGATCTCACCCCTAATGTTGTTCCTATTCTAATCTCGGTAGATGCGATCTATATTTGGAGACCTCAAACAGACCTAACCCTCACCTCTGACTCTGTGATGAATACAAGCACTTAAAGGGCTGCTTCACCAGCATCTAAAACCTAGGTGGACATGTAGTTTTGCAATTCAGATTCCTCACTAGATATATAATCCCCTTACAATATCAAAGCTGAAGTGACTATATCAGTTTTTGAAGCTGACTTCAAAAATGCTAACTGCTTCAACTCCTAAAGTCGAGATTCATCACACCCAATGTATGCACTTACACCTAAGCCTCTTACAGCCACCAGAAAAAGAGAGAAAACCTTAAGGTAAATAATTAATTGCACCCTAAGTAGAGCTCTGCTTCATTATGAGATCTGCCATACCCTAACCCTACAGTGCTTCTCTTCCACCAACTGAAAAGACAGCATTAGTACCCCTTTCTAATGTGGCCCACAGACATCCTCACTGCATTCAGTGGGTCTCTAGCTTTGGCAGGCAACTGCACTTTCAGAACAATCACTGTCCAGTTCTGCTGGCTTAGAGTTAAGGCTCCTCTTGCCTTACCTGCATCCTCAGAAGCGTGAGTGCTGGACTAACTCCTTACCCTGGTTTGAGTTAGAACAGGATTTTCCCTTTCAGCTCAGCCCCTTCCACGCAGCTGCACTTCCTGGAGTTAACCGCATATCTGTGCAGTGGCTGTTTCTACAAGTGATAGCACTTGATGGTTAGTTACTACCAAGGGCTGGCAAACAGAAAGGCTCTTGCTTACACTTGCTCCTGTGCAAACCAAAGTCACTGCTCATCTTGTGTGCCATGCTGAGGTGCAGTAAGAGAGAGGCTGCACCTGCAGGAAGGAGCAGACAGGACAGGTGACCTACGCTGACCAACAGGACATTCCATCCCATAGACATTCAGTAAAAAGATGAGGGATCACAAGGGCCAGCTCTCTTCTCTTTGACTTTCTTTATCAATGGCTGGTGTCCAAGGAAGACTCTGTTCTGCCTTTGATCCAAATCCATGCATTCCTGAATCCGGCTCCTGCATCTGGTTCCTGTCTGCCACTGACTCTGGTTTGGGACATCCTCAGCACCTGCATCAGTGGTGACCGTGATGTAATTGCCAGCAGGGGAGCTGGGTTCAGTATTGGCTTTGCATATACTTCATATTATTGTAGTTTTCATTAAAGCTGTTGTAGTTTTCTCTTCCAATCCATAGGTATCCCTTATTCCCTCTTTCCTCCCCTCTTGGGGAAGAAAACAGTGTCTGTCATTCATCTTGTGGCCAGCCCAGGCTCAGCCCATGAAACCCCTGGCACTTTTACTGTGAGAGCTGCCATCAGCAAGAGGTTTCGTCTTTTAATCTCTACAGTAATGTACAGTTTTCTGTAGAAGACTTCTCAGATCCCACGCAAGACAACTCAGCTGACTTGGGTGGAAGTTGTGTCCACCAAGGCCAGGCCTAAATTCAAATGCTTTCTTTCCCAAAACATCACACCAGAGTTACACTTGAACTGAAGCACCATCCATAGCCAGTGCAGTACTGCCCCGTACTAAGGTATATCCAAAAGGCAGCTTGCAGCGTGCTCCTGATCTCATCAGCACTGTAGTTTTCAAACAATCTCACCTCTGGCCCTGCACAACATTACAGCTGACTGCTGTGTGCAATTACCCAAGGCTGCCCAGACACTGGCCCTTCTAGAGCAGCCAGTGTGAGCAAGTGGACAGATATAAGAGAGCAGAAGCAGTCAGATGTAAGACCTGATCTTGGATCCATTAGCCTAAATCCCAAGAAGCCTAACTGCTTAAACAGACTGTCCACAGGAGAACTGACCAGTTCTTGTCAGATTTTCCAGTGCTGTGTAACTGAACGTCTGCATTCCCACCTCTTTAGCGCTGGTTTCAAAATGAAGCTTTCCTCAGCTTTCACAAGACTGATGTACACACTTTTAGAAAACAGTAAGACACTGAAAGAGATCATTTATATCCAGTAGGATTACTCAACTGATTACCCTGGTTACAGGAACTCCATGGGAATACTTGATGAAAGTTTATCCTAATGAAGCCTGCTTTGATTAAAGCCATTCTTCTTCTGCAATTCATGCCATTCTCCTAAACCACCGCCTGCAGGCACTGCAAACAGCACAGTGAGGCACAGGCAAGCCCAGCTCCATAAACCTTCACCATGCTCCCTCCCTACTCCTTCCCTCCTTTGCCACTGAGGGCATCATCCATACACGGTCAAGTTACAGACCATATGCTTATTAGTGCCCGAAGGACCAAATGTTACCCTTCACTCAGGTTCACAAAATCACTGGGGCAGGTCTGGTGACCAGGGAGCACTCTGGGGAGAGAACCCCTCTGAGTGTAGAAAGCTTACAGCCCCCTCACCTAACTGCACAAAACAAAGCTACTGCTGATGAGAAGAGGAAAAGCAGTGCCTCACAACAGGCTCACATAAGGCTTCAGAGCTGGCACCTCTCCTTTTAAGCTGCACCCCGAAGCAGCCCAGTAGGCACGCTGGTGGTGGAACATCATGCTGCTGCCTGTAGCACCTAGGAAAGGCCTGCTCCAAACATCCCTAGGTGAGCCAGAGGGTGGTGATTTTGGCCAAAAAGAGGACAGCCAGAAGAATCAACCAAAGCAAAAGGCCAAACTGTCCAACTGGACAATGACCAGTCTGCATACACCACAGCACCAGGCACAAGCCATTCCCAACTTCAGGTGCTGGCTTCATTCACATGCCTGCAGAGATCTTCTATGGGCTCAATCCAACAGGCATGGTAACATCACCCAACCGCCCAAGCCTGGATTTTTACAAGTACAAAAGGCTCTCCTTCACAGGCAGGGATGGCAGGAACCATCACCAACAGGTCTCCAAAAACCTTTTCAGGCACCTTAGACACTGCTTGAGATCTCACTTCCCAATAAATACTGGTAAGAAGACAAGATGATTAGAAGTAGTGCAATAAACTTCTCTTTAGACCAAACTGAACTAATAGCAGGGACACTAACTGGCAGGATGCGTAGTAAATATGTGGCTCAGCAAGGATTTATTCTGGCTCCTTAATCAGAGACTGAATAACTGCACTCTACTACATAAGATGGAGGTGGAAAGCTCAGCAGTCCTTCTAGCGATCCTTATTTGCTGACATGACATAACACCACCACATCCTCACAGCAAAACCACCCACATTTGTTTTTATCCCAGAAGCAAGGTGAAAAAAAAAAAAAAAAGGGTTGCATCCTTCTCACAAAAGTTCACATGCAGCCAGCTGACATGCAGCAAGGAGGGCAGGCAGCCTTTCCTTGCCCTGAGGCAAGCTCAGAAATTACCAACCACTCCGCTTTTATTTAAAGAGCAACTATGTATGTGATACTGTTGTAGATGCTTGCCTTTTTTTTTCCTTCTTTTAAATAAAGATTTGCTTAAGACTCCCAAGGGCCCCCAGCTAGAGAGACATTTACTCATGCACAGCTTATTTCATCTCCTGACACAGACCCAGAGGAAATAGCCAGGTGTGCCACTACCCTGTGGCACCACCCCAAAACTGCCAACTCCCCATCGCCTGTCCCTCCTCCTGCTCCAAAAAAGAGACTTTTCTGCGGCTGATCTCCCACTTGGATCTGCTTCTCGTTCCTATCATGGTGATGGTTGCTAATAACCAGCATTCAGTTTACTATCCCATGCTTGGAATATTTCACAGATACATGTCACTCCTGGTGCATCAGTGTCTTAGGAAAGGGAGGCTCCATCAGTAAGATCATAAAACGGTTTATGTTGGAAGGGACTATAAAGATCATCTAGATCCAAACCCCCCTGCCATGGGCAGGGACACCTCCCACTAGTCCAGGCTGATCAAAGCCCCGTCCAACGTGGCCTTGAACACTTTCAAGGGAAGGGGCATCACCTCTGAGCAACCTGTTCCCAGTGCCTCATCACCCTCATAGAGAGATATTTCTTCCTAAGATCTAATCTAAATCTACCCCCTTTTAGTTTGAAACTGCCCTTGTAAAGAGTCCCTCTCCAGCTTTCCTGTAGGTTCCCTTTAGGTACTGGAAGGCTGCTATAAGATTCCTTAAGAGCCTTCTCTTCTCCAGACTCAAAAATCCCATCTCCCTCAGCCCATCTTCATAAGAGAGGTGCTCCAGCCTGAGAGAGTTGAGATTGCTCTGCCTGAAGAGAAGGCACCTCTGGGAGAACATTATAGCAACCTTCCAACACCTGTAAGGGGCCTATAAGGTGGCTGAGGAAGGGCTTGTAATTCAGGATGAGGGGGGCATGGTTTTCAGCTAGAAAAGGGTAGACTTGCTCCAGCAGTTCCATCTTCTATTGGAGAGTCCATAACTGGATGCAGTACTCATGAGAGCACTGTAGAGGGTAAGAATCACCTCCCCTGACCTGCTAGTCACCCTTCTGACACAGCGCTGCATATGCAGTTGGCATTCTGTGCTGCACTCAGCACAGATCTTCTCATCCACCAACACCCCCTTATCAGACCAGTGGCTCTGGCAAGCAGTTAGAGGTACTAACAAATAAGAAGACTTCTCAGTCCAATGAATGCACACCCATAAGGACCTGCAGCATGCTGTACATTGATTGACACTACCAAAGACACAGAGCCTTAACTACATCACCTCTCCTAGTCACACTGTCAGAGGCTCTTTGCAGGGCAGGTAAAGGCTCACTGAAATACCACAACAGGTGTTGCCCTGTGCTCCACCATCCCTTACCATGCCAAGATGGCCAACAAACAAGTTCCTTGTAGCAGTTGGGTGTTGACCACCTGCTTTTGGCAGGCCCAAACAAACTGGAAGGAATTTTCACATGGATAGTGTTCTTCCCAGTTCAAAGTAGCACCTGCCTGCTGAAATACCATGGTGTAGGCAGGGAAGCTGATAAAATCTTTCATACCGTTCCCCACCAGCAGTGTTCACCAAGCTATGATTAGCGCTGGGTAAGTGAGCCGCACTGCACACTGCTTGAACACTCAGTAGCTCCATGGGACAAAAAAAAAAAAAATGGTAACACAGCAGGAAGATAAAAAGTTATTAGTAAGCCCTTGTCATACCCTACAGGAATATAATGCAAAGCTTTACCCAGATACGTCTCCAAAACCAGCTGATCGTGACTGAAATACAAGTGACTGCAACAGATGCAAATGAGAGATGGAGGTAATTCATTAATTGAAAGTGTAATTAACTCAAAGTCGCAATTAACTGCAGGCTCAGGAAGGTCTTTAGATGAATGGTTATGTGCTGTGCTTGGTAAAGACGCTTTTTTACACGAGAACCCAAACAAGAGCAGCCCCACAGAGCACCAACAACCTTTCCACCCACTGGAGTGGAACTGTGAGGCCCTGCAGGGAAAGCCCATGACACAGCCACACCTTTGCATCACCAGTGCGGGACACATGCACAGAAAGCCACATATCTGCACAATCAGGGGTTATTTCCCTTACCTGAGCTGTATCTGCTGCGCAAACAAAACATCCTGAATTGATCCGATGAAAATTTATTCAGGAAATCCTAAACTCCACATAAAAAGAGACAGCTTTAGCAATTATATCAAAATACTCCTTCAAGAAACAAACATACACACAATGTCAAATACAAGACAGTGAAACGTAGTTTGTAAGTATAATCAGACGGACACTGTACAGAGAACTTCATGAAAAAGAAATGTATTGTGTAGATATGGAGCTTCAGGACAAGGTTTAGCAGTGGGCTTGTACACATAGGTGGATTCGATGAGCTTCAAGGTTTTTTCCAACCTAAACAATACTACGATTCTAAGAAATTACCAAACTAAGATTGAGATACAATTATTCTAAGAAATTATCAAAGAAATTATTACTGTTACTACTAGTGTAATTATTTTATATTAGTAGTATAAAGGACTATTTAAATGCTTAGAAGGTACACTGACAAAACATTCAACTTCTACTTCTTTTTTGTTTTAGAAAAAGAAAAAAAAAGCTCTACACAACTGAGTTTACACACAGTGTGCCCAGGGGCTTTACACTAACAGACAGAGGTAGAACAATATGAGAAAAATATAGATACTAATTCAAATTTGGGGAAGGACCATCTGAACTAGAAGAAACAATTCTGCATTTCATTAAAATCTGAGCCCAGAGACAGAATCTCAGCTCTTTCAAAACAGGGTGTTTGGCTGTGTATTATCTCAGCATCCTTGATTTTGAGGGCCAGAATTAACAGTCATTTATTTTAAAATAACAAAAAAAGAAGGGGACAAGTGGGAGGGGAAATAGGGCAGCTGGGCACTGAGGATGCATGGTGGCCTTCCCCGGGTGACTGTCTGGAATGCAGACAGCCATCAGCAGGACCAAGGGAAGGTCCCAGACAGGCCCCCCTCCTCCTTCAGAGCATAAAATCTTCTGCATAGGGCTCCACTTTCAAGATGAAGGATGGCCACAATGGAAGCAACTTGTTACACTGGACTGAAAAATCACTTAGAGGGAAGGACAAGTACTTGATTGCTGTGTCTAGGGGCAGAAATGAAAAGTTGAGACCTGCAAGGGAAGGGAGACAGCCTGAAGTTTTTGTTTTCTCAACACAAGCCCCACTGCAGCCATGAAGGGCACCATTCCTGAAATTTATGTTTATCTACATGCACTGCATTCATGGTCATCTCTGCACCATGCTCAAAACAGTGGTGAGACCTGGGAAATGGCAGTGAAAATTGTAAGCAAGGGGTTGCTTTCCTGCGGCAGATAGGGTTTAACTGCACCCAGACATCATCAGGAGGCTTAAGAATAAAGCAGCCCATATTGAACTCTTTTTAAAGGGATTTAATTAAATCTTCTGAGAGGGCCAAGGGGAAAGTATGTGCTGAAACAGCTTCTCAAACGATGTCTAAAGGAAAGAAATTACCTACTTCTAGCAATGGGTGTTTGCCACCATGGGAGCCACCCCTGCACCAAGCACAGCTGTAGAACACATGCCCGGCAGAGAAATGCTGTGCAGGGGTACAACAAAAACTTGGAGACACAGCAAAACAGTGTGGCTCATGGGTACGAAAAGACAAAGGTCCTTGTGCATCAGCAAGGTCACTGTATAAAAATAAAGAAGAATATGAGAGACTGCTGGCACAGTGTGGTTGCAGGACACCCGGTAGCTTCCTGACAAACTGCTGACACAACGTCTCATTTCACCTAAAGCCGAAGAAGGAAAAATGTCTGCTCTTTTCCAAACCCCAAAAGCACATACACTATCAAAAGAAGAGAGACAAGAACTATAGACAGAACATCATTATAGAACAGAATAATTTAGGTTAGAATAGACTTTGAGATCATTGAGTCCAACCAAGGAACCTACAATGCAGAAATCTGGCCCTGGGCACAAGCGCTGCTCTTACAAATGCTCCCAGCTTAGTAAAATCCATTTTGTAAGAAACCCACTCGGATCAGGGTTTGCTTACATCCAGATGTGAAACAGCTTCACCAGCACCAGAGAAACTCTGACGCAGCATTAGGCACGTGCTCCCATTTTCTCACAAGAGGGCCGCGATTAACATTTACATATTGCAAACATCTATTTCTGTGAATTGAAGCGAAGTATTACCTTAATTGTTATGTAGTTTTTTAATGACTTGGACATCTTTTCTTGACTTCCTTTAACGTGCAAATGCCCTAAAACAACAACAACAAATTAATCAGGATAAATGAGTGTGCTTCTGGATGGGGAGTGAAGGGGAAAGACTGCACTGAGACACAGGAAATGCTGGTGGCAGCAGATGCTGTGATGAGCATGTGCCAACCAGTTCAACACAGCATGCAACGTATTTTTCAGTAGCTCTATCTGCACATCATTTCTCATCTTGAACTTTCACTGGCTGAAGTTGAAAAGAGGAAAAGAGAATGTTTTTAAAAGAACCAAACACACCAAAAAACCTTCACCGTGACCAGATACATTAGTAAGGAAAAAAAACCAGTCTCCATGCTCAGAATTGATGATGTACTGATAAAAACAAACTAGTAAGTATTTTTAAATCGTCACAGAAGAGTACCTTACCTGTTACTCTTTACTTTGACAAATATTTTAGGAGCTTTAAAGATTCTCCAGTGACCTCACATTACAGTATTTTTGAAGCTCAAATCATTTTCTCCACTCATTAATTGCTTGTGGCTGGTTACACTATCCTTTTTTTTCATCTAGAAGTTTATTGTGCTGGCTGTAAACTGAATTTTCTGCACATTCCTTCATTTCCCCAGACTCTGTGAGACTGAGAAAAAGAAGGGGATAGGCAGAGACACTGCTAATTTGAATTAGGCAATCTTAGAGCATAGTCAGAGCTTTCAATAACCACATGGACCGTTGCTATACAAGGCTACAGCACAAGACAATCTCCACTGTATTTAGGACAGTACATAGAGCAGAGCTTCAGGATTGAAAGTTCTGTCAAAACAAGACAGGAGATGGGCAGCCTCAGACCGTACACTCTCAGGTCTTGTCTGTGCTAGCCACAGCAGCAGCACCACCACTGAAAACATCAATTATTCACAGCACTGGAGAGGTGCTGAGCACACAGCCAACATAAAAGCCTGTTCAGTGTTATTTCAGAAATGTTGAAAGCCTTATGTGGTATCTCCTAATAAAAGAGTAATCCTGTAAGTTATCGAGCACTTCATGACCTGCAAAATCCAGCACTTAGTCATATTTAGGGGCAGATTTTTAAGTGTGAGCTTTTCCTACCACATTAGCACTCTGCATTCCGTCAGACCTGGCAGTCCAGTATTGGCAATGCCTCAGGACTCCACAAGGACAACACATGATTATACTTCTGCTTTTACAGGTGGTAGCATTTCTTGCTCAGCAGCCCAAACAGCTGAGTTTTGCACTACTCTCTGCACAGCACTGCTTTTGCAGCCTTGCCTAGAAACCCCTCTCTCCCACAAGCCAGGAAAAACCCTATTACACTCAACTGGATAAAAGAGCATCATGCTCAGGCCTGGCAAACGGACATGAAAAGCATCTGGTTCCACTTCTCAGCTCTTTCTGACAATGATGCAACACAGTAGAGATTCTCCATAAGAAGTTTACCTCCAGTCCTACCCAACCACATAGAAATGTAAGTTTGCACAACACACTCGATGGAGAGTATGAAAGAATCAAGACATCCACAGATACTAAGCCACCTACAGCAGAACTCAAACCTCATTTTCATCATATTTGTCCTGACTGCTAGCAGGTGAGGCTGTTTTCACTGCTGCGTGTTAAACTAGGGGCCCTGAACAAGAACATTGAGGTTGTCAGGTCACCTGCAACTCTTGCAACTCAAGTAAAACCTACATCAAAAGAATTTCACCTGTAAGAAGGAAAAGAGCCTGGGTACAATTATTACCTCTTTCCTTTTGCAAAGGTGCCTACATATTGACTTGCTTAACTTTAGGCAGCCCAGCTCAAAATAGTTTGACTGTGCTCTCCTAATAAGGTACAGGAAACATCAGAATTTGAAATAATATTCCCCTTCAAGAGTTTCAGCACTTTGAATGATTTCATTAAAGAATCACAAAATACAAGGATTTTCATAACTTTGGCTTGGCGCTTTTCCCAGAGTACAAGTTGTCTAAAAATAAAGTCCTTATAAGAAGATTTATCCCCACTGCAGGGATTTTCTTCCTCTAATGGGAATTGCTCCTCCAGTTCTGAGCCTGCTAAAATTCTGAAG
Source organism: Phoeniculus purpureus (assembly GCA_028565055.1). Lineage (NCBI taxonomy): Eukaryota > Metazoa > Chordata > Aves > Bucerotiformes > Phoeniculidae > Phoeniculus > Phoeniculus purpureus. Next base: position 87,009,561 of record JAOXOE010000001.1, read on the forward strand.
TCTGTTACCAGAATAAATTGTTTCTGAAGCTGATTAATTTGCCCTAAATAATTCACACTATCATCCTCCAGCAAAATTCTTCGATTTAATGAATGTAATCTGTCAGCTCCTACAGAACCTTGGTGTACAGACTACCCTTGGAATTGAGTTCCTTTTCCTTTTTTTTTTTTTTTAAATAAAGAAAAATCAACTCCTCTTTAGTTAGTTTCAAAGAGTAATTCCAAGCTTGAAAAGTCAGGTTCACAGGGCTTCAAGGGAAGGCTCCATCTGGCAGTTAGCAATGCATCTCAGTGGGATCAGAGAACTCCCCAGCATTTCAGGAGCAAAGCACATTCTGGAGGATGCACCACCCCCTGAACAATTGCTATGGATTTATAAGAGGCTCTGCACTGTGAACTGAAACTAGAATTCAATATTCATCCAGGACAGTACAAATACACATTTAAAAAAGAAAGCCCAAAGAAACACCAAGTAATTCTCAGAGCGTAGCACAGGCTTAACTCTCCATCTGTTATGCAGGAAAGCAGCTCCAAGAGTTCACCAAGGAATCCTGCACAAAGTTCTTGCACTGTTCAGGAAAAAGATATTACAGACTTGAACCTGACTTTCTGCTGACTTCAGCTGACCATCCAGAACCACCATGAGTGCAAAAGGAACAAATGTCAAGGTTTCTGTCGCTGGGAACAGTGCTAGCACCATCAGACAACGATGTAGTTCAGATTGCTGTAGTACGGCACGAAGTGCACTGAAGCACTGGCCGACAAAGGCTGCAGTTCTACATAATGCCAGGCAGTATCATACCCTGAAGGCCAAGCAAATAAGACATTTCCATACAGCTGACAGCAAGGTCACTTCTGGGGGAAGAAACAAGGCCTGTTGGTATCTACAGGCTACACCGCTACCGAAGTCACACTCCACAGAAAAGCACAGAGACACTGAAGGTGGCCAGAGCACTACAGAAGGTTATGGGACTCAACATCTCTACTTTTCCACAGAGTTGAGGTAACCACAAATGTCACAGACCTACTTGTCTCTATCCACCAGCAACTTCACTTGCCATGCCTGACCAGAGTAGATCAAAGCATGACTCACTTCTCACTTGGTCTTCAGCACGAATCTTGTTTCTCATACCCATCACTAGCCATAATGCTACCAGAAGGAAAAAGAATGTTTTCCAGGAGAACTTAAATAGCTACAGATATGTGGACTACACACATGAAACATCCAGTGGTTGGTTGTTGCAGCAGAGCATCTGCTTGCAAGGCTTCCCCCACATCTCAAAATGCACAAAACATCCCAGCTTAGACATTCCTCTGCAGGATCACAACTTTGTTGAGTTTTTTGGCTCGTAAGTTCATGTATCTTGTCACTCTCTCTGTTCCTATTTACCAGTAGTACAGACATCCTTCCTCATCATGATTAAAAGCTTTTCACAATACTTACAGGCTATTTGATCCTGCATGCTACTGAAAAGGGTTTTTAAAGCCCACTGGCAACTGGTGCCGAGACACATTGGTGAAACAAGACTGGTTTATTCCTTTCCTCAACAGAACAACATTTTAGAACATTACAATCAGCTTCCAGCTGACACCACTCCCTGCCTTCAGCTACTGCAGGTTCTGGTTCTAAAGACAACTGGAATTTCTGGTTTTAGAAGGACTACAAAACAGTCTAGCCAAAATACAATTACAAAAGAAGCCTATCAAAGAGTACCCTCAAGTGTTGAGAAAACTCAGCTGAAAGGGAATGAGATTATACGGGGAAAAACCTCTTCTTTCCACATTTTTTATTAGGAGAAAACACTGTAGGTGGACAATGCATATACTGTTATTTGGAGACTTCTCCACATGAGCTTCAGCAGTACTTCACTGTATCTACCCTATTAATAAAGAAATAATTCTAAATTTTCAGTATTAACTGTCATAAATGCTCCCTCGCTTTGTGAGGGCAGGAACTCAGTCAATGTAGTACAGCATCTCCTTTCACACTATAAAAATACCAAACCTAAAATAAAACACCAAACCATTATATTGGTACAGACCTCCCAAGTGATTAACATTTTACTTACCAGAATGCAAAAAGTAATTCCCCCATTGCTCACACTGATGATACACCTCACACTGTGCTATTTCATTTTCATGATGAGGAAAGGCAAGATCTATTCCACCAGTATGAATGTCCAGCTGCTTTCCAAACACTGCACTGTAACAATATTTTCCTGGTTGGTAAATAGAATACTACAAAAGCTTTTTGTAAAAAGAAATGCAGAAAAGAATAAGATGAAACAACATGCATTTAAGTGTACAATTAAATGACTGCTGCCTTTACACAGATTTTGGATACCAAAACTGCTGCAGAACTGTTATGGACAAGACCCATATCTGCTCACAATTAATTCCCCTTAGTAGGAGCAATTATTTTTCTAACTTAAGGAATAGCAAGCAGGATATCTCCTTTCCTCATACTGCTATAGTTTCAGCATCAGACAGCTACCTTCATTTGCAAATCGAACAGCTCTGAAGTGAAGAACATTTCTGTAAATCTGGTATTACTATTCTTTCTCTTGTACCTTTTCTGTAAGAATTTAGGCAATACTGTACACAGTCAGTGGTGCTGATCTACCAAGGGAATTCCTTCATCAGTGCAAGTGACCCACGGGCTTGCATGGCACAGGCCTCTGCAAATACTGGTGGATAGAAGTAAGATGTTTGTGTGACAACAGGGTCCACCTACACAACTTCAGGTTAAACCCCATGAGTAAAGCCTGCTACACTGTCCACTGCTCCAGCAAGTCCCTGCTAGGTCACACTGGGCAAGTTAGTAACTCCATTCTGCCCATCTGTTAAACAAAGGCAACACTCACGTACTCAGGAGGTAAAATCAGTGCAAACTGCCCAGAAACCAGGGACAGCCACACTAGGGAAGATGCAAGAGCTACAACACAAGTACAAAACACAAGGCAAGCTCCACATGCGTATGTGCACACAGAGTCTTTCCATATGCAATGCTTACACAGTGCTCCTGGTAGCTGGCTAGATATGTCCATTTTTTGGACAAAACATGGTGTTAACACCCTGGCTCATGATAGCTCTGCAGAAGTTGTCAGGGTACAGGGAGAGGTGGGAAAAAAGACCAGTTGTCGCTATTTCCCAAGTTTCTGTCCCTCTGCTTCCTCTTGTCTGGTCCAAAAGCAGCCTAAGCACAGATTTTCCCCAGGAGTGGCCCAGCTCATGTCTTCTCTTATGCCAGCTACAGGGGAGTACTGCCCACTTGCTGTTTCCTCCAACTAAACCATTAAGCGCTGGGGAAAGATGGACCAGCAAAACAGTCAAGGGCTAGAGAAGCAACCCTCTCACCATGACAGAAACTTCAGATAGGAGATCAGAATCAAGTCACAGCAGATTGTTTCCTCCTCCAGGCCTGCATTAGAGACCAATTTCCTTTCCATTCACCTTCAACAGGCACACTTCAAAGCCTTTCCAAAGCTAGTTCACCCCATCTAAAGTGCATTGATCTTTGGCAAACCAACAGGTAAGTAGGCATTGCTTAAAATGGGCCCTGGGCAGCTGACTGGGACAGCAAAGCACTTTCGATAACTTACCAAAATACGTTCTCAATTTTTCTCAGTCCAAGATTACTACATTTATGCCCTGCATGGGTCAATTCTTATTTACATAGCAGGAGTCTCATTCAACCACAATGAAGTAAGATATTACAGAAAGAAATGAAGACTGTAACAGCCCCACTTCAGCGGATTGACCACTTCGTAATTGGCATTTCTTACCTGTGCATTTTTGTCACAAGTTGCACTTCAAATACAGAACATTTCTGTGCACTTCAGTTGCTCCAGTAACTGTTTCACAGTGCTCAAACTATTTACAGACAGAAAGTTGCCCTTACAAACTCTTTTCACAATCAGGCAGACATGACCAACCACCATGGGTGCACCAGCAAAGCATATGAAAGAGAAACCTAGGGCACCTCGTTCCATCTACTTTCAGGTTGGGTTGAAAACTGAAAAAGTACCAGACTTAGAGAATTTATTACTAGCTTCCAAAAAAAGATCTGGGACTAATGCAAAACTAAGTACCACTATCAATACTCCAGGAGAGAAGACACAGTGTCCTTTTAAAAATACAAATTAATAGGTCATAAGTTAATACAGTGCAGGACAAGTTAACACCATCCTATGGAGAAAATAAAACTCCCAAATTATGAGCAAGATAAGGCCAGCAAGTTCCTTCAGCAAGCTTGATGAAGTCCAGATGGAATATCATACTCTATCCTTCTGATGCCACTGGACCAGGTTGGATAGAGACTCAAAGAAAGTGTAAGGGAAGCCAAAGACAGACATACCATAACTTTCAATAAAACTTTGGTTACTTAGTTCAAGTTAAAAGATTGGCTAATCAGCTGCGAGATCCGTGCACAGCGTATTTTAAACACTCAAGCCTGTCTTAGAAGATGCCAAAACACATCTACACCATTAAGACAGCTATGCCACTAAGGTTGAGCAGAGTTTGAGCCACAGATGACATTCCAAATTGCACAAATTATTCACAGTAAACTGGTGCTCTCTACTGATCAGAAAAAACACTTTCAACGCTGCTGTTGCTGCTACCATTTTGTGACTGAAAACAAAAACCTGCACTCGATTTAATATCCAACAAATCTGACCTTGATATTGTGGAACACTCAGTGTGCCATCCAGGTCTTCCTTTTCCCCAGGGAGAATTCCAAGACGGCTCTTCAGGTTTGGCAGCCTTCCACAGGGCAAAATCTTTACCATGCCGTTTATCTGTATAAGCTGCCAAGGACAGGTGAGTTGTTAATCGGTTACATCTCAAAGAAAAGATAAATAAAGAATTAGCGAAAGCAAGTGGAAATGTCTGTTTACTGAACTACTCAGATTTTAATATCTTTTGATTAACTACTTTTCTGACAACTTTCTTCCCTTGCCTATATGCAGGATTTCCAGTTTCTCAATCCAGGGCTTTAAAGAAAAACACACTGAATTGTATTTCTGCAGGCTAAAAAGATGGATTCAAGATTCTTTAATATGTCGTATTCTCTTGGACCTTTTGTCCTTCTCTGGTTTTAAATCATTTGTTCAGTTACTTATCAGCCAGGACAAAACCACAGCAGAAAAACTATAAAATCAACCCAAACCAAAACCCCTAAAAAGAAAAAAAAGCCAAAATAAAAAACCACCACACAAATAACTTCTGGCTCAGATGCTATAAAACCTAGAAGAGAACAGAAGTAAGAATCAAAACTCTTCTTAGACAGTACCAACCTTCTGGTATCATTTTCACCAATGGCTTCTCTACACGTCTTTCCCCATCTGTATTTGTTGTTTCCTTCACTACATAGCCCAGGATGTGGTAAATCTTTCTGCCACAGTACAACAGAGAGGACAGGTCATCTCCACTGGCTCCTAACCACCATTAAGGTACACGGTGCTCCTCGGCATGAGCCACAGAACGGGGTTCTGGACTCTGCTGGTTTTTTTTGTGCTGGCAAACACATGACCTTGCATTTGACTGGCACAGTAAAAACACCCATTTGGCTTGAAGGGCTCCAGCTTGGCAAGCAACTCGCACTGCTTTAAGTTCTCTTACTGAACACCACTCATCTGTGTTATCAGCAGTTGATGCTAGATTTACTTCTTTCCTCTGCTTATTTCAGACCACTAACAAAACCTGTGTATCACTGGGTCTGAACTAATCTCTGGAACACTGCAGTACCCAGTAATATTTTAACAACGATTCACAGCTATTTTTGGAGAGCTATTAGATGGCCACTTTTCTCAAGCCATTCCGCTTCTACTTTATTGATACTACACAGTCAGTTATTAGGAACATCATGCAATATTGACAGAAGCAAACCACAAAAATCCATTATACCTACTTCATCACTCAAAATTGACAAGAAATAAAGGAACAAAAATAACCCTAGTTATTTTAACCCATTGAATGGATATTAATCTTGGCTCTTCCACTAGTTTGCCAAGTTCTGGGTGACAGATATCTGTTGATTTCTTCCCTTTTTTGCCTTTTTATGAGTATGCTGCTACAAATAAATGCACCTGCTCAGTTATAAGCAGATCAATAGCCAAAATATTTAGAAGTAACAGTAAACTCAGTTGTAAGTGACTGAGTGTAACACAATAAAACACAGCATCAGTCATGGTTGACATGGGAAGGTACATCTGAATATCACCTAGTCCAACCTCCTTCTCAGAACAGCTTCAGCTACAGCCCAGGGTGTTGTGCAGTACTTTTGAACATCTCCAAGAACAGACTCCACAGCCTCTCTAGGCAATACACTCTTGTGTTAACTATTCTGAGTGGGGTTTTATCAGGTTTAAATGCAATTTCGTCTGTTTCAGGTTGTGCCCATTTGCTTTTATCCTGTCACTAAGGACCACTAAGCAGAGGTTCGCTCTATCTTCTTTATTCTCCATTCAGGTACTGAAAGACATAAGATGCCCCTGAGCCTTCTCTTCCCCAGGCTGATCAGTCCAAACTCTCTCAGCTTTTCCTCATACAAAAGATGCTTCAGCACCTCCATCATATTTGTGGGCCTTTGCTAGGCTCTCTCCAGTAAGTCCACATCTCTCTTGCACTGGGGAGCCTAGCTCTGGATGCAGCACTCCAGGTATTTCTCACCAGTGCTGACCAGTGAAGGATCAACTCCCTTAAACTGTTTGCAATGCTCTTCCTAGTGTAGCCCAGGAGGCTGTTGTTCCCTTTGCAGTCAGTAACTTCCTCTAAACACCTGCTGACAAAACACATCCCCTCTGTGAACCGTAACACTAAAACAGTTCCAGAGTAGAGCTATGAACAGTTTCTGGCCGCACTTCACCTGACCATCAGCCTCCAGCCATTTTCAGTAACTGCAATCAGATTTTTTCAATGAAGAATTATTAAACTTCATCATGCAAAAAGCTGTGTGGGAAACCAGCACCAAATCCTCCAACGCAGAGTCTTGATCAGACCTAACCTACAGAAACTATTAAGAGGATCAACAATCCTGCTCAGCAGCCAGACAGCTACAGCAAAAACCATGCAGCATAGAGGCATGTTCTAGTTATTGCCTATCAAGGGATTGCTCACTCTCACACATACAGGCTACTTTGCCATAGTCTGGTGGTTGAGTAAACAAAAAGCAAGCTCCTCCAGTTAGCATTCACCACAGGAGTACAACTGCCCAAACAAGAATACAGTAGATGAAATTTCTCTGCATTTATCCTTGACTACCTTGCTGCTGGCTAATGCAGCAGCTGAGACCACCACTCTGAAGCTTGTACGTACCACTCCCAAATGTTTAAACAAAACAGACTAAGAAACCTAATTGTTCTAAGGCACCAGAACAAAGGTATACAGGAAACTGAGTATGAAAAGAGAGAGATCACCAAAATGCCTCTTGCATTAACAACAGTGAGTGCCTCAATAAATCATTACAAAAGCAGTGCAGTCTTAATTAACCAAAAAGTTGGCTCTGTGCAACAGGTCAATGAATGGTTTCACACTGTTGAATGACAGTTTACACATAGATACATCATGAATTCAAACAGTGTAGCAATACAAACAGGATGGTGCCATGAACTTACCTGATTTGTCCTGGGTATCAGGATAAACAGTAGTTAATACTCCAAGTCTCTTTCCCCAAGACTTAACATCAAAGTAAACATTGCCTAATAGAAAAAACATGTTTAGCTTTATAGCCATGATGAGGTGCATTCATGAGGAGATAACACTGCTCTAAAAGCAAACCAGAATGCCCGTGTACTCTCATTTTAAGTTCTGATTTAGAAATTCAGAAATACTGCAGAAATAACAGCAGATGTTTTCTGGTTACCAGCTTGTCAGTAACCTCACTGCACCTGCTCACTCTGCACATAGTGTAACTTTGCATTCTGAGGATGTCCCCTGGCTCTTCCCAGCCCATGCACAATCAGCAAACCCCTCCCTGACTGCAGTGGAACCTACTGCTACTCCAGTTATAATGCACTCAGACTTTTCTACAACCACCAGCTCTGCTGAAAAATAAAATACAAGAAAAATATATGTTCAGCCATCGTGCTTTGCAAGGACATCTTTTAAAGCACATAAGAGACAACAGAATCACAGAACATCAGGTATTGGAAGGGACCTCAAAAGATCATCTAGTCCAATCCCCCTGCAAGAGCAGGATCACCTAGACCAAGTCACATAGGAACATACCCAGGCAGGTTTTAAACGTCTCCAGAGAAGGAGACTCCACAACCCTCCTGGGCAGCCAGTTCTAGTGCTCTGTCACCCTCACAGTGAAGAAGTTCCTTCTCACATTTATATGGAACCTCCCATGTTCCAGTTTATACCCATTGCCCCTTGTCCTATCACTAGATGACACTGAGATACCCACCTCCTGTTTGGAGCCAAGAGGTTCCCCCCAGCGCTCTTGTAGAAGCTAGGCCAGAACTTCCCTACAGAGGCCTAAATAGCCGTTTATTACAGTAAATAACTGTATTAAGTAACAAGCTACATTTAACTTAGACTCTGAATGACAAGTGTTGCACCCAGTCATGTCACCACAAACAAGGTGCTCACACCCTGTCTGTTAATCAGCAGAGGGAAAGCCTGACACCAGGTATCTGACCTGATCCTAAACAGGATTACTTGATTTTCTGTACAAGTACTGAAGAGGGAGATGCATTGTAAGCGTTACCTTGAGAGGTTGCATAAGCTTGTCCATTAGCAATTATTGTTTTTATAAAGGAAATTATTTGAGGAATATTGTCAGTCACTCTCATATACACAGTAGGAGGAAGCACCTTAAGCAAAGAAAGAGTAACATCTCATTAGCCTGTATGAAGACACTGCTGACAAGACTGTAAGAAACAAGCTTTAAAGCACATTCTCTTCAATTTTATCTTTCACGTTACAACTATCATGAAAAGTCACAGGCAGCATTTAAGATAATATATACACCAAAAAAAATTGTAAAAAATTGAGGGGTGGCAAAAAATATATTAGTTTTCCCCAGAGGATTATTCCCTGCTTCTGACAAGCATTTTTGACAAGAAGCAAAGTCACCTTAAGTCAATCAAAGACTATCTGATGTTTTTTTAGATCAGGGTATTTTGGCATTGTATAGTAAATATCTACTATCTGCAAATCAATGTTTTATTGCACGTGTTAATAATGAGTTCCTCAAGAAATTTAACTTGTTCATTCCAAAGCTAAGATTTGCTTCTCCACCCATTTCCTTTCTCAAAAGCTATGCAGTATCTTTGTAGAAGAATTAAAAAGTAATTAAAAAGAATTAAACTAAAAAGTTTCCAAACAATACCTCATCACACAAGCAATCCATTTGGTTTTGCAGATCAAACTGTCAAAATTGGACTCCTTACCAGAACAACCGCTTTAAAGTACTCTTAAATTTAGAAGCTTCAGTATCTGTACCTTTAAGGCAGCCATGTCTTGTTTGAAGTCTTCTTCATAAATTCGAGCAAGAGCCATAGGCGATATATTCATCTGAAAAAGAGAGAAGCAGATTAGTAAATCATAAATCAAAGTAATAATAAAAAAATATTGCAATCTTTTATCAGACAGTTAACAGCTAATTGGAAGACTTAGAGAGTCCCCAAGGTAAAGAGAGCTAGAGAAGCTTATTAATCTAACATTCATGGGGAGATGCAAGTTATAAATAACTTAAAAGTAGAGTTTCATTTATGCTTCTGAATCACCAAAATATTAATAGACATATTTTAATAGAAAGCAACTAAAGACTGGAATAATAAACTCCTTCCCTCCCTCATTATTTTCCTTGAGAGGGTCTTCCATTCCAGAGACAAGACATACTACAGTACACGGGACACGAAATCCATTCAGCTTATTGGCAGGAGACACTGATACCTCCTACGTGTTAGAAAGACAGCTCAGAGTCTTGTCAGATGAAACAAGATATTAATTTTCAGTGATTAAGAAAAATAAGCAATTTCATCTGATGATGGTTACTCATAGATCTCAATACAATCAGGAAAAATAGAAAGAAAGTCAGTCCCGTGTTTTGCCAAGTGTGACAGTTCTCAGGCATCTCTCACTCACAGGATGATGGCCCAGAACAGGGATCCTCAGAGGTAATGAGAAAGTGCAACCCAAAAGGAAAGAGACAATTTGCACATGACTTGCTCTCAAATATTCAGAAGTGGCCAGGGCTTGAAAGACACATAACAGCAAAGCCTGCCCTAGCAAGACAAGCATGGTATCAAAGCAACTCAAATGCAAGCTTTTACATCTTCTCTGAGGAGAGCCTACAGGGGACAAGGCAAAATATCAGTCTCTACAGCTTCAAATAACTAAATTGTTAACAAAATAAATAGTTTCATCACTTCCAATTCACTACTGGAGCATCTTTGAGGGGGCTGATTTTCAAAGCACAGGTAGCTATGACTATACGGACAAGCTCCTGGAGAAGGCAGGAGTTCTGGTGAAGATAGACCATTTGCTTATGATGCGAGGAAGATGCTCAGCACTGAAAAACAAAGACATGCTTCTGCCTACAGACCAGAGAGCACGCTCTTCTGGACTCCAGCAACCAGATTCATTTCCCTACAAAGCTCAGCTGCTTCTTCAATCAGCAAAGAGACAAAAGTGCCTACAGGAGGAAGACAGGGTGATTCCACCCATCCAGATGTATGGCATGCAGCATGCTCATCACAGTTTAGATGCCCAGCTTTCAAGTGTCTCTAGATGAACTCCAGCAGAGGACGGAACACAAGCTTAGTCATGCTGATCCTACCACTGTCATGTTTCAGGCACAGAAGTCTCAACAACAAAATCAGGCTACTAAGGTAAAGGCTTTGGCCATCCAAACAAAGTGTGCATAGCATAGCAGGCATTTCAAAAAAAGTCACCAAAAAAAGACATTAAAAGACTACTCCACAGAACCAAATAATTCAGCACATGAGCATAGATTCTGTTCAAACAGCGCATCAATTCCCCCTCTTCAAACATAAAAGCTCCGTGATGTTTTGACAATAAGAGTTATAAGTAAATGGACCAAGGAAACATGTATTCCTACAGTAGTAGGAATAGTACAACAGGTAGTACTTGTTTGCATGCACTGTCACATATTTAACTGCAATAGTAATTGTTTACTTAAAGATCGAATAAAAGTGACAGCTGTCACATTCTCTGGCTCCAAGAAGCAACGTTAAAGCTTGCAACTGCAATTTGATCCAATATATCCATTTATGATCCAGAAGACATGAGTAACAAATCTAAAAACAAAGCAAAAATGTTCCAAACACAAAATAAAACACAAAATACATTCTTAGTATTCCAGGGTCCAAAAAAGGTTTAAAAAAAATAAGTTTAATAACCATTCACCAAGCTCAGCTAGTAAAGCAAGGTCAGGTTAAAATCCAACAGAGAAAGAGTCCCAGTCTTAAAAAGACTCCTGCACTCAATATCAACTTGCACATAGGTGAGGAACTTGGACAAGACTGATATTCCCAAGGCACTCGGGCGGCAGCTAGATGGTGCTCAGCACCTTGCTGGAACCACCCTCAGGCTCCTGTGTGGCAGTGCCTTTAAACTGCACACACTTCTCCACAACTCAGCCAGAAGCCTGGCTGCCAAGCTCTGCACTGCTTTTGCGATAAGATACCCCTCACTGATGATTCACCTTGGCTTTTTTGTTCCCTGCTGGACTCACAGACAGGGTACAAGGGCAAGACTCTTGTGCTGCAGCCCTTTCCTGTCTCTTTCCCTCACACAACCCTACACCCATTTACCTCCATGCAGCTCAGTTCAGCCATGTGGACTCCCAGCCCCCCTGCAAGTGACCAGAAATCAACATTTACTATCTAATAACTAAAATAAACAAAACTCAACGGAAAATATCAAAAGTTTGGGTCAAACACTGCAGAAACACCTACCTCATTGGCTCTTTTTATGATCTTGTCATCTATGTCTGTAATTCCCATCACCATGGTAACTTCAATTCCAAAAAACCTTGTCATTATCCTTCGAATTATATCAAACTTAACATAGGAGCTGGAAGACAAAAAACATGAGCTTTTAAAATGCAGTAGTCAGAATAAACTTAAATAAAGATAACCAACAGCACTAACATCTACAGGGATAATCTGAACATCACTTTAGGTCTTCCTTGCAGTGTTCTTCCAAAACCAGTTACCACCTGCACAAAAGTCAAGCAAATTTCCCTTGAACTGGCCTACCCTCTTCTGGCATTAGTGACACATTACATCAAATTTTCTCAATGTTTTCTTTTGTTGCATCTCCTTATTCAAGCACGAAGCTACGTGTGATCCAGGACTCTCTCTCAAAGCAAACAGTACAAAGTAGGACACGCAGATCAGAAGTTCCTGAAATAACATCCCTCAGACTTTGTATATTCTCACAGGTTTTCAATAGCCAGAGGGTAGAAGACTAGGGAGAAATAAAACCAGGTTCAAATGAACTTTGCTTTGGGTTAACTAACCACTACAGCTACCAGCCACCAATGAAATACTTAATTCACACACCACCACTAATCTTTTCTGATAGCAAAGAAGAGCACCTCTGAGAATTACTTTGTTTCACTTACACTCAAGAATAAATTATTGAAATCATGCTTTTCACAAAACAGAGTATTTCATGCTGATAGATCAATTTACCCATAAGCTGTACAGGGCTGAGGCAACCACTTCTGCCACTCACAAACTCTGCGCTTGTATTTCTCAAAACACGCTTTGAGTAAAACCCAATTACTAGGCAAGACATTAGGTGACCGGGGCGCTGCGTTTGCCCTGCAAGGCAGTGAGGATCCTCAGCCACTACCAACTTTGGAGAAACCAGAGCCCAAAAGGAGACTCACATACAGGTTCCCATTTCACTTGCAGCACCATGTGAACTGTGACTCCCACAGCTGTCAGAGCAAAGTGATGTAAGCAAATGCTGGATCCAGATGTGCATCCTTCCCTCTTGGCTGGAGGGACCAGGCAGCATTAAGATTCAGATATATGGATGTGCAATATCTTCAGGAAGAAAAGTACTTTTTCTTGCTGTTGTTTTTGCATTGAAAAAAGGCTTTTTGAAAGCCCTGCTACCACCAAGGTAGTTTTTAATTAATACCAGCTCACTGGGAGTTAAGGTTCACTTAACACAGTGACACAATTCCGTAACAAATATTAAATTGGTCTTTGGACCCTGTTCAGAGGAACAATGCCAGCACTAAAACCTTGATATTAGATCTAACAGCCCTGCAGTAGTAGCTCCCAGAGCAGACACAAATTTCACACTGTTCCCTCTTTTCTGATCTTCCAGCCGAACTGATGGAAGAACACTACAAGAGCCAGAGCAGATCTCCTGACACCTCTGTAAGCATGGTAAAGGGAATACAGGAGAACATGTTTTGAAGATTGGAAGTACAATACACTCGAGAAAGATGGACTAATTTAGAAAAATAAGAAATCTTTGTGGATGGGAAGGAAGATGAAAGAAAAATTATAATGCCATTATTTTCAAATTCTTCTCCAAGATCTTGAGCTAATTTCTATGATTCACATCTGCATTATTACCTGCTCATTTGTTGTGCTTGCCACAAGACAAATATAAGGAGGAAAAAAAGGAATTCTAGTGATAACATGGTGCAAGAGTACACAAAATTGGTACTTTACAAGAGCAGCATCCCTCTATTTGACTTCATGATCTTTTTCATGGCATCTCCTGTCCTACAGGCACCCACCAACAGCATGTGTTTCAGCTGTACCTACCAAAGTTCTATAGCTGGATGTAGGTACTGGGAATAAATTTCTTTTCAAACTTCAGAAATAAAATCAACAGTGCTCCATCATCCCAGACAAAGCAGCCGAACAACAGCATGTCAATGCAGACATGTGCAAGACCACAGACGCTGGGAAAAAACAGCCAACTCTAGTATGCTGGAGGGTTTGACTGATCAGAAAAAAGACAGATTAAGGTCTCAGAACACACAAAGATGTCAAAGAGGGAGCAGTAAAACTTACTGTATGATACACTGCTAGGAATATCTACCCTAACTAATTTTTATTAAATCAACAAGTGAAGAGATCACAGTGGCACAGACGTATGGTAAACCCTCATATCAGGAAAGCTTGGAATTCACAGAATCAACCAGATTGGAAAAGACCTGTAAGATCATGGAGTCCAACTGTTAGCCTAACTTGACAAGCCCTCAACTAAAGCTTAGCATCCAGCACCATGTCTGTACAACTCTTAAATACCTCTGGGAATGGGGACAAGCCATTTGAATGCCCGATAACCTTTTCGGTAAAGATGTTTTTTCTGATGTCTGATCTAAACTTTCCTTGGTGCAACTTGAGGCCATTTCCTCTTGTTCTGTCACTTGTCACTCAATTGAACAGGTTGACTCCTACCTTGCTACAACCTCCATTCAGGTCAGCAATAAGGTCACTCCTCAGCCTCCTGTTCTCTAGACTAAACAACCCAAGTTCTCTCAGCTGTTCCTCCTAAGGCTTACTGTCAGTTTTAACATAGTTTAAGAAGATGAGCAAGAGAACAGGCAAAGCATTCTCTCTTTCAATCACAAAAGCCTGAAGGCAGGAGGAAAGAAGAGCAACTAAAACAGACATTCAAAACCCACAGAATGCTGCAAGATCAAAAGGTAAAATTCTCCTCCTCTGTAAACATTGCACTCTACACCCACTATAACCCTTAGGATGGGAGTACTTCTGCAGTTCCCTCCCATGTTACACCACATCATGGAAGACTGAGAACTTCAACTGAGTGATGAATTAATTTATTAGAATCTTTTCATACAGCTGCTCTCAAGTGATCATTTAAAATTAAAATTATTTCAAGGTAAACTGTACCACAGCTTGTATTACAATAGCTGTAGATTCAAATACACGAATTGCTATGGCTTGGTTTTGAATATTGAAGGTCCCCTGAAGGTACTAAGTACAAACAAAATACTTCAAGATAGCATCTTCTGGATTTTTAAATCAACAGTAAAAAGCTAGATTACTTTTCTCTTAAGACTGGATAAAAGCAAGGAGTAAGGAGACGCTGCTGCATACACCGAACAGTACAAGGGCATTTAAGGAGACCACAACATTTTTACTTAATCGATATATTAAAGTTTCCTTTTTACAGAAACAAGTTGTGCAGTGCTGCAACAGCTCAATGATGAGCAAAACTCAGCACAAGTTTCTGAATGAAGTTGACCAGAAATTATGAAATGCCCTATTAAAAGGGAATTATTCACATACACAGCATCTGATCTTCACACTGACAGTAATCTTCTGAGAAACCCCAGCTCTTCCAAGGAGTGCAGTGTTCTAAGAATTTGCAGACAGGAGCTCAAGAGCTTCTGAGCTGCTTCAACTGCCCTCAGCTTCACAGGAGAGCATAGGAACTCACTGGGTGCACTGTTCCAAAACAGCCAGCAGCAACCTTCACTGGTACATTTACAGTACTTTCTCAAAATTCCTTATAACAAAGCTGGCTGATTATTGTCATTACTCTAGTGACCTATGGAGTAAATAATGCGCTGGTTTCTTGGGGGGGGGTAGGGTGTGAACGCACCAAGCTACTGACCTCTTCACGATGCAAAAAGGATTTCAGGATGGACACATTTATCTATTAATATTTAAAAGATCTTCTAAGGCTTTTTCTTGGTGCTAACACAATGTCTGAACTGAACTTGAGGCAACACTCACTGCCCAGGGCCTACAAGAAAGCTAGGAGAGGGGGGTACAGACAGGATGACTTTTTACAGGGGGTAGCAGTGCCAGGACGAGGGAAAGAGGGTAGATTTAGATTAGTTGCAAGGAGGAAGTCCTTTACTATGAGGATGGTGGAGCACTGGGACAGATTGCAAAGGGAAGCTGTGGATGCTCCATCGCTGGATATGTTTAAGACCAGGTTGGATGGGGCTCGGGACAACATGGTCTAGTGGGAAAGTGTCTAGTGGCAGGTGGGCTGGAACTAGATGATCTTTAAGGTTCTTTCCAACCTAAACTGCTCCATGACTGTATCACTTGACACAGACAAGAGACTCCACTCAGCACTTTCTACTCCACCGTTCTCTCTTGATGAGCTGCACCAACAGCCCTTTCCATGTGCCTCGAGACCAAGAAGGAAAGAAAAACCAGAACCACAAACAACAAATAAGGGCTTTTCTCTTTGCACGTCCTAGGAGGTAAGTGCCAGTGTCCCCACGGCAATGCCCAGCGGGGCAGGCCACCCGCGCTCCTGCCGCTGGGCTCCCACCCGCGTTCCACCACCCAGGACGGGACCCTCTCCCCATCGCCCCCGCCGTGACCCGGTCCGTGACTCACCAGGCATGCCCGAGGTGTGCCTGGTCGTACACAGTGGGCCCGCAGCTGTACCTGCGCACAGAGGAGGCAAACGGCACTTGTCAGCCCCAGCCCGGACCCCGACGGCAGC
>JAOXOE010000001.1:87031243-87041465 GCA_028565055.1 Phoeniculus purpureus
CCCCACACACACACACATTCCCCCCTCGGCTGCGATCGCATCGCCGCCGCGTCCCCTCCCTAAACGTGAGTAAAGGGAGGAGGGACGATGAATATGCAGAGAAGCCGCGGTTCCGGGAGGGGGAGGGCGGTGTGCGGTGTGTGTGTGTATGTGTGTGTCTGTGTGTGTGTGTGTGTGTACACAGCGCGGGGAGGGGTGCGCGCATGCGTCCTGCGTGGCGGGGCTGAATGTTTCCCAAGTGTTTGAAACTGGTATTTGGGTTTTCCACGTTGGATCGAGCGCGGCGGATGGGAGCGAGGAGGCTGCGTTAGTATCGCCTACCGGGGAGCGGCGGCGGTGAGGAGGAGGAGGAGGGAAAGGGGGAGCGGAGGAGAAGCGGAGCGGAGCGGCTCTGGTGCAGGCAGAGGAGCCGCCGCTGCTCCTGACAGACACTTTGCGGAGCACATTTTGTTTCCAGATTGTTTCGAAGGAGCTGGTTTGAGCCTCCCTCCTTCCTCCTCCCTCCTCCCCCCCCTCCCTCACACACACACACACACACACAAATCCCTCTGATTGTTCCTACCACCTCCTTCGTGAATTACCCACAACGACAGCCATTCAATCAGCTGCTGCTGGCTGTAGGGGACTAGCGGAGGGTGTGTGTGTGTGTCTCCTCTCCCTCTGTTTCACACAAGAGGGGTCAGATGTAGCTTTTCTCTTTTTTTTCTTTTTTGGGGGGAGCTACAGGGAGAGGTGGGCAAGGAGTGAGCCCTTCACCGGTGTTACCGTCTTTGGAGGAAGCAGCACTTGCTCGCACAGGCAGGCAGAGAGAGGAGGTGTGGGGAAGGAGAATTTTTTTCTCTCCTTCTTCGCCGGATGAAAATGTTGAGTCCTGCAAACGGAGACCAGCTTCATCTAGTGAACTATGTGGAGGATTATCTGGACTCCATCGAGTCTCTGCCCTTCGATCTGCAGAGAAATGTCTCCTTGATGAGGGAGATTGACGCCAAATATCAAGGTAAGTGCTTGTTCTGTGTGTATGTCCGTGTGTGCAGTATGGGCTTAGGGGGTGGGGGGAGCAGGGTGTCTTTCTTTTCTTCAGAGCTAAGCCTCGGCTGCCTTTGCCCCTCCGCACCCCACAAGGATGGTAGTTTTTATTTTTGGGGAGGTGAAAAAACAGAGAAAGCCGAGAGGAGAGATCCTAGGAGAGAGAGGGCTGATCTTGCAGCGTTAGCTCTTGTCATGGGGCGGAACAAAAGGTCTCTGGCTTCTCTTATTAAGCAAGGACTCTGCTTTTCTGTGTAAATTGCTGGCCAAGAAGGCGGGGGCAGGGAAGTGGGGTGCGCGGTGCACAAATGGGGGCCGTCCCCGGCAGTGGGGCTGAGCTGGAGGGGTTTTGGGGTACGGAAGAAAGTGCTGGGTGGACAGAGAAGGAGGGATTACAGCACAACATTTAGGAATGTACAGTATTCATTATGGCTGTAGTAGGGGAGAGAGGAATCGAGTGAGGGAGGGAAGAGAGGAGGGGGGGGGTAGGCGAGGGGGGGGCAGGGTGTGCTTTCTTCGCTCCCTCCTCGGTGGGTTTCGTTTCACCCCGCTCCGTGGGGCCGGTGAAGCGGCGGGGGGAGGGGGAGGGCCAGGACTGGCGTGTGTGGTGCGGGCTGTGCGGCTGGGGGGCATGCGGTCGCGTTTATGGATGTGCTGGAAGCTCAAGTGCCCCCTCTCTCCTTCATTCCCTCCCTCTTCGCCGCGCTGCCGGCACTCGGAGCACGCCGTTCCCGTACTCCACGGGCGAAGGGGACTGGAGGGCCACTTTGTGCGGGGCTCGGGGCAGCTTTGTCACTTGCTGGTGTCCGCTCGGAAGAGGCGGGCGGGCGGTGGGGGAGGGGAAGAGCTTTATTCGGTGCCGCCGGCAGCGCTGACAGCCAGAGTGCCCGGGCGGCGATGGGGGGGAAGCACCTCTCTTTTGCCCCCCCGCCCCCCACTTCCCGGCCGTGCGTGTGGCCTCAGGGGGCGGTGGGCAGCGAGCCCTGCCTATTCCCCCCGAAGTCGTTTGTCGGGCAGCCCGCGGCCGGGGAAGGGGTCGGAGGGGACTTCTTTGAGGGAGGCCGCGGACAGGCGAACCAGCCGGTCGGCAGAAGACAAGAGTGGGCAGCTCGCGCGTCCCGGGCGCCCACCATAACCATAGGCCACAGCCACCGCGCGCCTCCGCGCTTTGCTGGGGGTACTCGGCGTCGTTGCAGCTTTTATAGACGTCCCCCTTTCCCCCGTTAGCTGGGCCAGCCCCGCCGGGCAGCTGATAGGTGGAAATCGTCCCCACGGGCCGCCCGCGGACTGCCCTCTGCTGCCTATTGGTTCTGGAGCTGAGCTGTCCCGCCTTGCGCCCCGCCCCCGCGTGACGTTTCGAGAAGCAACTTTTTTCCGTGGGGTTGATTTGAATATCTCGGCCTGCTCCGACCGGAGCGCTCTGATTGGTGGCGCGTCCGCGGCGGGCGGGCCAAACTGGGACGTCCGGCAGCGTGAGTGACGTGTCCTCTGCCGCCGCCTGCGGAGTGTCATTGGCGCGGTGGTGGTGTAAGAGGCAGATGCTGCCTGCCCCCCGGGATGGCCCGGCTGTGTGTGAGGGGTTTCTAGTGTCATTGTTAATTGGTTTTTCACTCGTCTGGCTCTTTTTGGGTTCACTTGACCACACCGGACCGGCAGGGGAGGGCTCACCCTGCAGGCAGTTGTAATAGGCGCGAGAGTGGGTGCTGTTCCCCTTCTTTGCCTGGTCCGGTCTCCCCACTTTACACTTCCTCCCCCGCTTCCTCTGGCTCTTATTGCTCTGCGAACGGGGGGGAGACCGCCGCCGGTTTCCTGCCGGAGAACAATAGCTTCTCTATCACTTCCGGGGCGTGACCGCCGCAGCGCCGGTTGCTAGGAGAGGGCGGTCCCCGGGGATGAGGCCGTTTCCCGGGCAGGGGCTGCCTCCGGTTAGGGCCGTCATTGCCTTAATGGCGGCGCCCGACGAGGCGCTGCGGGGCGTGGCTTGCGCCGGGGCGGTCCTGGAGGCGGTGGGAGGTACCGCAGAGGGGTGGGGCGGGAGAGCCGCTCTGCCCCGGGTGCGTCAGGCAGTATGGCTGGCAGTAGCGCACAGCTGGACCCTCCGGCGGGGACTCTGTCCCCTCTTGCCCCTCGGGAGGCCTCGGCTGCCCCGTGCTGAGGAAGCCTCGAGGCCTCAGCCCCTATGAGGGTTGTGGGACTAACTCTAGAATAAAGCTTGTTACTCGAGTGGCGTTTGTTCCGTGGTGGGAAGCGCGCTCCCAGCTTAGGAACCATTGCGTAACACGCAAATCGCGTAAAACCGTGCTATTATTTCTGTTACAACGCGCCAGGGGAAAACACTTCTCTGCAGTTCCTATAAACCCAACCTCAGATGAGGTTGCTGCTTGAGGAGCACAGAGGGTGGTGCAGCTCTCCAAGCTGTAGTAGGCAGTTGCCAGGCTGCTGCTTTTAGCGGGTGCAATGTTTGAATAACGTATTTCTGACACGAGTGCTAAACAGACCTTTTTGCTGGCGTGTGTTGGCTAAAAGGCACCTCTCGCACAGTGTTTTACACGCTAAGTGTTACTGTCCAAGGACGTACTTGACAAAGCTTTGCACAGATCAAGATCGTTGAAGCTGGCTATTTCTCCTGCATAATACAGCTATTCAGGAGGGAGATGTGTTGCTGTGGTGTTGGTGTGTGTATATGCAATACTAGAACAGAAATTTTCTTAATGCGTAGCTTAAGTCAGTGATAAATTGGTGGTATCAAGAGAGTATTCTTCAGTGTTCTCAAACTGCCTACCAGGTTGATATGAATTAAACTGATGTCAATTAAGTGTGAAGACTTAGAACATAAAACATAATTTTGGCTATTTAACTAATTAATGCTGGATTTTAAGTCTTCCTGAATGTTTAATATACTTTTGGGGTTTTCTTGTGGTAATGGTAGGGGTGATTTGGCTATTTGGGGTTTTGTTTTCTTTGGGGGTTTTTGTAGTTAGAAGAAAAGGCATTTGCTTAAGGTAGTTGATAATACTGAAATACTCATTTTGGTCAGATAGGTACCTGCTGACAGATTGTACTTAACCAATGTGAGAGACATAGGCTACAGCTCTAAAAACTAAAGTAAAACTAGTGTCTTCACTAGACATTATGACTGTGTCTTCAAAAAATCCATGCAGACAAGTCAATACCTAAATCACAGGTTACCTATGAGCTATGTACATATCACATAGTCTTTAAAAAAAAGCAAAAAAGCTTTGGTGAAGCTATTTGAGTGTAGAAGAGGTCCTAGTTTCTAATAGGTGAGTGGAAGTTAGATTTTATGTCTCAGTATATTTTGCTCCTCTAAGGCAAAATGTTCTAACCTGTGAGAAAGGTAAAATTTAGAAAATGAAGATGATGCAGGAAAACATTCAGCATGTTTTTGAGGACTCAGTGTGGAAATGCATTGCCCCGTATGTTTGTGTCAATTTGAGTATCTATGAAATTCAAACCCATTTGCTTAAAAGTAGGTTTCTAGAACCATTCTTGAAACTTTCAACACTTCTGTGCACTGTTCTTTCTTACTAGAACAGACATTAAGATGCAGTCCAAGATCTGACACATTGTCAGTGTTAGCATTTTAAATCAGAAGCTCTTGCTGCTCCAGTTGTTGGATATCATTTTTAATGTGATCTTCTAACTTTTTCATCTCCTTCTCTGCACTAAATATTTAATGAAGGTGGTATTTCTGTATTTGAAAAAATAAGCAACAGGTGTTTTACAGAAAGTATAGAGAGGAAGTAATAGACTTGGGTACTGCAAAAACAATTGGTGAAGCTCAGGGTCTAGCCGCATGCTTTTGTAGTTCTGCATCAGACCTCAAGTGTGATAGTGATCACTTGACATCTGATTTCTACACTGGTCTGTGCTTTCTTTCTCTCCCTCTTACTCTCTTACATTCTCAGTCATTCACTAATAGCATTAATGTTGTTATACAGAAAATGGCCAGAAAAATAATCTGTAGGTTTCCCAGGGTTTTTTTGAGCTTCCTAATGGTGCGTGTGCATTTAGCTGGTATTAATTACTGTAAGTTTAAGCTGAAGAAGTGTCCCTGTGCATAAAATTATGTTTAGTCACTTTTTTTCCCTTAAATCAGAACCTGGGTTCCATTTCTGCACGTCCAACCAGAACAAAAGTAATCTGCTGGAGTTATGAAGCCCTTGTCAGATATGAGCTCCAGGGAATGTGTCTTTGATCAGCTTTGTGCATTACAAAATGGTGTTGCTGCATGGAAGGAACAATATGCAAAAGCTTTGTTTCACCATTTGTGCTGTCAAAAATTATTTATAGTTTTTATTTCTTCCTTTCAGAGATTCTGAAGGACCTGGATGATTACTATGAAAAATTTAAACGAGAGACAGATGCCGTGCAGAAGAGAAGAATGTTGCACTGCATACAGAGAGCCTTGATCCGGAGTCAGGAACTAGGGGACGAGAAGATCCAAATTGTCAGTCAGATGGTGGAGCTCGTTGAGAACAGAACCAGGCAAGTGGACAGCCACTTGGAACTGTTTGACACTTGTCAAGAGACTAACGATACCACTGGAAACAGCGGGAAAGCCAGCCAAGACAAGTCAAAGAATGAGACAATCGCACAGGCTGAAAAGCCCAACAATAAGCGATCAAGGCGGCAAAGGAACAATGAGAACCGAGAAAACGCATCAAATAATCACGATCACGATGACATCACCTCAGGAACTCCAAAGGAGAAGAAAGCAAAGACATCCAAGAAGAAGAAACGATCCAAGGCTAAAGCAGAGAGGGAAGCTTCTCCCCCAGACCTTCCTATTGACCCTAATGAGCCCACATACTGCTTGTGCAACCAAGTCTCCTATGGAGAAATGATAGGATGCGATAACGACGAGTGCCCCATTGAGTGGTTTCACTTTTCCTGCGTGGGACTCAACCATAAACCAAAGGGCAAATGGTACTGCCCCAAATGTAGAGGAGAAAACGAGAAAACTATGGACAAGGCATTGGAGAAGTCCAAAAAAGAAAGGGCCTACAACAGGTAGTTCGTAGACATTTTGAAGCAAAGAAGAATAGAACCACCACACCAGTGTATTTATTGTTAGTGTCACCTTTGTTGAGGTGAAAGGATTGTAAAATGTATATTTTTAAAGGAGGTTTAAAACCGAACCATTCCTCTTATAGGGACGGCAATAAGCAACTTGTTTTTCATTTGGTAAACCGTAAGAAGAACATGGTCTGTGGACCAATGTATTCCAAAAGCAAAGTTTAGGAGTTTAAACTGAATATTTGGTTGTGTCTTAAAAGATAAATTAATGCTTTTTGTTGTTTCTTTTCTCAGTGCTGGTAGCACTCTACCCATTAAAATTTTGATGTCAAATATCTCTGAAATGTAATTTTGTTTTCTTTAATGAAAAATGTTGCTTACCTTTCCAAAAGAATTGTTAAATAGTTTAGCCATCTGGTTGTATCTGAATAAAGCTGCAATACCTTACAAATGTACCTTTTTCCAGTGATGTGCGGTGCAAGAGCAAAAGCAAGAGGGTAAAATTGGGTTCCTGCTACAAAGTGTCAGTGTTACAGTTGAATAGCGAATGTTTAAATAGGCTTAGAAAATTATTTTATTAAAAAAAGAAAAAGATAACACTTAAATTTTACATGACAAATATTTTATATGCTGGCCAAATACCAGAGGGGCCATTTTAAAATGATTGAATATGCTTTTATATTTAACCAGGAAGTGGTTTAGTAATGAGACATAACACAAACAAGGCTTTATACTGTCACAGATAGTAGTGTAGTGATCCTTAATTTGTTTAAATTGTATAAATGTACATTTTCAAGTGGAGTTGCACTTACTGTATTATACTTGGAAATGCAGCCAAATGCCATTGTGTAACCAATGCGCATTTCCTGCTGTATGTATGAAAGTTGTACAGCTGTGATATTAAGAAATAAATGAAACAACTTTGACAGTTTGTTTCGTTAGCAGTCATGCTAAACAATCATTCTTATAGCTTGAAAAAAGTTTGTCTTTAGCCTTGGCAGCTCCAGCAAGCCTGAAATCTTGTAGGGGTAACCGAATTATCAGTTCGAATAACGGGCCTTCATAGCTCTTAGGAGAGCCCAAACAACATTTAACTTCTCATCTAATTCTGCACGTTTTGTGCGTGCAGTCACTCCCAGACCAGCAAACGTATCTAAAGGCCGATATTCTAGAGCTGATCTTGTTCACTTTTAGTGCTTTTGCACTATGGTAAAAGTTATTCAGTGTGTGTTACTAGCACAAACATATTTTGTGTTACCACGTTTTCGAGTGTTACTGCAGTTGTCCCATGGCAGGTGTTCTTATTCTTCATGGTCATCTCACAGCAAAATGCACTTACTGTGGCCAAGGTGCTGAATGTTGGGTTAGCAGACCAGATCCCCTGTCACTTAGTATTACAGTGAAGTTTGGCCACACCAGCTCCTCCCATCTGTGTGGCTGGAGGAACCAGCCTTCTGGATGAGCTCTCTTCGTCCCACCATGATCCTTCACTGCAAAAACAGGGGGTGGGACCAGCAGCAGAAAGGCCAAGGAGCTGAAGAGTGTGAAATCAAGTGGGTCAGACAGGAACATGGAGGGTTGGGGCTGGGTCTTTTTTGAGCACAGCATTTTCTCAGAAGTAATAATTGTGTGGTTTTGCTTCCTGCACAGGGAAACCATGCTTCACGCTGAAGTGATGCTGCTTTTTTCCTGATGTTCTCCAGCAGGTCTTTCTGTGGGAAATTGAGGTTTTTGATCCAGTTGAGCATGAGGTGGTTGAAGTGGCTCAGTGTTTTCTAAAGATGTACTGAAAAGCCCCAAGGCATATCACATCACATTGCAAGACAGACATACTAACAGTGACACATAGAAGTCCTCTTTTACTCCTAAATAGGTATGCTAGGTGTGTGGTCATTGGTGTTTCTGATCACTACAGGCTGTCATGTTACACCAAGCCATCTTTGCACTGGACAAACCACCACTGAATCTTGTCTCCTGCTCCTGAGGTGATCTAGGTTGGTGTGTAGCTTCTTTACTCTCCTTTCGAAAGCCTTCCAGTCTTCTCTCTGTGCATTCACTGGTCTTTCATTCTCCTCCATCCCTCTGCTTGTGTTGTGGCTAATCCTCGTTTACCAGAAAGAAGTTTCTGGTACTTTCCACCTCAGCCACTCTGTTGTTCTCCCACCAGCCTACGCTGAGAACGTCTATACTAGAGAATCCCCAGTGAAACCTTATATAGGAACTAGTGCAGATACAGTTTCAAACAGCCTTTTCTGTGCTGTGGCTGCGTTGGCTTCACAGGGTATTTCACATGTGAAAAGCCAGAAGAAAACAATAAAGGTGCAAAGGTGCTTGGAAGGGAAGTTCAATTAAAGACGGATGAGTAGAGCAATATTTGTACTGCCCTTAAATGAATTTATTCCAGCTGTTGAAGACTGGCTGTGGCCACCCACATTTTAGTCTTTTGCAGAAGACAGCTACTGATCCATGAAGCAGCTTGGAGTTACATTCCTTCCTGCATTTTTCCAGATTTGTGTTACCTTCCCTGCTCACCCTGTTACAGGCTTGTATGTAGTTCTGCTGCTCGACCCAGAGAGTTGACTGGACAAGTGTGATACCATTTGACCAGTCTAGTCTAATTAATTCCTTTTGTTAGAAGTGAGGGGCTCCACTGTGGAATTGAGCTCTTTGTTGGTGGAAGTGAAGCCACCTCACATTATACTGACAGGCTGCCAAGTGCTGTGTGCTGTGCAAACTTTGTCTGGCTTTGGTACCTTGTCTAAAGTGCTGTCCTTACAAATCCTCCTTTCTTAGTATTTTGCAGTGAATTTAATGGGCATGAGAAACTGCCATCCTTTGAGCAGATTTGTGTTATCTCTGTGAGATGAACTAATTTGCAAACTCCCTTATACTGCCTGGCAGGGTGACAGTGCTATCACTTGGGGAGATAATACCTGAATCACTTGGTGACCCTTTCCCTCTGAGGCTGACATCAAAAGGCTTGAGTAAGAGGAAAGCTATTCTAAGAACTAATGCTACTAACTCTTTCCACAGGCAAGTGAGTGGCTATCTGGTGTGGTAGCATCAATACAGTATATAAAAAACAGCAGGTGTTTGTTGAGGAGGAAGCCACAGCAGCAATGATTGCACATTGCTTAAACTTTGTACTGAAGATGTTCAGGCAGCTGTAATCATTGCTGGTCTGTGATGGGTGCTGCAGGTAAGTCTATACTGTGGTGCTGAACTCTTGAGCTGATGGTGAAGTCCTTCCTACTACTGAAATGCACCATTTCAGCACTCAAATCAAGGGATCAAGCAGCAGACCTTACATCTGAGTGTTCTCAGCCTCTGACAGCAGTTTGATTGGGCAGGAGGGCAGCCAGCAGTGAAGAGCTGGTGGTGAAGGCACAAGTCAGGAGGTAAATGAAGACAGCAAGGGAGCCCTTTGGTTACTATGCCAGTTCCAGTTGCAGAATGTTCCTAGGAGGCAGAGAGAGAGAACTGACCATGAGCCTTGAAACATCAGAGCAAAGCATCAGCTTCAACCACTACTTCAACATGAAAACATCCCAATTAAGCAGGAGTACTGTCTCTATTAAGCAGCAGCAGCCCTAGCCATGTGTATCACTAGATTTAAATAGGTGTCTTACTAATTAAGCACGGTTGTTAATAAACTGTCCTAATTTCATGGAGCATGCAGCATAAATGCAACTGAATTGGACTGCGCCACTGGTCTCAATTTTTAGTAGAGTAGTTTTAGTTAACCTTCTAAATTCTAACAACAATGAAAGAGAAAGACAAAATACTGTAAACCACTTTGTGGAAAGTAACGCAAAAAATGTTGTGTATGATAAATATTTCAAAACAAATTTGAATGTCCTTGGGGTGCAATCCATTGCTTTAGTTACACTTACTCTTTGTCCTTGCAACTATTTGCTCTGTGTACATAACTCTTGTGCTAGTCGCAGCTCAAAAGAGACAGTAATTGCTAACTTTTGAGTATCAAAAGTAGGCATTTGATACTTCTCCCACAGCGTCCTCGCAGCCAGACTGAGGCAGTGTGGTCTAGATTATCAGGTAGTGAGGTGGATTGTGAACTGGCTGCAGGATAGAAGCCAGAGAGTAGTGGTCAATGGGACAGAATCTAGTTGGAGGCCTGTATCTAGTGGAGTCCCCC
>JAOXOE010000001.1:87044697-87056711 GCA_028565055.1 Phoeniculus purpureus
AAGCTGGAACATAGGAGGTTCCATGTAAATATCAGAAGGAACTTCTTCACAGTGAGGGTGACAGAGCACTGGAACAGACTGTCCAGGGAGTTGTGGAGTCTCCTTCACTGGAGACGTTTAAGACCTGCCTGGATGTGTTCCTGTGTGGCTTGGTCTAGGTGGTGCTACTGTGGCAGGGGGGTTGGACTGGATGATCTTTCGAGGTCCCTTCAAATCCCTAACGATTCTATGATTCTATGATTTGCGTAGCTCCAAGGCCACCTGGAGGGACGGCTGATACAGAGAGTGTCTAGAAGCACATGGAGGTGGAGGAGGGCAGGGGCAGGCACCATCCTCCAGCCCAAGGTAGTCAGCAGAGACAAGCCGAGGCTAGTTCATGGTGTTCTCCTTATGGAAGGGATGTTGTAGCATTTTATTTACAACACGTGAAGGGCAGCTTTGTCTACTTGCTGGGAAGACACATCAACAGAGATTTTAGGAGCCTCTGGACAAAGTGGTGCCCTGTTTGGCCCTGCAGCAGGACAGCTGCCACCAGCACCCTGTGGTGGCACACTCTGCTCCACCTGCTTCAGCTGCCCTGTGGGCACTGCCTCGGCTGAGTGTTTTTACAGCTGTTAGTTTCTTATGGGATTAATTAGTGCTTGTATTTTCCTTACTTGATTTCTTGATTGTTGATGTTCCTGAAAATACTTTTTGCAGAGGTTTATGCCCTGGGCTTGATGGAGTGTTTTTGTACTTACACAACCGGTCTTCCCAATGAGGGCTACTGGGCTGGCACATAGGTCCTGATCCTGCAGGCTGACCCGCCACAGATTTGTGCCCTCATATCCCTCTGGGCAACCAGGCCATGGCCAGGCATCCTCCTGAAGGATGTTTTCTTGCAGAAACAGCACATTGTCTGATACAATACTGCACCCTCCAGCCTTCTATATCTGAAATGTGCTCTGGATGGACCTGAGAGGTAGATTTGGCTCTTTGGGAAGGCATGCTGAAAAGGGCGCCTTGTGCTTCTAAGGCTTTGGGCACTTGAGAAGCATCAGCCATAGAGAGCAAGGCAGCACAGTTCTGCTGGCTGTGCAAGGCAATAACACCCATGCAAGCTGTGGGTCACGTCTTAAGGGTTTTTCTTAGGATTCAGAAAAGCTTTATAAATGAACCTTGGTGAAAAATATGTGAAACTTTTCAGAGCTCTCTGTATATAAAAGCAACATTTACTCAGAGAAACTTGTTTCCCTGAGCGTAGAGAGATGTGGAATATGGTGTTAGATTGATCCTTTGTAGCTGAAAATTGCCATTACAGTTCAATTGCATACAGACATTTTAAATTATTAATAGGATTCCTGCCTGAGGGTAAACATTGTAGATTCACATTCTGAGATTTTTAAGAGCTTTTTGATTGCTCACAACTAGGGCTGTTAAATACAGTTATTTGCTTTATGCATCTTAAATGGATCAGTATCAACTGAAGAAATACCAGGGGGTTAGAAAATGAGAGTAAAGAAGTCAAGCTACTTCCAATATCCCTTCTGTCACAGAGGATTTCTATATCTGACTGAGGTTTTATCCCTTAACTTCCTGTGAACTGTTTGAGAACCAGTCACCAGATCCACACTCCCCGTTGTCCTTGCAGTGACGGATGACCCATGGACTGTTTTTCAGAGAACCAAAACTCTGCAGTTGACAAGCCGGGGAGGAGACAATCACGCATTCATACACAGCCCTTGCAACAGGGATGCTGTCCTGGGCAGTCCCACAAGGTCTTGGTCACTCAGAGGACTTGTCTTTGTGCTTTCCTTTCCGTATGGGAAGTTATATTTCACTCCTGCGTTGGAATGGCTTCTTTTTGAAAAGACAGACCACCAGAGCTGGCACATGAGGTTTAATCTGCCTCTGTGCTACACCTTGATCAGGCACCTGTGTGCATCATTGGTTTTCTTTCTACTCTCATCCTCTCGCCAGTTTCTTAAAGGCAGCTATCGCATAGGAAAAGTCAGGCAGAGGTGGAAGAAGCTGACTTTCCTTCTCCCTTCCAGGTTCCCATCTGTGCTATTCCTCCTCTTGCAGCTGTCTTGGGGTAAGGTTTCATAAGATGATGTGAGCCAACGTAATGCCTCACTGCCACCAAAAGGGAATGGCTCCCACCCCAACCACTGGTCAGAGTTCCTATCTAACAACCTGTGTCAGATATGCTGCACACCAGGCTCCCCCAAGAGCAAAAGCTGTGGGTAGGTTTTGCCATTTCAGTAGATAAATGGGCATAGGAGGGGGTCTGAAAGGTGCTAGGGCTGACGTGGCCAGCAGCAAAAATGGGACTAGCTCCTTTTTCTCACACATGGGCAGCTTTACTGTCTCAGTGAGGTGGAGTATAAATCTTCAGTGGCAGACCACAACTCAGCTTTCTGCAAGTGGTCTCCATGAAGAAGGGCGGGAGACACTCCGACACACTGCGTGCTGCGTGTGGGTGCCAGGCATCCATGCTTGGGGGAGAAATTCAGAGAAGATTTTTGACCCCTCCCTTTTGGCAAGATGGTGATATTTGCTCTTACAAACCAAGCCATGCAAAAAAAGGAACACATAAGCAGAGCTGTGCAGCTTTGAAAATAATTTATCTTAAGCCCACACTCTGAAGTGTGGTTCATTTTAATTCTTATAAGTGAAATAACCTTCTGTTCAAGGATACTGTTGAAAAGAGAGGCCAACACAACCATTTTCTAATCCACACTAAATCTATGCAAGCACGGCCGTATCCTTTCTTATATGAAGAGTCATTCTCATTGAATTAACCCATGACTTTGCTATCTATTCCATTAAATCTAGGCATTTCTTCATGCAACCCGGCTGCCCTCTGACGCTCCAACTGTGTCAGAAAACATCAGCACCGAAGCACCGACTGAATGTCAGGACAACAGCAGAATGAAGAGGGTGATACAGCACACTCTATAGGAAACAGAGAAAAGATTGGCCTTTCAGCATCGTGGAGAGAAGTGTTGTTATATCTGGTACCTCATTTGCCACAAACAGTGTCTTAATACAAACCTGTTTCACAACATGTTCATCTTAAATCAAGCATGTAATTATTAAGACGCATGTAACACACCTAGAATCAATTACAGCGCAGTTATTAGTCTTCCTAGTGCCACTTAGTTCAGGTCATTGCAAATTGAATGGCCATGTTCAAAGTTGTGATACAGTGTGGTCACAATTCCCACACGGCAAATCAGTTAGTCCCATCCATCCCAGTGCCACCAAAGAAGTGGTCTGATATAATACACCCACGTGTACTTAGGATTTCAAAATGAGAGTGAATTCTTAAGAATTTTGAGTCTTAACAGATTGAACGGAAGATTCCAGGCTAGTGTTTGAATCACATATTAAATGGATTCAATGGTTCTCTGTCGTGTGTTCCACACACAGTGAACAAGTACAGTGTAAGACTCAAAAATAATAGAGCATTATTTTTTTTACAACAGCAGTGCTTTTGATGGAATTACCTCTTTAGAAACTTGCAGGAGGTAAAATACCACACTGGCAAAGGTTCCACGTCTCCCAGTAAGCAAATTCGTAAGGGGTGTTGATAATACGTGTTTCTGAAGATTGAAAACTCAGATCTGATCCTTGACGATATATTCAGCTAGACTTGACATTCAGGCCCAGAAGGCTGTGCCAAGTCTTTTAGAAGCCCAGGACTTCGTTTTTAGCCAGACATTCCTACATTACGAATGTACAGATGCCATTCCAAGTTGACCTAGAAAGAATTACATGACACTAATGTCGTAATATGAATCCATCTTCAGGAGTTGTTTCAGGGTTCTGATTTTGCCTAATCCATCACACTCGTAAAGCTCAGTTTCAGAAGGGACAGTGTAGTAATTGTTTAGCATCAGAGTTCAAAAGCTATCTAACATGAGGCTGGAAGATCCAGAGCTGTAATATTTCAGCTGTTTAATGGGACTTCAAAAATGGCTATCAAATATGCCCCCAGAAGAAAGGAAAGTGCTCGTGCCCTTTGAATACATCACCACCCATACTGTGGATGTCAAGGCCAGCAAGGTCAGGGTGTTGACTGTCATCAAATCAGCGGTACTGCAAACACTTTTCAGACACGCACATGGTCCAAATCCTTCAGTGGTATACATCAGCCTGATTAGAGTCAAGGAGGTAATAGATTATCTCTTTAAATCACAAAACCCTCCCTGGGAAGTCACTATTCACCAGAGATATTTACAAGGGCTATGGGCTGGCTGCCAGGACTTAACTGCTAGGCAAAGCTTGAGCAGAGTGTGAGCAGCACTTGTGGGTGAGAGCAATGCACGTGCAGGTTCTAGCAGTGAAGTCTTCCATGTGTGCCGGGACTCCCATTTTGTATGCCCTTCACCTCTTTATTGCCTCACTGAGCATTAACATACTCTTCTCGGGTACGGAAAGTCAGCATATTTTTGCCAGAGGCTGTTAGAGGAAATATTTCTCCTTTGATGTCCTCCAACACACATCCTGAACCCTATGCACTGCTAGTTTGTCCCAAGGCATCCTGTTCGGTAGTTTGCTGTTTCTATAAGGATCATCACCATCTCCTGGCTCCCTCTGAGGTAACTGTGTGTCTAGGCAAGACTCAGCATGGAAATGAAAAAGGTTTATTTGAACAAAATAATTTGTTAAACAAGTGTAAAGCATTAGTCTGGCTAAAAACATGGAACTTGCCACCCATTCTGTGTTTTAGCCGCCCTCTTCTCTTTAGATGTTCTGTCTGCTTGGCACGGCTTTACCTCAAGCAACTTCTTTTAGCAATGACTGCTTTAGTAAGGAATTCTTACCTTTTTAATTCTTTTTCACGCATGGTTGCCTTCTTATTGTGCTGATGCTTAGCTATTCACTGCACAATTTTTTTTACTATGCAAGAACGCTAATGTGTTGCAGTTTGAAAATTACCAGGATTTTCAGATGTGAAGATTTGTGCTTTCATAGAGGAAAAAGGTGCATTTCGCTTTAAGAGAATCGTCCCAGGTACCTGCCCTGGAGGGGTGTGGGCTGGGTGACAAGATAAAAGGGGCTGATCATTGTGGCCCTGCCTCTTTTGGCTGGGGTCTTCCTCCCAGCACAGGGCTTTGGCTCTGGCACCCCCTGGCCCTGGCTCTGGCTCTGACTGGGATTGGTCCCAGCTTCAACCCAGACAAGCTCTGGGCTGGAACCATGGACTGAAGAAGCAAGAACTTAGTGCTTATCTTCACCCCCCATGGAGCAGCCATTCAGTGACCCGTGGTGAGCCGAAGGATTCTTCCCTTTCCCCCTGTAGCTGAGGCAGGAGTAGAAGGGAGATGTGAGGGTCATGGAACCCTCTCGGCCACATTTGCAGAGTGGGTGGGGCCCTGCTGACATGACCATGTGGTCGGTCTCCATCTTGAATCCCACACGTGGCCAGGGCCATGTGGCCGTCGCTGCCATCTTAGAAAACACTGATCAGCAGGAAGAGAGACTGTTTGTAATTTCTGCCACTGAGAAAAGACGGGGATGCTCAAGTATTGGAGAGAAAAGGAGCCTTAAGAGAGGCATCTGAGAATTCCTTCACGCTTAGCTGAAGAAAGCTGAAGGACTTGAGAATCCTTAAACTTGGGCATGGAAGACAGAGACTTGGTCCTGTTTGAAAGCGTGTCTCCTGCATCGAGGGATGCAGTTCAGGTACTGAGGAATCAGGCCTGCTCGATCAGCGTTTTTCTGGAGAAAGCTGCACTGAAGGATTGAAGAGTTCACCAGTCTGGACAGCTGAGGGTGCCGTGTCTGTAGATGACAGTGGTGATACATGAATAATAGGGAGGGTCTCTACTTGACTGACATGTTCTTTCCCCAGGTCTCTAATGTAAAAAAAACCCAAGGACCGGTATGATAATGATCTCCCATTGTATTTTTCTCAGAGTATGTGATGGCATGTGTGACACAGTTTCTAGTTTGTGTGCACTATCTTGCTTAACCTTTTCTTCTTTTCTGTATGCAGTTACAGAGTTAATAAACCCTTTTCCATTTTCCCCAAGCTATCCATTGTCTGGCAAATTCTATCCGAGATCTCATAGAGACCTAACTGCTTTGTTTTCTTTTCCTTTATCTTTAATTGTGGTCTTGAACCCACCACATAATGAAGCATTTTTGAAATGTGAACTGTTTGAGTAGAGAGTCTTTGATCTGCCAGTTTTTCTTCATCTATTTTCCCCTTCTCTCAAGAGTCAAGCAATTCGTAACCATCAGCTGACTTCCTAACATTGTACAAACCACACCAACAGAAGAAGCCCTCAGGGACAGCACTTTTTTTTCGTCTGCCCAGAGACAATAGGAACCTTCTTGTGACCTGCATGAAAATGTGCCACTTACACACTCTAAAATGCCGAGGTTTGATGTGTTTCTGTCTGCACAATTCAAGTGGCGTCCTCAGTATCTGCAGGGACCACACATGACTGTGGATAGCATGGACGGCTGGCCTGCCAGGTCAAGCACCAGGGGAGTCTGTGGAAGAGCATCGGTGTTTCACGGGAGAAGCATACTTCAGAAGGAAGTGGGAAAACTAATGAAGTCACCATCACAATAAGCCTCACTGTTTCATTTCAGTTTTTAGCTGCCAACCCAGTCTTGATCTCCGACTGCATTTTTTTTTTCAGATTTCTCCTGAAATTGGTGCAATAATAGGCTACCAAAGACGTAAATATTGAATTGCATTACTCCAGCTCTGACCTTTAAAATTCAATGTAATTTGAGGATAGTAAACAAAAAAGGTAAAACTATCTTTTATTTAGGGGATTTTTCTTCCTCTTTTGCCATAATAATTCCCACTAAAATAATAAAAATTGGAGGAACTGCTGATCTCTGTCTTAAATGTTTAGTACGGAGTTCAGAATCAAGTTCTGCTTTCTTTAGATTGGGCTGCAGGGGCAGTAACAGAGCAAAAAAGAAAGACGACGAGCCGGGCTGCCCGTTCTGTGTCACAGCAGAAGAGCCACCACTGGTTAGGGTTATTTGGGCTAACAACAGAGAGTTCTTGTGACTTTGACAAGGCTGACTTACAGCCCTGTTCTTCATCTTCTCCAGTCCTCTTGCTCTGCTCTGCTCGTGAAGAGAATTTATCCAGCAAGATGCTGATCTGTAGAGTGGTGACCTTCAGTTTGGTAACCACATAGCTCCATTTTATGACAGTGAGTGGCTAACTGCTGTCTGCTTCAGGCTTTCAGAGCTTTCCTAGTTGTTATCTGGATGGCTTTCAATTAAAACCGTCAACTTCTCACTGTTAAGATGAACCTCCTCAAAGATAAACCTCCTCAAATACTCTCAAATGTGACAGTGAAAGGCACACAAGTGACACATTTACACCAGGTCCATCTTCATTTCAGATAGTTTATGAAGGAATGCAGGTTTGTTCCAGGCAGAGGCTGCCCCTCTCTTCCCTAAGGAAGATGCAGGTTCCAATTGCCTGCAGAGGCATGAAGTGAGACTCCCTGTGGTGCTTTTCAGGACACAACTGGACATCTCAGAGTCTCCACAGAACAGTATGAACGGTCCTGCTCCCTCTCAAAGGATGAGACCATTTCAGCTTGCAGATCCAATGAGCAGGCACCATTGCTTTCCCGGCAAGATGTAGCAGTGTAGAAGAGCTGTAGCTGACTGAGGTGCAGCTTTCTTAAAGGAGGTTTCATCCTGTCTAAGGATTTTATGTGCGGTGCCCAAAGGGAAATTACTCACTCTCCTCTTACCAGTGTTGCACTGATGTAATGCCACTTCTCATCTATCCTGGTGAAAGCAAACTTGTACTAAATACTTGTTTAGAGCTGGCATTGTTGTGCAGTTTCCTAACGACTGTGTTAGGACAAGAGGAAATGGCCTTAAGCTGCACCAGGGGAAGTTTAAGTTAGACATTGGGAAAAGCTCCTTTATTGGAAGGGTCATCAGTCATTGGAACAGGCTGCCCAGGGAAGGGGTTGAATCACCCCCGGACATGCTTAAAAGCAGATTTGGAGCTTAGGGACATGGTTTAGCAATGGACTTAGCAGTTCTATTAATGATTGAACACAATGATCTTAAAGGTCTTTCCCAACCCAAATGATTCTATGATTTTGTGATTCTAACTGACAGATATTCATGTTACAGGCATCTTCTCATGCAGACTGGCCATCTTCTGAAGGTCAGTGCTGGCCAGCAGCCAGTGCTGGTCTTAGGTTATTCCCCTGGGTAGCGCACAATAGCTGTGACGGAAACTGTAAAGAACACTGGTGTTTCAATGAAGAGGTTTTGCCCATGGTGCAGTGCAGCCAAACCACCACATTGATAAGGAAATGCTCTGAGCAGTGTGCTCACACCAATTGTGTTTTAGAACAGCAGCTGATCAGAAGCACTGCTGTAGGAAAACACCCACTCTGGTTGGAAGTAGGAAGCAGCACCTTTTTTTTGCCACGTGTGTACAAACCCACATTCTCCACAGATACTGCAGAGTGGTTTGTAGTAAACCACTTGTTGCTTCATTGACTGTTCCAACAGCAATTTGAAAAAGAAAGAAAAGAAAAAGTGCTAGAACAAGCTGGATTCCATCCTCATTCCCATCTGCTAGCTTCATGGTGCAGTTTTTCCATGTGAAGGATGCTCATGAAACAGATGCTGCAGTGTCCTGTGCTGCAGGATGCTGGTGTGGGTGGTTTGTTAGAGGGTACGTCAGGGAGGGGGACTCAAGCCTATTATCCCCAAAAGGTGCTGTGAGCTACTCTTTAAATAACTTCCAGGGCATCTTTTTTTCAGTCTGATGAGCATTAAGTGAATGAGAGCATCTTCACCCCAGAGCACCGTCCCATAGAAATATTCGAAGTTGTAACTGCTGATAAGAAATGGAAAGCAGCTGCTGTGGCTTTCACTTCAGTTTTAGCTATGCAAGCAGCCCCACAAAGGAAACTGTTCTCCTGAAGCCACATGCCCAGGCAATTGAATCAGAGGACCAGGGGAAAGCTGAGAGGCAGGGAAAAGTGCAGAGGTGATGGTGGTGTGACTTTCAGGGGATGAAGATATTAAAAATTCTGTATTCTATTGGGGGAATGGGGAGATAAAAAGAGCATGAGCTTACAAACAAAATTCAGCAAAGAAAATGGGCCAAGATCAGTTAGAGTAATTAGAGTCTTGTTCCAGCAGGGCTTCAGGATATAGAGACTAAAATGGAAAAGAAAGGGCAGGAGTGACTCCATCAAGGACCTGGCAGGCACCATGGGTACTGTGAGGGAGGGCAGATGCCTTCACTGGGCACTGTGGTACTCCAAACACTCCCACATATGGCACATGAGGCACACATTGGAGCTTGGTCAGTGACCATTCAAGGTACAAAGTATTTAGGAGCAACTCAGCAAGAACTTTCTCCAATTGGGAAAGTGTTGGAAGCATCAGGAAATATTCCAGGGTGAAGCCGGGGAATGTCTCAGTCAGGGAATGTCTCAGCTGAGGAATCCTACAGATCCCAGTGCCATACCTAAGCTGCACAAATTACAGTATTGGGGCTTTGCCAGTAGCCATCTGGCCAAGATAGCACCAGTGACTTGGAGAAGCTAAGGGAGATCAGTGAGTCTGGGAGGGTAGAAAACACATCTTTCATTGCTCCCCGTGAGAACAAGGAATCACCATGACAGGGCATCACGCAGAGACTAAAGTGATAAGACAACATAGGCACACGCGCAGGTAGCCATGGGAGTAAGCAGAAGATGCTGAAGGTGCAATTCTCAGCCTAATCTCAGACGGCACGCTACGCGTGGCTCACATTCAGCTTAAATAACCTTACAGGGATGGCGAGGTGAAGCAGAACATCCTTTACAATAAGGTAAAATTGAGAAGGCTTGCTAGAAGGTCGGCCAAAAGTACCTAATCAGACTGAAATATCTTATGGACACTAGGAATAAAAGTAAACCTCATGGAATCACAGAATGGTTTGGGTTGTAAGGAATCTTAAAGATCACGTTGTTCCAAGCCCTCTGCTATGGGCAGGGACACCCCCCCATGAGACCCAGTTGCTGAAAGCCCCATCAAGCCTGTCCTTGAACATTTTCAGGAATGGGCAAACTGTCCCAGTGCCCCATAATCCTTTCAGCAAAGAATGTATTCCTTATATCCGATCTAAATCTACGCTGTGTTGTTTTACATTGACATACCCTTGCAGAAAGGCCCAACTCCCTTGTGGAAACTGCCCTGACTCAGGTGGACAGTTGGCCTTGTTGAAGTCCATAAGGTTTACACAGGCCCCACCTCTCAGGCCTGTTAAGGTGCCTCTGGGTGTGTTTTTAAGGGGTCTAAAAGAGATCCTGAAAGCCTACTCTTCCACATTCTCAAACAGCAAAGAGCTCTAGTAGAAATATCAACAAGTGTGACACGACAAAGGATAAGACCCAGCAGACTAAACTGGAGTCTCCATATGGCAGACCTGAAACAACTTCCTCAGCAAGAGAGGGGAAGCCCCCTACAGAGGGCCTTGGAGGAGCACAAACCCTTTCCTTGCCCATGGATGTGTCTCGGATTGATGTGCTGGTGGAAGAAAATCTAGACCAAACTGGTAGCCAGGGCTCTGGCAGGGTAAGTAGAAGACTTCAGAGAAAGGTGCTAGATAGCTGTGGGATGTCACTTGCTGGTGGGGTGAGATGCACAGAGGTGGAGTTGCTGATGTGGCAGCCCTTTTTAAAATGTCCAGTCCAAGGATCGTGGAGATGAGGTGACTTTCTGCAAGGCAGTCTTGTTGTCAAGCAGACAAGAGACAGAAATAGGAGACCCCTGGATGAATAGGACATACAGGAAAGAAGCAGCATGGATTTGTAGAGGGAGTAATCTTGTTTTAGCAGGTGTATTTATTCAAGCCAATTCTTTTAAAGTTTCTTGTTAAGGCCCTTTACCCAAGATGTTTGAAGAAAAGAAGATATGAGAAAGTTTTAAGAGCAGCTTTAAAAGAAGGGCTAAAGAAGCAGCTGGCAAGAGAATATAGAAGTCTGAGAGAAAGGCAGGTTATCATGACCTACATTATTCAAATACTTGCAAAAGTGATGCAGGAAGAAGAGCAACCACCCTCTGTGAAAAGGTTTGCTGCTACACACAGAATTACCCTGAGTTATCTGAACTAAAACCAGCTGCGGTGAGTAGCACAAGGATCTCAGGGTACCAATTAACTGCAAATAAAGTCAGACCCAAAAGTTGCTGTCATTATGTTCACGGTAATTCACGTAGGGGAAACAATCTTAACTACATGCATTTGTGTAATGATGGGCTCTCAGATTCCTCTAATGACATAAGA
Source organism: Phoeniculus purpureus (assembly GCA_028565055.1). NCBI lineage: Eukaryota > Metazoa > Chordata > Aves > Bucerotiformes > Phoeniculidae > Phoeniculus > Phoeniculus purpureus. Next base: position 87,055,976 of record JAOXOE010000001.1, read on the forward strand.
AAGATGCTTTGAGCACATCAGTTCAGTGTTAAACAGCAAAAGCCCTCCTGGTAATTACTAGCAAAAGAAGGCAGCACGCACCAGTGTGCATCATTACACCGTAAATTTATGATGCATCTGCTTTTCATACGCTGTGGTCTCATCTCTACAGTCTAAATTTGGCTACAGTCCAAATGAAAAAGAGGTACAGAGAATAACTAGGATTTGCTGTATAGATCTGCACCATTAAATGTGCTGAACGGAATATGATTCCTCTGCTTGGCAAATAGAAGACTGAGGAGAAATGTGATACAGCTCTATAAAATTGTGTGCTGCCTAAGAAAGTTTTATTCACTGTTTCTCACAGAACCAGGAGCCCCCAAATGAAACCGTCAGAGACGGCAAACGAAAGAGAGTACTTTTTCACATCACAGTATTACCAGGGTTGGAAGGGACCTAATAGATCATCAAGTCCAACCCTTACCACAGAGCACATGGTGTATATTGAATCCATGGAGTTCATTGGCAAAGGATATTGTGGAAGTCAAAATTATAAACAGGCTCAAAAATAATGAGACAGTCAAGAGCTATGGAAAATTATTGTACAGATACAGTCTGGATGGGGCAGGAGACAGCAGGAAGCCCTGGCAGCAGAGACAGATGGCAGCATCTGGAGCTGCATCAGTGTAACGGGTTGAAACTAAGAAACTGCTTTGCTTCCAGGTTTTAAGGGGAAAGGAAACCAAAGCAGTCAGGT
>JAOXOE010000001.1:87056811-87068251 GCA_028565055.1 Phoeniculus purpureus
TCGCTCCCTGGTCTTTTATACCGGCCTGACCACGGGACTTTGGGAAAGGTCACTTCCCCTGGGACAGTTCCGGGGGGGAAAGTCCTCCTAAAGCCACAGAACGTTTTCTTTTCTTCATGAAAGCTCAAACCTGTGAGTCTGAAAATTCTGGAAATTTTCAAACCACAATAATCAGCAAGAACTCAATGAAGGTGTCAGGGCAGGGATTGTCCTCTCTGCCCAGTCCTCATTAGACCACATCTGGGTACCATGGCTGGTTTTGTGCCTCCCAGTGTCGGAAAGATACCAATGGCTAGGAATGGGTTCATCACTGACCCATGACTAGAGGCTGGGGCAGTAAGGCTTGTCCAGCCTGGGCCAAAGACAGCTTTGGGGACACCTTACAGGCACCCCAGTGCCTATGGGGAGGGAATGGAGAGAGGACAGAAGGGCCCTTTACAGCTGTGTATGGCCAGGAAGTGGGGTACAGCAGGCATGGACTGAAGCAAAAGGGGTTCAGCCTGGGTGGTGAAACATCTGCCCAATGAGGACAGGCAGGTCAAGGGGCAAGCAGAGGGACAGGCTGATCAGACATGTTGGACAGGCTCCGTCCTTGGTGGGTTTCAAGACCTGTCTGGGCAAAGCTCTGAGCAGCCTGGTCTGACCCCACAGTTGGCCCTGCTTAGAGCAAGTCACATGAGGATCCTCTTGAGGTGCCTTGTAGCCTGAAATTCCTAGTGAACCCATCCTCTGATCCCAATTCCTTTAGGTGGAAATCATCAGAAGCCAGAAAATTGTATCAGGGGAAAATACAGTACTGGATGAGGCTGCCCCTGGTTCAGACCCAACGCATCTGTTGATTTTTTCCTGTGTTCTTACGAACCAATAAATGTTAGACAGCAAAAAAAAAAAAGAGTAAACGTAATGAACAAAGTGATTCCAGAGCACAATTCCATGAGAAGAAGCCCTGAAGCTTGCGAGCGACTTGAGCCTTATGACAAAATGAAACTATAAGTGCACTTGACTCACGGCTACCCCACGGCGCTATTGCAAGGAGGAGAAAGTAGTTCAAGGCGTCCGCTCCATCTTGTGCGTCAGCTGGTTCCTTCTGTAATTTCCTATTACATGGCCAATCAATCACCCCTGCCCCGTGGCTGTAGATGTGTTGACGAGAAAGCCTTCAGCACCCTGTGCAGTCCTGAATGTGATTGGTGATGTGTAAAGTGAGAATAAAACAAGCTCAGCCCTATGCTCCTAGGCTGGGTTTGTCAGTTTGCTGCTGAGAAGTCCTAGCACAGACATTTTCCAGAGTGACCCAGGCTACTGGATTTGTGCCACAGGAAGCACAGTTCTGGCAAGGCCATTTTTCACCTATTTTCAGCTTACAACAGTGTTCTGGTGCTGAGTGAATTCCTGAGAGATGCTGCAAGCAGCAACTACAGTGAAAGAGCTGTTTTGAAGCCTCATGGTGATGTTTCATGAAGGTCCATGGTGCTGGCAGTGAGAAGGTGGCTCTCAGCCCTGGCAAAGGGTGCAGTACAACTTCTGGTGCAGACAATCACTCTTTGGATTGCAGGTTGGGAAGGGTGCAAGAGACCTCTCAGCTCTTGGTTACGGAGGTGTCTCTGTGGTGGCCAGTGACAGTCCATGTGCTATCTTCTTTAAGAAGGACAAGCCATGTCCTCTACCCACTACTAGCCAGATGCTGCTGTTTTGCAGATGTAACAGGGTGCTCTGAGAAAGTTCTTTTTTCATGAGCCGTTTCAGGATGATGCATATTCAGTTTTACCCTTGGGCAGATTTTAGGCACAACTAGGGTTTCACACACACAGGAAAAAATCCTTGGTGACATTGCACCTGAAATCTGGACCTAGCGGTGCCTTTGGTTATATCTTAGTAAATGTAGAGCTCTGTGTAGAGCTGAGGAGGAAGCTTAAAGCATCTTATTTTTCTATCCCTACACAGCGATGCCTGACTCCCTAGGGCAAAACATTACACTTTCAAGTTAATTGGTATAGATGTTTCCAAAGTTTGATACTACAAATCAAGCAAGAAATTCATTTCAGAGTGCAGGAGCCCTGTACTTTCTCTCCTTCACAAGTCAATTCCAAATGCTCTGCTCTACAAGTTTCTCTTCTTTTAAATTACACTTCTCCCATGGTAGTAAATAAATTTGTTTCAAGCACACACGCTTCTCTTCTTTTCAATTACAGTACTCTCTCAAGTAATTTAATTTCTTTCAAGTCTTCAATTCACATCTAACTTTCTTTCCAGCAAGTGTATACAGTAGGTAGAAGAAATGCATCCCAGGCTCGATCTTTGTATTGAGGTTTTAGAAGCTGGCTTTTGTCTCCATTACCTTTGAATTGACTAAAACTTCTGTACAGGTTCAGCAAGAGGTGCACAGACCAAATAACACGCACAAAATCTGCACGGGTGGGCTTTTAGGCCATCTCCTTTGGTTCTAGCAGCTGACCTAACCCAGCCTCAGGAGCGATGGGAGTGCTGAGTGTCCGAGCGCCATCATTGTTTAGATAGAAATGTATTCATTTCCATTTGCAGCAGTAGCTGATGTGGTAGCGAAACCCTGTGAAGGCTCCACCATTATCTCTTGCTGGTTGATATTTATCTCCCTCTTGTCTTCAAAGAATACTAGAAAATGTACAGAAGGATAGAGGAGCATTACTTGAAGGAAACGGATGGACAGAGGGCTGAAGGAACTGCAACTGAAGGTCAAGAACTGCGTTGGTGTTGAGGCCAAGATGAACTGTACAGCCTCTGGTTGCTCTAGGACCCAACAGAAGTACATAATGAAAGACTGGAGGACAAAGCAATTAGTGAATTTTCCGATAACACCAAGCTGGGTGGAAATATTGATCTGCCTGGGGTTAGGAAGACTCTACAGAGAGACTTAGTCTGGATAGATGGGCCAAGGTCAATGGTATGAGCTTCAACAAGGACAACACTGGGTCCTGCACTTGGGCCATAACAACCCCACGTGATGCTACAGGCTTGGGGAAGATTGGCTGGAAAGTTGTCTGGCAGAAAGGGACTTGAGGGATTGCTGGTTGACAGGCATTTGAATATAAGCCAGCAGTGTGCTTAGGTGGCCAAGAAGGCCAACAGCATCCTGGCTTGTATCAGAAATAGTGTGGCCAGCAGGAGTAGGGGAGTGATTGTCCCCCTGTACTCTGCACTGGTAAGGCCACATCTTGAGTGCTGTGTTTGGTTCTGGGCAGCTCAACACAAGAAGGACATTGAGGTGCTGGAGTGCATGCGAAGAAGGACAGCAAAGCTGGTGAAGGGCCTAGGCAACAAGTCTTGTGAGGAGCAGCTGAGGGAGCTTGCGCTGTTCCACCTGAGGAAGAGTGAACTGACAGGAGACCATGTTGCTCTCTACAATTACCTGAAGGGACATTGTAGAGAGGTAGATGCTGATCTCTTCTCACAGGTAATTAGTGATAGAACAAGAGGGAAGAGCCTCAAGCTGCCCCAGTGGAGGTTTAGGCTGGACATTAGGTAAAAGGTTTTGATTGAAAGAGTAGTCAGGCATTGGAAGTTGCCCAGGGAGCAGGCTGAGTCACTATCCCTGGGTGTGTTTGAAGGACACATAGATGTGATGCTTAGCTATCTGGCTTAGTGGTGAACCTGGTGATCTCAAGGGTCTTTTCCACCCTGAATGATTCCGTGATTCTGTGAAGCAACTTGCCAGCACATGTAGTCCTTCTCTCTTGTGAGTAAACACAGGGCTGATGTGGCCGTTTAGATACCTCTCACACATGCAAAACAAATTACCGAACAGAGGCTGACCTAACCTGCCCACACAACAATAAAGGCTTCAGACTGGGGGGTGATGTGTGGCCCTCACTCAGCGTAGCAAAGAGACACATGGCTGGACTCTGGCAGATGTGTGATTCAGTAGAGATAGTAGCTGGCTGAACAGGCAAAAATATTTCTCTGGTGCTTTACTACAGCCACCTGTCAGAGGACGGATAGAGCAGTCAGTAATCCACAGATCCCCAAGGAGCTTTCTTCTGCCTGTGCTCATTTAATCACAGCAGCAAGAAAAGATGATTCAGCCTTTCATGAGACCGTATAAGCATCATGAAAGTAAGAGAGAGTTCCCCAGCCAGCTGTCGAAACTGGTGTGATCTAATCTCTGTGGCTTGCACCTGGAGACCAAGGTGTTCACAGTATCACAGAACATTAGGGATTGGAAGGGACCTCAAAAGATCATCTCGTCCAATCCCCTGCTGCAGCAGGATCACCTAGACCAAGTCACACAGGAACACATCCAGGTGGGTTTTAAACGTCTCCAGAGAAGGAGACTCCACAACTCCCCTGAGCAGCCCCTTCCAGTGCTCTGTCACCCTCACTTGGAAGAAGTTCCTTCTCATATTGATGTGGAACCTCCTATGCTCCAAATTATTTGGGGCCTGTGTTATGGAAGGGGGGCTGAGGCTGTGAAATTCCTGTGATAAGAGCTAGAACTGCCTGCAAATGCTGGTTGTTTGACCACAGTCCTGTCAGGACCAGCACTATGCTTCAGGAGGAAGAAAAGTGCCTTAAGCAGTCCCTTGGCAGTGGGGCTGAGGAGGAGGAGGAGCAGGACTGCCTCTCTCCAGCCTAGAAGATGGTGAAAGCCCTTTGCAGTTGTTGACTTCAGGCGTGGAAGCCACGTGCACCTGGCAGCACAGCTCTGGGTGCAGGCAGCTTTGGGGCACTGGGGTGTTTTCTTGCTCTTATTGTCGCTTTGCACAGTTTCAGGTTTTGTTTCTGTAGCAGCAGAAATGGGGAGAGAACATCCCAGACATCAGTCTTGTCTCTTCTCCTCTACAGGGCCTCTGACCTGTTCCTGCTGGACACACGGGCAGTGTGGGCTTCAGATGAGGGCTGGCTGGAGTTCGACGTCACTGCCACCAGTAACATGTGGGTGATGAGCCCTCAGCACAACATGGGGCTGCAGCTGAGCGTGGTGACCCAGGATGGTAGGTTATGGCTGGCCAACACAAGTCACCTCACAAGGAGTGCCTCCAGTGCTGTGTGGAAGAGGTGCTTGCAGGGTCCCCCTGTGGTGGGGGGAACACAACTGCCGTGCACTAGTGTGTGGTGGTGGCTGCCACCACTGCTCAGACCTCATCAGAGCTGAGGTGGACAAGTGGTGTGGCTGCTGCATGGGACTGGTCCCTCTGAGGGCAGCTGCGGTGATGCTTCACCAGTAGCTAAACTCGAGCAGAGCTGCTGCATTGAGCCAGAGCTGCTGCAGTGCAGCCTCCTGTCCAGGACAGCTGGTTTGGTGTTGTAGGAGTGTCCACAGGTCATGGTGGCAGGAGGGGTGCGTTCAGTGAGTAGAGAAGAGTAAAGAAGATAAAGCAAGAAGCAAGGGAACTGTGGGGTGCTGCAGAGCTGGAAGGAGCAGTCCCACTGTGCTGTTTCTCTAACCCTCTTTCTCTTTGATTTGAAGGGTTCAGCGTAAACCCCAGGGACGCAGGTCTCGTTGGCCGAGATGGCCCGTACGACAAGCAGCCCTTCATGGTGGCCTTCTTCAAAGTGAGTGAAGTTCACGTGCGAACCACGAGGTCAGCGGCGAGCCGGCGCAGACAGCAGAGCCGGAACCGCTCCACCCCAGCCCAGGAGGTCTCCAGGGTGTCCAGTGTCACAGGTAACTGTGCAACACGAGCTAGGGCAAACTTGTGATGTTTTAGAGTGGGGTGTGAGGTGGGATGATGGTCCTCGGGAGGACAGGTTATGTCTGGCAGGAGATGGAAGAGGAGGGTCTCACATAATGACTTAGGACCTGTCCTGAGTCCAGGCCTCCCTGAGTCGCTGGCATTGAATTCAGGGAGAGTGAAGAGTTTTCCCCCCAACTCTTGAACTTATGGCAATCAACCACGTGAACTGGAGCGTTTGAGGTATTTGAAGGATCCCATCTCTGTGCGCACTGGGATTAAATGGTATTGTGCAGGAGTGCTTCCAGCAGAGTCCTCTTCGGGTTTTCCTTCAGAAACCATGCTAGAACAGCACAAGATCTTCTCTCTTTGTCCTTGTGAGCACAGCAGTGTAGGAGCAGTCCAGAGCAGTCCCAGGCTTGTCAATTGGCTGTGGAATGACCCTGTGCTGCTGGGGTTGCACAGCAGCCCCATGAATGCTCTTGGGGGCTGGTGGCACCACAGGGTAACTCTGAAATCCTGACAAGAACTGTGTGTCCCATATTCCAAGTCTTGTCTGTTTTGCAGCCTGTGCCCTGCATCATGATGCTTCCTTCCCTCGCTGAGGATCTTCTTTCCTCTTAAACACTTCAGCCCTGTCCAAGTTATTAACTTGCCTTTGCTGCCCCCTTCGTTCCCGACAGGATCCTGCTCCTCCTCTCTCTGGAAGTGGCTGCCCCAAGGGAGGAGATGGCCATTGTTGGTCAGTCTGTCCATGTCCACACACAGCACTGCCCAGCCTTGACCCCAGTGACTCTGGACTGTGCCTGCCTCTCAACTTCTTGGCGGTGGGTGGGCTTTGGGAAGCCAGATCCCCTCCAGGGCTTGTGGCCCAGCTTGGGGCACAGCCCTGTGTGCCAGTGAAGCCCCACTGCTCCAGCCCAGTGTGGCAATGGACTTGCCCTTTAGGCTAGTAGCAGTCATTGTGCCCTCATGGCACAGCCAAGCGTGGCAGTGGGTTCCTGTGCTCTGTGAAGACTGGGCTCTTCTGGCTGTGGAATGGCCTTTCGTGCATTTTAAGGGTAGAAGCGACTTGGTCCTGTAGCCTGACCTCCCTGATGGAGGCTGGCTGGTACCAGCATGATGTTGCTGGAGAAGTGACCATCTAACCCGATGCAAGAGCCCTCTGCCAACCCCACCAGTGGAACCAGCCCTTGGGCTCTGCTCCCCTGACATTCCCCAGTTCTGGTTTTCCATGATGCCCTCAGGCTGCAGCTTTTAAAAGCAGCATCTCAGCTGCTCCCTGAGTTGCCTTCCCATGCCATGGGTTGGCCACAGGGATGCAGGTGAATCGCTCATCTCTGCCTGCAGGTCTCCCAGTAGGATGGGCTCATCACAAGAGCCCATTTTTTAATTTGGGAAGGTTTACCCTTGCTGCTCTTTTGTGGGGCTCGGAGCAGAGTCAGGATGGGCTCCAGCTTTCTCTCCTCAGCTCCATGAGCATCACAGTGCTAGACACAAGCTTTGATGACTATTAAATCAGGCCCCATGACTCCCAGCTCCAGGGGGAGCAGATATATTGGGCTAAAAGGGCCGTTTCTACATCGCTGCTTTCTTGACGGCACCACACGTCAGGTCATAAAATTACAGAATGACAAAAAAGGGAGAAAATAGCTGGTCGGGCTGTGGCCTCCGGGGCTTTTTTGGGCTCTTCTAGCTCAAAGGCAGCTTTAATTTAAACCCTGGAATTTGGCAGTTCAGTGGTCAACAAGGTATGGCTGAGCCTCTGTGGACTTAAGGCTGGGGAAAGGAGGGGAATTTAAAGCAAAGATGTATGTTTGGTTGGTTTCTGTGTTTAGAGAAGAGAGACTACATCAGCTTGTTTTCCTTTCCAAGTGTGACACTCTCAGACTCTGCTCTCCCTAAGAAGTGGTTCCTTGAACTGCTCAGGAGGCACCAGCTACACGGTTTTAGCACTGAAGAGATCACAGGGAAGTTTTTCTTCTTCAGTTGTGTGGGCTCCTGTGCCTGTGCCCCAGTGATGCGTGGTGGGGCTGGGGTGGTGTCTGCCCTGGGATGGAGCAGGAGGTGAGCCTCAGGATTGCCCTGAAGGCTGGCTCTCTCTTCTGAGGGTGCCCTGCAGCAAGTGCTTATGTGTTGCTGTAGGTTGGACCTTCCTTCCTGCACGTTAGTGAAAATGCAGGGTCTCGTGGGCCCCTTTCCCGAAAGCTGCTGTGAGTTGGGATGGGGCAGTGCACTTAAAAAAAGCCCCATTTGGAAAGTGCTGCTGCAATGTGGAGTGTGCGAGGTGTGCTGCTGGAACTGGTGAACAAGGAGGGTGACTGGTGGGATTGGGACCTGCTGTGCTGCCTTTGTGCTGCTGTTATACCAGGTGCTCAGAAGCTGAGGTGATGGCTGTGGCACACGACCCTCAGTAATTTGTCTCTGAGAACGCTCCTTTCCCTGTCGGGTGCAGTTGTGGCTCAGACAGGGCAGAACTGAGTAACCCCTGGTCATAAACTGCTTTGGCACAGAGTCCAGCATCAGAGCACTGCTGTAGCCAAGCTCTGACCCTCTACAGGAGGAGGATGGTCAGGAAGGAATGGGACTTGTTTACATCTATTGAGGCAGAAAATCAAGCACCAGCTCTGCCCCAGGGCACGGGGGAACGTGCAGGTGTCTGCCTGTTTGCAAGCTCTGGGGGCTCCCACTCGGTGTCCTGTGCTGGGCTTTGCTCACAATCTGGTGGTCCCCTAGATAACTTGAAGAGCTGGAGGCCCTCCTCAGTGTAACAGACAGTGACCCTCAAGCCTAAGGAGCTGTGGTTTCCGTGCAGGGCTATCTCCTTGCCCAGAGGCAATAACCCTTCTGTTCTGTGGGCCAGGCTCAGGCACTTCCCTGCTGTCAGCCCCTCTGCGTAGGCAGAGCGACAGGTGAACGTGTGATGTGGGGCTGCACTTACACTGGGTGAAACTCTGGCAACAGCCCTCTTTGGGTCCTTCTTTTTGGCCACCTCTGGACCCCCCTGATCCTTCACATGTGGCTCTGGGTCAGCCCCACATCTCTCCTCCATCCCACCCAGGTTGCTCTCGCATGAGGGGATGTTAGAGGCTGTGTTTACACCAGCTTTACCTGGACAGATCACCAAAGTCAAACGCCAAGGGGTGGCCTTGGAGACCTGTCTGAGCTATCCTGAACCACAGAGTTCAGGAATTCCCGTGTGGGGTCTGGTAAACCGGCTCCCTGGGAGCAGCAGGGCTGCGCTCAGGAAATGTTTAGATTATCTTTGCCAGCACTTAGTGTGGGAGAGGCTGTAGGAAATCTCAGGTGGGTGCCTAAGTATCTGTAGCAGGAAGCCCAGGAGGGTCAGGCTCTCCCCTTTCAGCAACACAAACACCAGTGTCCAGCCTTAAGAGAAACATCTGTGCTTGCGGGAGGCTCTGTTTGCTCGGTAGGGACAAGCCCCCTTAACTGCACTGCCCTGGGAGGTATTTTTCAGGGTGGAACTAGGGGTTTGGGTTTTTTTTTTTAACCTCTGGTTTAGGTGGAGTAGTTTGCAGTGTGATTAAGTGCAGGACCTGGTCGGTGCCAGGCTGGTGCTTCTGAAGCCACACATTCAGGGAAAAAGGAGGCGCTTTTGCTAAACCCACAACGAGCCTGTGGGAGCTCCCAGAGCAGCTCCATAAACTGGCAGGGACCTTGGTGGTGGTTGGCAGCATCCTCAGCCACAGGGCTGCCAGGAAGGGCCATGGGCACTGTCACCTCTTGCTCTGTGACCCCGTCAGTTGGTTCCAGTCTAGGCTGGAGTGGCTGGACACAGGATGGGGTAGTAGCTCATCCTCCTGATGTTGAGAAAGTGTCTGGTGGAGGCTGTAGCTCAGTGAGCTTTTGCTCACCACCAAAACCCCTTTTCCCTGTGGGTTCTTCCTCTTTCAGGCCCATAGTGGGATGCTGAGCTACAGACCAAAGGGCCAGGTGTGTCTTCCCCTGACTCACAGAACCACTGCTCGGGGTTGGTTAAAGTCTATAACATTCCTAAAGCTGGGCTGAGGTGGATACCTTGATGTCCAGGTAAACAAGGAAAGGGGATGAGGGACCTGGGGCAGATGTGAGGACGGGGGATACTCAGTGTGAGGTCGCTGAAAAAAGCCAGGGTTGAGTGAGGAGCAGAGAGGGGCTGGTGCCCAGTGCAGGGCCAGGGCAGGTGGCCCCAGCTAAGGAGTGGAAGCACGTTTTGTGGGGTGGGTTTCAGGTGGTGTGAGGAGGGATGTCTTCACTCCTGAGCTGGGGACTGGAAAGCTTCATCAGACAAGCCCCACCACACCCCTGTTCCTACTGGGTCTGTGTGGTGTGAAAATGGGGAGCTGAGACAGAGCCTGGCCTTGGTCCCTTCTGCTGGGGCTCCTGCTGGGGTGTTTGTGGGCAGCAGCTGTCAGCCAGCCCTGCTCACCTGATGAAAACCGTGACTGAAGCAGAGCCACTGCCAGTCTGAAACACGCTCCTGGGAAGTTTAAACTCCAAACTGCCTCTAAAAACACCTCTCCAGGCTGTGGGGGTTTGAAGGGTTGGTTTGAGGTGAGGGGGTTTTTGTGTGGAGCTTGGTGTCAGTGGTGCTCTGGTGCCCTGGGTCAGCTGGATGTGCCTCTACTATTATAGTTTTCCTTTTGAGTAAATATTTGTGCTTGTAGTTCCCAAACTTGGAGGGGAGGGAGTGGAGGGGAGAAACAGAAAAGCTTATTCAGAGCTGAGGAAAAAGTCACTAAAAATATTTTTCTATCCCAGCTGCTGCATGAGGGGAGGAAGCCCTGCTGAGCCCCCCAGGGTTAGAGAAAGGTCCAGGGCAGGGGGCATCTCCTTGCTGAGTGATGAGGGAGGAGGGACACAGGCAGCCCGTACCCAGCTGTCTGTAGGGACACAGGCAGCCGGTACCCAGCTCTGGGGTGAGCACACATGTGTCCCTGTGTCGAGGGGGCTCCCGCCTGGCCAAATTTGCTGCTGTCTCTGGGGGGGCCAGGCTGGTCTCTGTGGCTGCTGCCCCAGGGTCTGGTGGCTGCTCGAGCTGCGGCACGACCAGCCACCGCCTGCCAAGGCTGGGGCTGTCAGAGCCCCGGGTGAAAGGCCCCTCTGTCACGGCTCAGCTCCTCCGCTCGCTGCAGTCTCAGGTGTTCTGTGTGGAGCCGCCTCGTTTTCCAAATATAAATGGGAAATTCCACTCGCTGGCAAAAGCCACGTTTTGTAGGGCTGTTGGGAGCGGTTCCTGCGACGTCGGAACATCTCTGAGCGCTGCAGCACAGCAGGGAGGCTCCAGTCAGGGCTTCTTCATGTCCCGTGACCCTTGTTGTGTGCAAGGTTGGCCCTGGAGCAGGTCAGTGCTGAGTGTATCGGATCCTTTGTCAGCTGCAGGTCACTGGGGTAAGGGAAGGACAACCCCCTTTTTCACAGTGCGGCTTGTGAAGGACTGAGAACAGAGCTGGTACGTGGAGCCATGAGTGATGTCACATATCACAGAACATTAGAGATTGGAAGGGACCTCAAAAGATCATCTAGTCCAATTCACCCTCCCAGAGCAGGATCACCTAGACCAAGTCACACAGGAACATATCCATGTGGGTTTTAAATGTCCCCAGAGAAGGAGACTCCTCAACCTCCCTGGGCAGCCCCTTCCTGGGCTCTGTCACCTTCACCATGAAGTTGTTCTTTCTGATATTTATATGGAACCTCCCATGTTCCAACTTGCACCCATTGCCCTTTGTCCTATCACTAGATGACATTGAGAAGAGCCTGGCTCCATCCTCCTGACACCCATCCTTCAC
>JAOXOE010000001.1:87075379-87109293 GCA_028565055.1 Phoeniculus purpureus
TCTAGCAGTTAGATAATAGGATGAAGGTTGGACTCGATGACCCTGGAGGTCCTTTCCAGCCATGATGATTCTGTGATATTTCTGGAATTGATTTCAGGAAAATGCACAAGAAATCCAGTTAATAAGTCAGAAGTAAAAACTCTGTGTACACTCTGAAAACAGTCACTGATCTAGTTTTGCAAAGCTTGGCTTCTACCTTTGGAACCCATTTTTGTGTTGCAGTTTAATGGAGGTAGAAAGGCTTTTCTAATACTATGCACCGGACAGCAGATACATGTGTGTGCATATAAGCAAATTACCATGTAGGTAACCCAGTTTAGTTACCCCAAGACAACTTAAGTTTCTCCTAACTCTACTGTTTATGGGTTTTTATAAGGGACATACACTGTGTCTGCTCACAACTAGTGGCGGCTTTTCAAAGCAGTGATTGTTCTAATTCGGGGTATGGCCATCAAAACCTGACTCCTTCCTGAAAATACCAGTTGCCCGCACACTGCATGAACACCCAGAAACTCCTGCAAATAGTCATTAAAGAAAACCAGATTGGTGTGGTTTTGGTAAGATTACAACAAAATTCGGCTTAGTTTTGTAAAAAAGGCTAGCTGAGCGCACAGATGTACTGACAACTTTTCGTTACTCAGCTGTTGTTCACAAAGCACCTAAAGAAGAGTGATTCACTCTCAAGCCCAACCGGCTTTTTACATACATATTACTGATGCCAATGTCTTTGAGGGCAGACACACAAGATTAGAAACGTTACCTTCTGCAGCTAGGATGCATCTCTTTAATCATTCAAAAAACTTTTAAGTGAATGCAGGGAAGCTTCTGGCTGTATCTGCAAGAGTCTTAGAAGAACCATACTGGCAACACTTTCAAAAATTACGTACTCTAGTATCTTCTCTGACACTCCTGCAACGGCTGTGGAAATCTTGCTCACTTTAACAAGTTCTCTATTTGTCTGCTTCATCAAAAGTACCCACTGCATCAACTGTTGATGCTGAAAGGTAACAGATACTGCTACTTCACAAGGCAAAACATATAAAAGCAGCCAGTCCAGTGCCATTCCCACAGATTATGGGCCATTTTCTGAAATCAAGACATTGCTGGATATGAACATTCAGAAGGAATAGTTCTTCAAACTAAAGACCCATCTCTGACTTCAAGCTGTGACTCCTGGTAAAAAAACATGAAGGCACTGAAGACATCCTTCCATAGCTGTTATGGGTATCCAGCTGTTTTCTCATTCTATGTAGCTACTTAAGGACATTATTCCTGAAAAGGAGTCTTGCATTTAATTGCATAGGCCCTCTTCTCCATCATGCAATTAGTTATGGTTTTGACCAACTACATGAAGTAAAATATCCTGGTTTATCACTGAAGCATCCCATTAAGGCCTCTGAATCTGGTACAGCTGAATGGATAGCAAATACTAAAGCAAACACCTGTATGTCGATATAATTTATGTAGCCCACATCACATTTAGAAACACTATTTTGGTCTCAGTTCCACTCGTTATCTGGAATTAGGCATTGTTTGAGTCCACTTTACTTGACGCATTGAAAGTCAGGTCTGTTAGAACAATATAAACTTTAACTGAAGGAAGTATCTTCAATGAAGACCTCCAAGTCCCTTTCCTGATGCTAGTAACAGAAAAGCAAGGAAGTTTAAGGGTGGAATGTTACAGTCTTTTTGGTAAGAATTTAATGGGATGACCAACAAAACAAAGCTGATGACATTCTCTTATGCTATTCAAGGCGTTTATAAAACATAAAAAACCCCATTCCTTCATACAACCATCAAAAATATCTTCAAGGTTGTACTATTGCATGATTGCTGGTCAAATAGGAATCCTTAAAGTTCATTCTAGTCTTCCTCCTGTAAGATATCAGTTCCACTTGGAACATGACCTTACACACTTAAGGTGTGTTAATCTCACAGATATTCTCTCTCGACTTGAGGAACCTTTTTACATTCAGTTTTTTTCATCCACCTTATCTAACTAACAGTTTTTGAAGTGTGAACTAATCTTGATGGAAAATCTCCATCAGAACATTCAAGCTTCTTTGTGAATTAACACAACATTATCTGGCTCTCCTGAAGAAGAAGAAACAGAGGAAGAAGTAGGACCCAATTTCAGCTCTTACTCCTCCACATATTATTCTTGGCATCATGTAACTTTAGCACTCTCTGAAAATAGAAATTTCTGAGCACACAGAGATCATAACATGGAAAATCAGGAACTTGTGGCACAGAATAACTGTATTCATTTGCTTATTAATATGTAATTTCAGTGTGCATGTGAGTTTGTCAGTAATACTCAACCTTCCACTTCGAAAGGCTTTAAAAATGTTTGTTTTCCTTTTTCAGCAACAGTATCAAACTCCACCCCTTTAACCTCTGGGGTCTCACCTTCTGTTCTTGCCTTCTTTACTCCAGCAGACTCTGTATCTTCAAAGGATCTCTTCCGACTCGTCCCACCACTGAATGGATTGGGACCTGCATTCTGATGAACCCCATTTAAGGTGCCATTGCTATAGAAACGATTCAGATGACAGTTCTGGAGGTTCAAGAGAAACTGGGCACATTCTTGGAAGCCCTGGGTATGTGCAAGGTCTGCTGCTGTCAGGCCACTGGCATTTCTCAAGCTGTACAATACAAAGAAACTGAATTACACTCATTCATCAAGCTAGCCTGCTGCTTCCCTTACTGACTATCTATCTGTTGGTGATGAGAGAAAACATACACTTAGCAAATTTCTATTACAAAATTAGATATCAATCTTAGTTTTATAACTAACTTAACTTTTGCACAAATATCTGGCTTCTAAGCAAAATTTGGGAGACAATACACTTTAAAGCAAAATTAATAAACTATGTGTCTTAAAAAAAACTTCCTATTTAAACTTCTCAAAGTGCTTTATTCTAAAATAGTCTGAAGTATCTGATCTTAATATAAACTTCAGACTAATTTAAGCCTTGCATTTTATCACCTTCTGCAGCTTATTCTGCAATATATTGCTTTAACTTGAGCAAAAGATCAAATAGTCAAAACAAATTAACACGACTTGGCAATTGTCCATGGCATTCTTGTTTCTAAAGTAACAACATCATCGCTATTCTTCCTAACAATAAAATATATACATATAAAGAAAAAAAGATAAAGATGCTATACTTAGTTATGCTTTGCTCAATACTTTTTTTTTCTGGCATGTTTTTCATTTCAAAGTGTGTGACATCATAAGTGCTGGGACTTGCTTTCTTATTTGAACCAAGAATTTTCCATGCATGAGAGAATGGCATTGGGTTCTGTATTTTGAAGCACTGAGATTAGAAATTAAATGACGCAGGACGTGTAGAGATGTAGCAGTTTAATTTAAAAGTATCATGTCCATTTACACAAATGTATGCCTGAGTTTAGAAATAGGGTGGCTTTATAAGGAAGTGAATGAATGTGGAGACAAGAGCTAGAAATAACAAAACTAGATTGTGAAGCAAAAAATGCCAATAAATCTTTTCCTAAGTTTTTTTCCTGCCTTTCCAGACAGTTTTTAACTAGTAAGAAAACCGAATTTTTGTTTCTTGGCTTCAGTAACTTAAAAATCCATAAATAGAGCAGCCAACAGAGTAAGAATTCTGAAGATTAATAGATCTCATTCTGTTGCAAGTAGAAAACAGCTCACTCTAGCACACACTATGAAAAAGAAGAATGAAACCTAGCTTTGCTTCCTAGATCCCTGCAACATATTTACTATAAAAAATAAGGCTAGAAAATGTCAAGAAACTCGCTATTACAGAAAGGCTAATTCCATAAATGGATATAATTACATAAAATTTGGAAAAGTTAAAATACTCCAGAATCAGAAAAACCATTAGGCTAGATCAGGATCATTTAATTCCATACTACGTTATTCCAAGTCAACATTTACTTGGATTTCTAGCAAAAATCCAGAGAACGGCAGCCAAGAGCGGTCTAGGAAGTAACACTTCAGAAGATTATAAAACATACTTAGTCAAAAGAAATGGAACCTCAAGTAAAAGTATTAGTTTCAAATACCTCAAAGATGGCTGCAAAGAGAATAATCCAGTGCAGCCAGCATATGTATGGGATTAACGCAAACAACGGATATTTGAAGCTAGGCATTAGGAGAAAGTTTGAGTATAAAGACTGTTGACTATCCAGATGGTTCTCTTCCTCCCCATGCTTTTAAGAGCAGATTATGAGTTCATAAATTCTGCAAAATACAGTCTATCATTTCCCATGCTGAATTAGATGGCCTATTGAAGAGCCTGCTAACCAACATTCAATGCTATACTAGTAGTTCTAATTTACTTGTATAGCACAAAACAACTGTAACTTAAACTGAAAATTCAACGTATCTACTTTGGTCAAGAAGAACAGCTCAGTTCTCAAATCCATTTTAAATTTGTAAGCCCCAAAAGGACAGTAAAGGAAATCTGAAAAAAACCAAATTCAATTTATGCAGATAACATTGACCAAAACCAATATGGTGTTAACTGATCACCTAATTTAACTTCAAAGAGTAATCACATTACTTAGCAAATGTTATTGAACAATAACTTTGCTTTCAAAAATGGACGGCAAGACTGACTCCAGTTAACTCACCATTTCCCAAAGGAATGTTGCTTAGTTGCCAGAGACATTTAGTGATGCACCAAGGATGCCAAGTGCAAGGCTAGATGACCCAACTCTGGAGGAGAAAAATTAAGTTTCCCAGAAACAAAAGATGTTTAAACTAGTGTCTGACAGATTTTAAAACGTCATCACCTTTGATATTTTTAGATCTGTCTTCTTCCCACCTTTTCTGAACAGCTTGCTCTTAACAGGTAGACAAAGATGTACTTTTTCTGCAGAAGAACTGTGAAGTACTGCACAGGTTTTTCAAGGGATTCAAGCACACTGGACGTAACTTTCTTGCTCCTGAGAGTTTAAAAATGTCTCTTAAAAATCTGAGTCTGAATTTAGCCTATCAATTTAAAGAACTTCCACTGTTCACAAGTTAGTAGTACAAAAAGGAAAGAAAAAACAGTTAAATCAAATAGAAGATTACAAGATCTAGGTAACTTTAGAAACTGGTTGGCCAACTGCTATGAAAGATAACACAACTGTTAAGATCTCTCTGCTCCTCCCTCCCAGTAGGTACAATACTTTGCATGCTTTTTCTATACCCTTTTGTTAGTTTTCATTGACTTAATAAAAAAATTAATTATGTTGGGACTTTGAGATTTCAGTTAAACTGGCTTGTATTCCACTACCAATGTGAAGGAGAAAAGGAGAAGCTGACAGAATTGGCAGAAACTCTTAAAACTCACTTTCTCAAAAGCA
Organism: Phoeniculus purpureus; assembly: GCA_028565055.1. Lineage (NCBI taxonomy): Eukaryota > Metazoa > Chordata > Aves > Bucerotiformes > Phoeniculidae > Phoeniculus > Phoeniculus purpureus. The sequence goes on from JAOXOE010000001.1 coordinate 87,080,723, forward strand.
GGATAGAAAGAAACCTCTTTTTTTTAGCTGATTTTTCTAGCTTTCTCCAGGAGAAAAAAAATCTGTCACTGGAAACACAAGAGGTAGCAACAGCTATCTGTGCTAGCCTAGGCTCACTGCAGCAAAAAGTAATCAAAGAGAAAAGAAACCCAGCTAACAATTAGCCTCATGCACAAAGAAAATGCTCTTAATAACGCCATGCTTTACCAGGCTGGTATAGTTTTATGGATTTCCAAAATAAATATAAATACTGGCACCACAGTGAGGACTGTGAATGCAGAACAGAAAAACACAGTCTTACACAGTCCTTCTAGAAATCCTGGAGTACTCAAATGAATTAAAAAGTTAAGACACCTACTAGATCCTTTAAAAGTGCTAGCCCGGACTTGAAGAGGAATGGTTACAGCAGTAGTCACCAGGAGCTGGGAACACACATATTGCTAAACCTGTAGTGTACTGTCTGCCTCAAATGCTGCCAATGTCTGAACATGAAGCAGCTATCTCAGCTTAGTCAGAAGTTTAGAATATAAATGTCATTACTGTAGAGTCCATTACAGTAATGCAGAAAGAAATGGATCACTGCTCCACCTAGACATACACTAAAGAGGAGTTCAATCTTTTACGGGTAACTCCTAAGTCAGTCCTTGGTTATGAACTGCAATTACATGTAAACCAACCATCAAGTAAAGAGAAGCAGTTACTGGAGATTCATTTGGCTATTAGGCAGACTATACATGACATGGATGGCATGGTTAAAAAAACCCAAGAATCAACAAGCAAGAAACTCAGAATTTCAGAGAGATAATAAATATACCTGGACAAGCTGGAGAACTGGGGCCAGGCAAATCTCATGTGGTGCAACAAGAAGTGTAGGGTGCTACACCCGGGCTTGGGCAATCAGCAGTATCAATACAGGGTGGGGGGAAGACATGCTGGAGAGTAGCCCTCTTTAAAGAGACCTAGCGGTACTAGTGGATGAAAAGCTGGCCATGAGCCGCCAACATGCAATTGCTGCCCAGAAGACCAACTGCATCCTGGGCAGCATCAAAAGAAGCGTGGCCAGCAAAGCAAGAGAGGTCATTCTGCCTCTCTACTCTGCCCTGGTGAGACCTCACCTGGAGTACTTCATCTAGCTCTTCAGTTATAACAGTAAGTGTAATAACACTTCAGTTATTAGAGATGTCTCATGAAAGGCATTTTCCTTAATTTCTCAGAGATGATTACATAAAGAAAAAGGATGTGAGTAAAGGAAAATAACTGAAAATAAGTACAAGAACTCGGCTATAAAGTAAAAGCAGTGGAAAAAAGTAAAACATTGGACAACACGGATAAAATTACCTCATAGTCTCACGTCTCTTTAAAAAAAAAATAAAATACAAAGGCTGAAAGAAGATTTAAGTTAAAACCAGTACTGAAGGGATTTCTGATCTTTTACCCTAAATATCTTGAAATAGCAGAAGCTGAAAAGCTCAAAACACACTGCTAGATATTAAATCTCCAGGCAAGCTGCCCTTTTGTTACTGTTAATCATACAGCAAGTATGACAACTCTATTTCTGTAACTGCATTATTCAAAATTTAAAAATTAATAAGGAAATTTCCTGCAGGTTTTGTGGGTAGGTTGTTTTTAATTTTTAATGTTTTCCCTCCCTGTCCCAGACAAAGACACTTAAGGAGAAGCTGATGTTTCTCTTCAGGGTTTTGCTCTGAGTTAGGCTACCTAGTTGAAACAAGGCAAGGCAAATAATAAGTTACATAAACTTATCACTTTGAAAAGTCTTTGGAAAAGATTTAAAAACTTAATAAGGAAGGAAGAAATTACCAGTATGGAAAGTGTGGAAGGATGGAAGAAAGTCATATCAAAGAGAAGAAAATCAAGCTAAGCCTTGAAAGGTTACATATGTTTTGTGATTAGTCAGTCTTCCATTAAATAGTATTCACTGACTTGTTCCAGTATTTTCTAAATGTTTGCCTAGTTACTGTCAAAACAAGACAGCCGTGCTCCAGAAACGTAATTCCTTCTCTCTCTAGCGAAGAACTACTGGAAATAAAAAATGAAGAAGGGACACTGAAATCTAAAGCTCTGGATCAGCTTGGCACCTGCACAGGAACATACATGAAGGTTTGAACTGACAAGTAGGAGAAAAATTCCTTGCTTAACCTAAGCAAAATTTCATTTAGTACTGGATAAGTGATCAGCAAGCCAATTCATTCTGTGCTTAGGAAGCACATACCTTGCATAACTTCCATGGCCATTCACATACTTGAAAAATGAATGAGTCCTGTTAAGATTCTTTCACTTGGTAGTACTTTTCTGCTTTCCCATCTATTCAATCTATTCATTGTTTCCATGCGATATTACTAGAAGCAAATTAGAATAAAAAAGCATCATATTATTTACCCTCAGCCTTCTTCTAGGCTAAAATGCAGAAACTGGAATGATAAAGATATTTTTTTCTCCTCAAAGTATGGAAGTATGAGACACTAACTCTAAAGCAAAAGAAGAAATGTAATTGGAAAGATAAATTTCTGTATTACAAAGTTATTCTAAATAAAAAAAAATCCGTGAGAAAAGCTGAGCAAAGTTGGAATGTGGATGAGCAGAAGTAGGTAATCTTGGATTTCTGTAACAGATTACATTTAACATTTGAATTGTTCTGTAGAGACATGCTTTATAAATAAACTCAAAACATGCACTGCTATATTAACACTCGAAGCTCTGACTTTTGTATGTACACTTATTCACACACATTCTACACTGTTTAAAACACTCTCATAACATGACTTTCTTCTTCATTAAGTGAAGCCAAGGGCAGTCTTCAAAACTGACTAATCTTGGAATGAAAAGGACTTTTAAAAAATAAAATAAAAACTCTCTTTTTCCATTTGGTTGACTTAATCAGAATTACAGTTTTTAAGGTCCTGTTCATCTTAGGATCCCTGGTATCAAATTAAAGCAGCTATTAAGAGGACACTGATGAAGCATATGTGTGTATTTTCTTCTCCTGAAATGATTTTCAAAACTGTAAGTGTAATTAAATTGTTGTTCAAAACTGAGACAGATATATAGGTTACCTGACCAAACAGGACTGGTGTAGAAAGTTAACTTCATGTTTCTCTAACTAAAGATAAGTTAGCTTTAGCTTAAGAGGATGCTTTTATTATTTCAGTCTTAATAACAATTTGTTGTTAAGTTCATTAAAAGAAGGAAACAATCCGAGGAAAGTTTTTAAAAGTATGCAAGACACTTCGAGTATGATTAAGTTATAGAAGCATAATAATCCAAAGTAAAAGAACAGTTAGAATTCTTTAACTGTATCTACCCTGATTAGGAAAGATTTACCTCAAAATAACTTTTACAAAATTTACTCTTAGAAGGATCAGCAGAAAGAAAATATAGTCTTGGGCTTCTTACTTGAGTTGTCAGTATAATTAAGAACTTCATTCCAAGTTATTTAAATTGTTCACATTTTTTGTACTTATTGGAGAAAAAAGCAAGTACATTTCTATGTGTTTTTAACATAGAAATATATTTGAAATACACCATCTCTCCACTTATAATGTCACAGACCTTGAAAAACAAACCAAATGTTTGCTACAAAAAGTCAAGAGTAAATTTTTTTGAAAAAACCATCAATATATGGATAAAAAAATATCCCCTATATGTTTTAAATAGCGATTACATCACCTACAGCTGTGTTTTTGTCAATGCCATGCGACAATCTAAGAAAATAAACCACAGTTTTCGTATATCAATATCTGTTAAAAAACACTGATCTCAACTTATCTAATGTTAGTTTACAAATAAAAATGTAGATAATTGTAAATTAGGGTAAGCAAAGCATGCAAATCTATAGATTCTATATCTGAATTCCTAGATTAGCATTAAAACCAATCACCGCAACAAATACCTCAACAGTATGCCTTGTGTGCAGAAAGGAAGCGATACTGAACATTCAATGCCACAACTGTAAGGTTTTCGGAGAAGCACCTGTGGCAGTTTCAGCAGTTTCTATATGGAATGCTCCCCCTTTCTAGGATTACTTGAAAAAATCAAGTCAATTCGAATTACGTAGCTGTAAAACATTGACATGTGTAGTTTTTACAGTTTCAGAATCTTCTGTTTGATTTAAACGGGCAATGGTGCATAAACAGGAAACTTATACCATAAGGGATCACATATTTGCAGGCAACAATAAAAGTTACATTAACACACAAAGTGCTGTAGCACATTATTCAATATGTAAGCCATTATCATGTGACCACCTTAACAACAAGATACTAAGCCTTTTTATGCCTTTAAAGCATTATTATGGTCATCCTGCAACCAACTGGTCAGTTCTTCACTGAAATAAATATTTATATAGATTGGATTAAAATTACTGGTCAACTCATGGCTTCAATTACTTTATATTTAGTAGGTTGTATCTCAAAAGAATTAGTAACTATTCCTATACAAAAAATTAGCAGATACAAGGATTAAAACAAAAGAAAAGAGGAGAAAAAGAAAAAAGGTCAGAACACTTAAATGCCCACAGTGAGAAAAAAAACCATTTCCCCTATAAACAGCAGTACACTAGTCTAAAATTTCTAAAGCAAAAGGATTTAAAAATACGAAACTTTAAGTGTTTTAACCCTTTGGTGTCCAAATACAAAAGTAGTGAAATAAGTTTCCCTTTGGTTTTTTTTTTTTTTTTTTCAATTAACAAGAGAAAAATATTCTTAACTAAACAGATGTGTGTCACTGCTGGGGACAGCTATAAAAGTTAATGCTAGAATTACAAAAGCACAAGTTGGTGCCAAGTTTTTATTTCACAACAAAAGATGTGGCAGCTGAAATTATTTGTGATTTCCTTAAAAACAATGGTAGAGTTTCTCAGAACCTACATCAAAATCAGAATGATATGAATACACTAGAAAGAAAGAAGCTCTTATTTGTGAGGTAACTTCTTCCACATTGAAATCAAGGATCACTATGAATTATGCAGCTATAATCAGCTCCTAAATACTTCAGCTCCAGCCTAAATGCTGGCAGAGGAAAGAATTCATTAATCAGAGTAGGCACATCAGTATTACTAGAAGCATCATCATCATCAGGCAGTGATTTATTGCTTTAACTGTAGTAAAATTTAATAAGCTTTAGGAAAGACTTTTTTTTTTAGTGGACTTTCATTTTCAATATTCCTTGTAAAAACGATGTGCATTTCCAAGCAAACTTCTGCCTGAACAACACAGTCCTATCTAACTTTGCTTAGTATCAACAATCAACAATACTTTAATCCTCTCTGATTATGTAAGAGGTAATTCCTAAACACAACTCACAAAAGTAAGGCTAGAAAGACTATGGTATATCTTGAAACAATCTGACTGGAACACAGCATAACCTTCTCGATTAAAATGAAAATAAGTATTCCTTAGATCACTAGCAAATCTGAATTCCAAATAAGTACCTTTTTCATACTGCAGCCACTTTAAGTCCAAGGGCAACATAAGAGTTACTTGGCCAGCCAACTTCAAGGAAATGAAAACTATCAATTGTGCTGCTATCACATTTCTAGAAACTGGCTGGGAATTGCAGATAAAGTTTCATAATACTTTCCCCATGGTAAGAAAGACTATTAAAGAAAGGTTCAGTGCAAACTCTGACTTGAAAAGATAAAACATTCTTGCAATGCAGACTCTGCCAAGATGCCTTTGTGGCAAGTAACATTTTTCTCCTCAACATACCAAATAAAAGCCAATAATAGATAGAAAATGATAGTTAGAAAAGTTAAGAAAAAAGCTTCTCTCAAATGTGCCAAAAATGGAAGAAAGTTGAAGAGCTTTAATACATAATGTGTGAATAGTAAGAGCTTGGGAATAACAAATAAAGAGGTAAATGAATTTTAAGTGAATTGAGAAGGTAGACTATCAAACTACAGAATATTTTATTTTTTGACAAAAATAACTGAAGCTCCTACTCAAGCAGAGAGAAGATTGTTCAGATTAAGAAAATGAAGTGCATTATTTAAATGAAATTAATTACTTTAATTTAACGAAGACTTTTTCACCCTAGCATTTTCCTCCACTTGGAAGAAAAATTTATCTACCATGTATGAATGAAGTCAGGCAAAATACAAAGAAAGGAAACGTAAGCTGAAACAGAAGAGTAATATCTCCCCCAAGTTATAGCTGCCAAAGATCTTACAGGGTTTGCTAAGCTGTCATCAATGAGTCCCATCTTGTAAGCTGTAATACATGACACACACTAAAAAGCTTTTCCGATCAATTTGAACATCATTTGGGCCATGCCATAACTGCTTAATGCTTTTTGTCCAGGTTCAGAGGTACCAGTTGAGCTATGATCAAGATACTGAAAAGGCACAAACAGAATGGCAAATGAATTCCAAATCAACACAACAGAAGTTAGAACTAACTCACTGCAATCAGCAGTTCTCTCATCACATATCCAGTCCAAAAGTATCAGATCAAGCACAGCACCATCTATGTCTGGACTAACCATCAGAACTAATCAGACTGCTGCATTTGGGAATACACTGCACCCTTCTGTCTTTTGCTTTATCTAACTTGCGCTCTGTTAAAGTTCCACTCCATAACACTTGAGTTTCTCCACCTGACTTAACAGCACCCAAGTTTCTATTGCTAGTAATGGCTTATCTGACACAAAATAATAGCCTGTCTGAAGGGAAGCTGCCTAATGAACATTTGCACTGTTATATGTGGAGACACATCATGCACGAAAAAATAACAGCATTCCTCTCAGAAAACTGAGCTATCCTCATTTGAAGTCTTGGTAACACTTCAGTGTTCTTTACCCAGCTCTACTGAACTGAAGCCGAGAAACCAGTGATTACCAATCACAAAGGCTCATCACTAATAAATAAGCTCCCCTATCAAGCTGATCCATATCCCGTGAGCTTCCTTTATGTTCCAGAAAGGTCACAAAATACCACTGCTTTCATAAGGGATTTAACTTACTACTCAGAAGTAGTACAACTTCTTACATTCTTCTCTATTTTTGATGTCCGTAACTATTGTTGTTTACTCCATCCACACTAAGTATAATCCATTCTTCACACTGAACAGGAACTCAGTGCTAAGAACTTGCTTCCACTTCATGCAATTACTGGGAACAGCTGTAACTGAAAACTACCCTTTTACAACCTGATTTATTCTAAACCTGAGCCTCTCCCACTTTCTGATTTATTGATTATTGACACACGTATGTTCAATACTGCCAAATATTTCCTTGAGACCAAATCCAAATTCCTGCCCTACTTCACGACCACAACCTCCTCCAAACATGGAAGAAATTAGATAATTTTACTTGTAATTGTTTTGCAAGAGAGTCAGTGTTTCACCACTGGAACGTTCAAACCACTTTGTCTTTCAATAAGACTTTACATAAGGGAGGAAAGGAAGAATGAATTCCAAGAGAGGGCCCCTAAAATGCTTGTCATGTACAATGAAAGAATAGCTGCACTTTTTCAGTGCTACAGTACTTAATCCAGCAGTTTTACTGCTATCTGGAGAGCAGACAGATTAAAAAAGAGAACAGTTTATCAAGTGGTCCGAGTTTGAGAAGTACCATATAGATTACATTAATATTAATATACTAATTCACAGGCAAGAACTACTCTGTTGACAAGCACCTGAATCCTAAACAAATAACCAGTAAGAACCTGAAGCATTATTTTGAAGAATAGTTTAATGGCAGTAAGAAAGTAGGACGTTGATTCATCTACACGGAATCAATGTAAAAAAGTGACACAGTTATGGCACTTCACAAATACATTAACACCAGAAGTGGACTGCAGTTCCACACTAAAAGCTTGGTAGTTAAGTTAGCTATGTACGAAAAACACGCAAATGCTAAAAATGTGCAAGTACCTGCTAAGATTTTAAGAAAACAGGAAAAAAAAATCCAAAAACAAGTGGAGATTTCTGAACCCTGAGACCTTTCAAGAGAACAGGCTATTTAAGATAACCCTCAGAGACTGAAAAGAAAATAAGGGTTTTCAACACAAAGGAAGGGCTGATTTCCATGCTATCATCATGAAATCCGCACGCTGCTTTTCTTCTCTCTATTCACTGAAGGTGGCTGAATTTCAGAAACTGGATAAGTCTCAAAAATGAGAAGACCACAAGCAGAGCTATCATGGGAGTAGTGATAAGCAAAACAGACTTCAAACAGAAATGTATTACAGTAATTTCACAAAAGGCTAATCCAGTGGCCCTAAAAAAAAAAATAAATCCACATTTGACAGATTCCTGTTATGCAGCATGGAAGGCAGTTGTACAGAAGACATTAATGATGCTTTTTTAAAATGATGCAATGCAGTTTGTGACATGTGAATCTTCAAAGAAGAATTAAAATTAAGCCACTGTCAAAGAACCAGAATAAAGTTTTTGCTGAAAAACTAAACACCAGAGAGAAGGAACACTTCTGGCATAACAGAAGTGGAAGTGAAGGAGTGAAGTTACACATTCAAATGAATGCAAGACAGCTTTAAAGAGAAAGTGGCTGAAGTGTCTGCCTAAACTAGATCAACATCAAGACATGAATCTGTCATCTAGTAGAAACAGACGTACCAGAATACTATCCCAGCACGTCAGTTATTCTCCCCAAACCTGAAGACCAGAATGTAAGAAACCAGAAAGAAAACTATCCTGGGACTCTTGCAGCATCTCATCACATTATATAAACCATGTTTTTTCCCCCTGACACCTTAAGATTTTTGACAGAGAAATGAAAAGCTTTCCTATGCTGCTATTCAAGTGCTGCGAACAACATAACTCTGAATGAAGCAAGTACTTGTGTTCAATGGGCTGGATAAATATCAAAGCCACACCTCCCACAAGAGACACCTCCTTAAACCAAAGTAATACAGTGCCCGAAACTTCTCTCCTAGGTCTAAACCAAACAATGTCTAAACTGTTCAATGACAGCTGTAGAACAATTTTTGTTTAGAAATAAGTAGACTGCACAGAAATGGCCGTGAAAAGGAAGAGGTGAGTTCAAATTAGTATAATTAACAGCTGCATCTGATTTTGTTTTTTTTATTTAACAGTTCCTGTGTTTATTGTTGAATTTTACAGTTATATATATATGCTGTGACAGAATCAATGTCACTATATTAATACACAGCATTTCAAGAAATAGTGGAAAGGAGCAAAACAAAACATGGCACCAAGCAGGCTTTTCCCTCCATAAAGAGCTGTGGACACTTGTCTGTCACCATGACAAATAATACACAATCATACATAAATCTTATAACTAAGCTTTTTAGCGAAAACCCAGCAGTTACTATGGATACTTTAAAAGGTATTATCCACATTAAAAAGTCAGTTACACAGCAAACCTTTTCACTCATATGAGGACATTGTGACCACCTGCTTCCCCCTCTTCAAGGGTCCATGAATACCATAGTTAGTGGAGCAACCATTTTTATGGCTGTAGGACATACTGTGCACAGAATAAGCTTCAGCTAAAATGAGAAGGTAAATACCACAAAAAAATCAAAATATTTTCACTAGGGTACAATTATTATTTTTTAATATTATTAAAAATTTACACAGGAATAGAGACCCAAATTCTCTCTCATCAATTAGGAAAGCAATGCAACAACTTCATGAAATTTAGAGACTGCAAATAATGTATTCTTCTGTAAAAGCAATACACTAACAAGCCTGAAATAAAGTAAACTATTACAAGTCAAGTGAGGCAATGTCTTTCAAACTAATATTCTTCCTTTTACCCTTACTGGACTATTGTCAATATTCTTTGGCTTCCAATATAACCAGATGAATGAGTAAAGTAGAAATACGGTAAACACCGACATCAAAGATTACACTAGTCCAAATTATTCATCTTAACAGCAGTATTTCAGTAATCACTCAAAAACACATGTCTTGTAATAAATTACACTACTGATAGCTAGCTTTCATATAATAAGGGAATATTAACATCCCTGTTCTGGTTTCTAAAAAAACTAGGGATGGTGCACTCCTTGATGTGTAGTATAAATACCAAGTATAAGCAGTATATTTGACTATTTGCAGTCACAAGGGATATTTTTTACATTTTTATGAAACTAGATTTTAATACTGTAAGAAGAAATAAAGAAAAATTGGATTAGAAGACCTAAGCCCTATAAAAAACCAGTTATATTCATCATCGGTACAGATCAGCACCTTAGTTCTAGATAGTGCTTAGTTCTGTAGTTAATAAAAATTCTTGCATTGGTCCTAATATAGTAAATTATAATTTCAATTAATATATACAAATTAGGACTCAAGTATTCGATTAAATTCCCTTTTCTTTTCTTCTAACCAAAGCCATAAAGGAGTCAAAGCTTCCAAAACATCTACATTCACAAGCAAAACACAGCAAATCAATTTAACATACTAAGAGTGGAATTAGATTTTATGGAAAAAATCCTCACCCCAGTCAGTCTACAGCTACCTCTTGCAGGTGACACGGCCAAGTCACAACCCTCTAAAGGATTAAACATGGGTTGCTCCACCGGCCTATTGCATTTGCATGCCTGATTTTACAATTTCTGGACAGGATTTGATATTTAATCACCTACAGGACTTGTGAGAAGTCTACCCTACTGAAACACAGATGGAATTCAGAGTAAGAAAACTAAGAATACAAATTATTTCCTGTTCCCTAAAAACTATGATAAGCCTACACTACTTCTGCTGTAAATATCTTTGCTAACAGTCAGGTATCACTCTCCAAGTTTTACAGAAGTGTTTTGCCTACAGCCTGTGAATACATCTAAAAAGCAAAATTTTAGTTCTGTAAGTTGAAGTTGCAGTCACATGTCCCACCTCAGTTAACTAACTCTATTTTGAAAGTCCTATAGATGTAGTACATCCACCTCTTCTCTACATCAGACTCTCAACTTACTGTTTTCTCAACTTACAGTTCCACAACTTCTCTTTTGATTGGATACTTTGTAAAAAATCACAAGATTAGGCACTAATTGATGACGATAATTAAGGTTTGCTCAATTCCACAGTAAATTTAAATCCAAGTTTATTTTAAGATAACTAAAAGTGAGTGCAAAATGGGAACTTAAATTTTTAAGACTGATTTCATAAACTTGCAAACAATTGACCAAGACAGCTGCTTAAGTTATTTCAGTGTCATTTGTCCACAAAGCAATCTATTCAAATACAGCGACTTGTTCATCACTATTAACTTAAAAGGTACTCTATTTCCTGAATCCTCTGCTATAATTGAAAGAGTTAAATTTCATGATGAGGCAGCATTACAAAAACAGTAAGATGGAAACCAAAGGGTAAAACAAGAAATTAACCGCATGATTCTTACTTCATTTACAACTTAGAAGTTTCACATTGCAGGTTAAAATACAGTGACTAGTTACCATTTAAAATAAGAAGGCTAGTTCTAATTAAACAAATTGCTGAATTATTCACAGTATTATAAGCCATAGAGCTTATACTCAACATTTTTAGGTGAAAACTGCATCCATTTTGTCCATGCTGTAAGTTGCAAAAGTTTGTGAGATTTTCTGAATGTTTTTGATGTACATAAACCTTTAAAGAAAAAAGTTAACAGGGCAGATACACAATATACTAACAAACAGTATTAAACTAACTGCAAAGAGCGTGTGAGATCCTACTCTGCACGTTTCTTTTGCATTGCTTTTTATATTTATTCCCCAGTGCAAGGTATAAATTTGTTGTAAAAAAATTACAACAATTGTAGAATTTGGGGCTATCTGACCAAAGTGTGATAAATATTTTCGTATATTTGATATAAATGCTATGTTTCACACTGGTATCGAGTAGAATAAACTTTATTACTAGACATGCAAAATATCTCGGGCTTCATTACACCTGAACATATCTAGTTGTCTTGGATCAGGTGCCTGCTGTTTTGACTTTTCTTTCTGACATTAGCATCTAGGTTTACTGGTCTAAGTTAGTCAGATGAACATACAACAGTCAACAACAACAAAAAAAATACCTCACTTACTCTATTTGCGCACCATGAGCCACAAGGGCATTTATGGAATCCATACTACCAGACCGTGCTGCTTTATGAATAGGAGTTTCACCAACATAATCCTGTAAAGACAAACTACATTTTGTCAAGCATAGTCTTGCTAAAAATGAAAATATTACTTTGCATGACTGACTTTAAGAAAGCAAATACGTACAAACAGTATTAACTAGCAAATGCATAAAATATTACTACAGTATGCAGTAGGCTGTCATGTACATTATATATTCAGCAAGAAATAATCCAAAGAGCATCTAACTCATTTACTATCAAATAACTAGGTAATCAGCAGTCATGTTCAGTAAAACCTGTTAAAAAACCCCACAAAATATGCCACTGGAACAAGTTAATTAACATCTTTATTTTTCTAGCATATACATTGGACTGAGCAAGCCATCCTGCATGTAGAAGCAGCATGGCCAAGTTTGTGGGACTATACTGCTTTCAGATCCTGCTGACACATATACGCAGGGCTGTACTGCACCACAAATACTCACCAGATGAGGACTGTGTATGTTAAGACTATTGTAGCATATAAAGATGCCCAGAGTTCACAGGACAGGAGAGACCTCTCCTGAGACACACACACTGCCTCATGTCCTATGTGCTTTCTACCTAAACATTAACATTTCATTATTGCTAGTCAGCATAGCAAATAATTTCATCTTTTCGTACTATGTGCAAAAGTACTGGTCATAGTATATGGTTTTTCAGGTAACTCTTCTCTACAAAGAATCCTCACAGATAACAGGATGAATCTACAATAATTTTACAGATTTAACTCACAAGCAGCAGCTAAATTCCATACATCGTGATCTACTGGTTGCAGATGAAATTCAGTAGAGTTAACCATTCTTATTAAGAACTACAGAGAAGAATTTGTAAGGAAATAGGGCCTTGAAGTAGCAAGTAAATGTCCAGGTACTGGTTTGTTACATGATTTCACTACCAGTCCTTAAAGCTTTCAGTGCATAGCAATGTTTTTTTCCTCCTTTCTTTCCCATCCCCTTTATTTCGCTCCAAATTTTTGAGACTTCACTTGCCTGCTCCACTGATATTAAGCATGTTCTAACTGTATGTGACTCACTTTTGCTTTCCCATTCCTTTTATCAACACTAGCTATTAAAGTAACAGCACCTTTACTGACTCACTGGTCTTCATACACAAGCGTTCATATGTAATTCTAAGGTACTGATTATGCTTTAGCTCTATTTCAAATGTGAACATACTCAAAGTATGAGCATATTGCCATCGCCATAGATAGAAGGCAACAAATGTTTTAACTGCCTGCCAAGCCTCCAAGAAATTAAATCACACCTTCTAGACCATGTAAATATAACTTTAAGATGAATTTTTCAATTACATGGTATACACTCCCAATTTTCTGCTTGCCAATTTTATTTCATGGGAAAATACTTTTAAATCAATAACAAATGCACTGAGAGTAAGCTGCTTTACCAGTGCTTTAGACATACATTCAGCCAAACAGTGAACCATCTAGCACCCCCAGCAGGGAATAATGATGATATCAGATGAGTTTTATGGGTTTTGTTTTTGTTTTTTTTTTTAAAAACGAACTCAGGAGAATTGCTGAACTCAACACAAAGTCTGGAGACAGAAAAATAGCAGAAAACTCCCTGGAATCCTTAGTGATCAGAAAAAAACTGTACAGCCCTTCTTCCAAAACAGTTGTCTCTAGCTGATGAATAGAAGACCATGTTCCAATGAAGTTTATATAATTTCAGATACTTTGAACTTTTCTTGAAAGTTACAGAAAGACAGAGGTATTTAACAGTAACACAATTTCATTAACAATCATACATGCAAACTCACTTGGCACTCATTTATCTGGGCCATTTTCTTCATAATTGAAAACATTTTCCTACAATGGAAGTGGTCTTTGATTCATCATTTTGTTATAATCTTTCCTTTCCCCACCTTTTGTTAAACTGTAGAAAATCAGTGATTTGCCACCTCTTTTGTTCAGCAGTAGTATTTACAGTTCCAATCTTAACTTAAAATGTAATCACTCAATATAAAGTTCAGTTTAGGGAAAGTTAGCCTAACTAGCCATGCATATGATAAAAATGGCAAAAGACTCTACTAGCCCATAAACCTACTACGCTGCCCACAGTAAGACCTAGAGAACTGAATTAGGAAGTATAGCTGTGGAGAAATGCTAGAAGACTAAAAACAAACCAAACAACCAACCCTTTGCAAAAGGCCACCTCACCACTACATTACAAGATTTAGGCTTAGAGCTGCCAACAGCGCTACCTCCAAGAAACAGAGAAAACTCTGCATGTCTTAAGAGGGGCTTCTTTTGTTCACTGACCTAGAAAAGTTTGTCTGTTCTCTGGAGCTAAGGAGTTCAGAAAAAAAACTTTGAGAATGCCAAAATGTGTAGATTTAGATTTTCATACCACTTGTTTTAACTACAATACGTAAAAATTTTAGTCATCTTTTAAGCCGTCCTGTGGGACCAACAGTTTTCTGCACTGAAATAGTTTATAGTTTCCTAGCTCTATAAAGAAATTCTCTCTAGGTTATGAGCTAGAGCAAAACAGGAAAAACCCACTTTCCTGAGAAACAGCTCTAAGGTTTACTTATTTTTCAGTTCTTCCAAAACCAACCATTCAGAGAAAAATAAAGTATGCTGAGTTTCACAACAATTCAGGTTTGATTCAACAACTTGTATGGATGGTATCAATCAGAAAAACACTATATATAAGAGGTTTTCTAAGAAGAGCAAATTAAAACTCTAAGAAGAGTTTTTCTGAGAGCAGTTCAGTGTCTGGACTGCTAGCACATTTTCTTCTCTGACTTTTTTTGGCTATGCAGAGCAAGCAAAGTTGTTTTATTTTGAGAAGCTCAACAAATTTCTAATCTTCCTTGATCACACACCTTACAGTCCACCTAATTGCCCACATTCCCAATACAGTTCAGTTTCATATAAGTCTGTAATAATATTCCAGGAAGAGAAACATCAGTAACTTGTACTGGCCTTCCATACCTACAAAAAGCATAACTTTTCAAGGTCCCATTTACCCTTCTGATTTAATACTGTGTACTGACATCCAAACCTGTCTCAATCCAGAAGTCACACTGTAAATCAATGGGGAGAAATTAAGATTTATTAATTTAGCATGTAAAGTAATGCACACTTACTTGCTTCTGTGGAGATTAAGTATTTTGTGCACAGTCAGTGCTCCTAAAGAAATGACAAGTCATGAGGCATCAGAAACATGACTTTCCTTTTGTAAGGACAAGCGCAGCCTGCTGCAGCTTGGGGTCACAACTAGATAACCTTTGACTTCCACCTCAGTTCTCTGTATAAGCACCTAGATTCCTTCCTTATTCTCTGTTTACTTGTGTTGCTTAAGTGTCTTTTGCTTTTCTGGCTTAAATTGCCACAATAAATCTCAGCTTGATTAATGAGCTTGCATTCCCTCATTATGCTGCTTAACTACAAAAGCTATTTTCTCTACTGATTAAATATTTTTCTTAAACTCTTTGCCTATTTCCAAGCCCATCAGATATGGTTATGACTTCAGACTAAAACCAACTTTTACTCTACTTTCCCTCTTCCCGTCTTCTGGGGATCAAAATTTGTTGATTACACGATCTTACAGCTGAATTTAGAGCAAATTTCACTTTTTCTTCTTCAAAAATCAAAGTCCTCGGACATGTCTGAATTCATTTCACTCATCAGTAACTGTATGCTCTTTTTTTAAAAAAAAGTAAACTTATTTGTAAATATTTATTTCTAAAACAAAAAGACCTCATGCACATTTACACTGAAAGCTTTCAGCTATGTGTACTGGTTTTGGCTGTGATTGGGTTAATTTTCTCCACAGTAGCTAAAGCAGTGTTGATGACATTCCCATGTTTTAGTCTGAGTGGGATGGGTGTGCACCACAGCTGGAACTACTGACTTGACCTGACCAGAGGAATATCCCACACCATATGACATCACACTCAACCAAAAAAGTTGGGGCTGTGGAATAGATTGCCAGGGCTGCCACTGCTTCAGGACTGGCTGGGCATCAGTCAGTCAGCGGTGAGCAACTGTGGAATTTTTTTATTGTAGGTTTTTCAATTTTTTGTATCATAACTTGATTTTCCTTGTGTTTTTGTTTCCTTTATTAACTTATTAAACTGTCTTTATCTGAACCCACAAAGTTATGTCAATTTTTTTCCCCTTCTGATTCTCTCTCCAACCCACTGTGGCAGGGAGAGATGAACAAGCAGCTATGCAGCACTTCGGTGCTTACTAGGGTTAACGCACAACACCATGCAAATACTTACAAAATATTTCTAGTACAGGAATCTGACTAAGAAACAGACGCCCTGTTTTACTTGATGAGAAATATAAATCACCTCAACTTTAACTCAACTGATTTGATTCTGTCAGCTGACCACATTTCCAAAAGCTGTACAGATTTCTTAAGACACAGAATTCTGCCCCTTTCGGAAGCCAAACAGTAAAAAATGCTTTTAATTCATTACACTTACACCTTTTTCTTCCGACTTTTGTGTCGAGATGAAAACTGAAGGAATGCTTTTTTCTGGATTTACTCCAAATTTGTTTTGTCAATACAAAACCATAGCATGCCAAAGGAATTTGTTTTCTTTCTCCCTAATGAGGATGTGTAGTCCAAACCTCCTAAGTTCACCTGACTTCACTGCCACAGGATGGTAGCTGGCTGGATGAAAACAATGTCAGCATCACTTGTATGGATGCAGTACTTCTTATCCTTTCTCTTTAAGACAGGCCACACAAAACTTTTTTTGGCCAATTGCTCCAGGCAACATCAAATAGAAACATTTAATCGGCTGACACCAGAGGGAAAAATAGATGTAAATGAAGTAACAGGTTTTTTAATAGTATCAGATAATCTCGAGTACGATTTAACGTGTACAGCAACCCAGAATCAATCTGTGTCGTGACAAAGATAAAACATTTGGAAAAAACTCTCTCAGGGAACATAGTGCAATTGCTTTGCACTAGTACAGTAAACTAGAGCAGGCAGGTAGCCAAATGCCGCTCTTGAGTCACATTAAGAACTATTAGCAGGCACTGCCCACTGAAGTTAAAAAAGTAGGACTTTCTCTTTAGTCCACTGCTAGTTTGGAACAGGCAGTTGAATGCTTGGCACTTCAGCTTTGTCTTGTTAATTTTTATGGTGATCCTGGAGTGGGGTGAGGTGGTGGAAGGAAGAACATCCCACTAATCCTAAAGAGAAACAGATGGTTCTAGCCAGCACATATAGTTATGTAAAAGGGCTAGGCATCTCAAGACTTATTTGCAGAGCAAGGTACAGTTGGGACAAGCAGTTTTCAGCATTTGTCCTTTACTGCTGCTGCCTGAGAAGCGTCCTGGGCAACTGTCACCACCAGCACTGAGGTATGCATTTTCAAGCTTTCCTAAGCTTCAAGGCAGACAGCACAGGCTACAATACAGTACCTCGGGGCATACATGAGAAAGAGTGCATGCAAATTAACGTAAACCTCCGGTACTAAGTAGAAGACTGAGAGACTTGAGTGGTTTCCTTTTCAGAAGCTATCCTTTTCTTTTTCCACAGTTGATGGATTAGTCTGTAGCCAATGACCAGGAGTCAGTTTTGAAGTAAAGCTTTACTATTTTAAATATCAAGTATTCCCAGATCTTTGTCAGCATGTGTTTTGTATCCAGTGTCCATGGAACACTTGTCCTCACACAAGCATTAGCCAGTGACTATGTCTGTTTGGAGTACAGCATCAGTCAGCGAGCTGGAAGGAATAAACAAAATACACATCAGGAAATAGTGCTCCAAAAGCTCAAAAGTGTGGGTGGAAGCCCTAGATGATCACCTGAAAGTGTTTGGAAATTAAATCAGAAAACTTAAGATCGCTGATTAAAGATTTCAAATCAAAAAAGAATAGCAGATTTTGATTGCAAGTCAATGAACAGCTAGAAGGAACTAATAGAAGCAAAGCATGCACTATGCTTTACACAGCCATGTGTGAAACATTGCAAATATCTGTGAGATGAGTTTGCTGCTATAGGTATCTCCAAGGTACACCGTCTAGTTTTCTGTGCTCATGCATGTGAAACCAGTGTGACTGATCAGTTACATCACAACAAAGAACTTAAGAGACTTCTTTGTTTCTATTACCATTTTAACCAGAACTGCACTTTCATTCTTGAACAAAAGCTAAAATACCACTTCTTGTATATTCAATTAATATTTTGGAGGGGCAGACAAAATTTGCTTTATTCAAGCGTAACTTGAGCCTACCATTAACATACAAAGCTTCCATGGTGTCAACTCTCAGTGCTATTTTTATCAGTGCACTTTGCCTGTCAATACCTGGATCTGTAGCTGATCCTACTTTAGCAGGGGGCTTGGACTACATGATCTCTAGAACTCCCTTCGAGGTCCCTTCCAACGCTGACAATTCTGTGGTTTTACCCTTAGAAGTCTATAGGATAGTACTATCACTGATTGAAAACTTGAGCACAGCACTCTTCCTCCTGTGCAGGACCACACATCTATCATTTGGATTTGCTCTGGTGAGAGACCATCAATTTATAATGACTCCTCAATCACTGGCTAGTCTTAGTGACTTCTTTAAGTCAGACTTCATTTCGTGCCCACTTGTAACTGCGTATTACACAGCCTTCTGCTTTCCTCTGTAATCATCTGCATGCTACACTCAGCCCATGGAGAGATCTCTCTGTACTCTTCTTCTGGGAGCTAGCTGTTACTTTGTTATTTGCTATTACCTCACTCAACAGATGTTATTTCCTCCCCCCAACCCAGCAGGTTCCAGGACAGCAACCTTGTTCTTCACCTCACTTTCAACCTCACTGGTCAGTTCTTCTCTTTATTCTCATTGTTGGAAACTTTCATTCTTCTCATTCATTCATTTTTCATTCATTCTTCTCTTCTCATTTAGCAGATATCTGTACATCTTTATTCTGTGCATGCCATCTTTCCTCTCTAATCACTGTTTCTTTACATTCTTACCTGGTCTCCAGATGCATTTATAGTTCTTGTATTTTCTCTTCTGAAGATTCTACCACTATGCAGCAATAACTTATTGTATAAGTTACTTTTGTCAGGTATCAAGGAGAAGATGCGATCTATAGCCTCTGCATCCAGCCACCTTCATTGTTTCTACAATTCTCCTGGTGTTTCACAGCTGTTTTCAATGCACCAGCCTTCTTTTCTGAAAACTCAACACAAACTTCCCCATTTCTTATTTTTGCATAGCTTAAAAATAAAACCAAAAGAACCAAACTCTAGAAATGCAAATGTTCAAGTTTTTCAGTATACTTAGCTTAACTCTACTGCATAGAAAACACAGTCTGGTATTAAGTAGTCTGAGAAAAGTATGATACAAGATTTAACAGACCAGACATTTCATGGATGCTGCACTATACTACAGCTTTTAGTAATTGTACATGGTGCAGTATTAATTACTCTCATGTACAACAGTCCTTTAAGAGAATTTTGCTAATTAATTCATTAATGCATTCTGCTAACAAGTAAATCATTATCTATACTCACAGCAAGAGTAATAAATTTTTTTTAAAAATAATATTCTAAAAAGTCACCCATTTGTTCTTTTTTAGTAAAGTGTATTATATATCTCATCTATTTGCTTTAGAAATACTCTGAGAAAGGAAAACAGTATGAAAGCAGATGCACCTTAAAATAAACCATGGCAGACATTACTAGTTCAAATTACAACTAAATCATTAAGTACCATAAAAGTCTCATGGTTCTATAAGTAATGGTGAATTTCTCGATTCTTAGCATATTGAGAAAGTAATTTGTCATTAGGCTTTTCTCTTTCTCCTGAAGAGGCATTACAGTATCAGAGTACTTACTAGTGCTGCCAACATCAGAGCAGCATACTGTTTTGTTCAAGAAGCAGTAAGATGTTCACTCCTAAAACAACCCTCTCTGACCTTTCATGGCTTAAAGACACTTATTAGCCCTATCTCTACTATAATGAAAAAGATCTATGATAATTATTTGGCTTCAACTGTTGTTAAGAATAGTCTATCTGTATGTGAATGTAAGGATCACACATGTAGTGAAAAAGGACCAATACTCCATAACTATATGCAGACATGAAATACCTGTGAATCCATACCTGTTTGTTTATGTTGGCCCCCACTTGAATCAACCAATTCAGGCACTGTGGATGTCCTCCAAAAGCAGCAATGTGGGCTGGTGTTTGAGCAAAACGTGTTGTACTTGCATTTACAGAAGCTCCAGCTCTTACTAACTGCATTAGGCACTCCAGCTTTAAAAAACATGAGGAAACAAACCAAAACAATGTTACATAAATGTGGTATGACCATTGACGGTGCTAAAGCTACAGAGACTACATATTGCAAACCAAGAGAGGATGCAAACATCAGAATTTTCACACACAACCCCCTGCCCCTTGCACTTTTCCCTCCTTTGGCCATAGACCATCACTGACAGGTATCTAATTCCCACCCCCAAAACTGAACTACATTTATTTTCAAAATGGGGGGGAAAGAGAACAGATTTCATTACAAGAGCTATTTGATTCACTTTTGTTAAGGCAAAAAGATAAATTAGAAAAGGAGTTCTGATGCAGCAAAGCTGCAAGTATGATACTAAACAGACATTATGAGATAATGCTTGCCAAAACAACATTGCTATGATTGTTATGAAATAGACAGATGTATTCTCAAGAGGGTTTAGAGGAAGGGAAGCCAGAAAAAAAAAATTTTAAATTACAATTTTGTATCTCTTTAGCTTTTTCCTGGAGTGACAGGAGATTACTAATGAAAACTAATGCTATTAATAGTATGGTGAAACTATAAAGGTTTTCAGCATTTTCCTGTTATTACAGCTGGAGAGCAGTTAAAACCAAACAGGTTGCGTGTCTGTGGCAATATCAAAACCAAAATTTTTAAACAAAATTTGCAGCATTTTGTCACACTACATTTTGTCTTTTATATGTCCATTCTAATGAAAAGTGTCAGATATCCAGCTACTATATTTAAATGTTCATAACATCCACATTTTCAGAAGCTAGGCCAGCCACAGCCTAGATGACTTCAAGTCTCAAAAAGAATTAAAAAATTCTAAATGCTCTTTTCCTGTCATGCAGCAACACTGTCTTTTTGTTGACAGGAAAAGAAATGCACTATGCTAAAATAAACAGTTTAGTCTGGACTTCCATTTATGGTGCTTAGAAAACAAACACCAGTGCACACATAGTGTTAGCAAAACAAAAAAAACCACTAAACTGATTCAGTTCAAACAAATGATATTACAGAAGTACTTTTTTGGACTGATGTGCTTGATGCTAGGCATAAGCATATCATTAACTCATTAATTATACAAAGTAAACATGCAAAGGTGAGGGTAATTAAAATACCACAGTTATTAATGATTCCAGCTCCAAAAATGTCAACATTGACAAACACAGAGTCTTTAGAGCAAGTACTTCTACCACGGAAATGAACTTCTATCAATAAACTGGCGTATAAAAACTAGTAATTCTAGACTACCTAAATATTTTGTATTTAATAATCTTAAGACTTTTTGGTGCTCACATACTAGTACCCATGATATTGTCGCTAACCCATGATAATTAATAATTGTAATATTATAATTTTTAAAAAGCAGTATGATGGAAAAAAAGCCTGCAGCTGCACCAAGAGGTTCCTCTATTATAACTTCAAACAAAAATAAACTTCAGACAGTTTTTTAAACAACAGACTTGTGATAGAATTAATGTGAAAATAACCTTTAGACAAGCATTACAAATTCAGAAAAAAAATCGTATTTCCTGCATAGAAACCAGGCAGAAAGGACTTCCAGAATTAGACAGGCATTATAGCCCGTAAGCTTAACTGGGAAAAACACTCCAACTGGTTCACCATCATCATCTTACTCTGTTTAAATCCACTTTATATGGCTACACGTCATGGTTATCTATACAACTATATGTTTAAATGTTGGTCCTTTCTTGTGGGGTTTCTGGTTGGTTGGTTGTTGGTTTTTGTTGTGGGTTTTTGTTTTTTTTTTTACATTCCCTCTTAAGGGGTTTTAACAGTGAAGATATCATTTCATCCCATTAAAATCTGAAGTGGGTCTTCTGCATCATGGCTGTCAGAAAAGACTTTCTACCACTGTTACGGAAGAATGAGACAAATTACTTCTGTGAACAGGAAATTTCAAAACAAAACCAATACTTCACTTGATATATCAGGACGCAACACTGCTTTCATTAAATAATCTTTTAGAAGACATTTGCCATTGTATAGTGCTGAGGTTAAACTGATTTAACAAAGGAAAAACACAGGCCTCCATACAGGCCACAACACTGGCAAAATAACAAGGATGAGACAGGCATTTTTATCTGTACTACTTTTGTTCCAGAAGAAACAGAACGTACTTCTTTTGCTTCCTATAATATAAACAGTCAAAGGGAAAAAAAATTTCAAAGTAGGAGAAGAGTACAAGCAAATGGATGTGGTCAGAGAAAAATAAAAATACATGTGCAAGTAGTTGAAAAATGTAATTAAGGTTAGTATACAAAAGTGAAGTAACAGCAACTTCCGTCTTCTAGGCAAGCCCTTCATTTTCTCCCTCTTTGGTAGCTTTCTAGATTAAAAATTTCACGTTCTGACCCATATATATTCTCTGAAATCTACAGAAGCCAGAGTAATTTAGGGCACCATATAATTAGCTCTAATTAGAATACAGCATCTCTAATGGGAATTAATGTACATGTCAGGATATAAGCACTTCTGCACAGTCAGGGAATACCTTGAAAATACAGGCTCCACCACAGATACTCAACACAGCATGTACAATTGGGTTTGCTACCATCTCTACAAGAAGGCGTTGTCACTAAAATGCAGTTATTACAATCAAAACCACTGGCTGTAGAATCTATCACTTTCCGTTGACTTTACTTTTTTATTTTATTTATCATTTGCAAGCTGTGCAAGTATGTTTCAGAGTGAGCTATAAAAAAACACCTCTTCATTGTAAGCCAAGATACTCCATCTTTATTGGTTTGAAGGTTGTACTGCAATTTGACTGCTGCTGCTGCTGCTACTTCCTTACTGCAGCACATCCACAATTGCATGGAAAAATTAACTCCTACATAGCTCTATTCTAAAACAATTTTGTACAGTCCTTCAATAAAATGTGTGATTTGAACATAGAAGAAAGCCCTCAACAGGCAAAAAACCATCTCTCTCCAGTGCTGAAGTTCACCAACCCTAGACTGATGCAGTATGCACACACACATTCTTGTCTACATGTAAGAACTACCTCAGAATTCCCTGCCCATGAGTCGTTCCACAAAGCATTATTCTGGAAGGAAACTAAGCCAGTTCTCTCATTTCTGCCTTCTACAGAGCAGCAGTTTGAACCAATACTTGTCATGAGGACCATGCTGCCAGATGACCCTATGTCAGAAGGGCAGTCATGAAGATGTCAATTTAGTTTTGTTCAGGAAAAAAGAGTGATTATTCTACAAAATCTAGGGGGGAAAAAAGGAAAAAGCATTTACTGAGCAATACTTCCCATTCATAAACACTTTTTTAAAAAAAAAAAATCAGTGCTTTAAAACCCTGAACTTCGAGATGCACAAGTCATCAATTTGAAGTTTTGATGAGTCTGAATTTGGAAAAGATGTACCCATAAATAAGAACAGAAAACATACACAGAACATCCAGTAAGAGCAGCTGTCGCTTCACTGCTATTAGCGGTGAAAGTATAATTATGCCGCACAAAGTACTTCAAGCTTGCGATCCAGTTACACTACTGTAACTTCTGAGTGTACTGTGTAGCCTCTGGCTCAGAGGAAGGAACACTACCTAAACATGGCCATAAACAAGCCGGTAACTTAGAGATGTTAACAGTGTCCAGACAGCGTAACAAAATGTTTTTGAAAACTGGACAAAATTTTTAAGTAGACAAAAAGTAGACAAAATTGTGTAAGACCCATTTAGAGCCTATGTCATCTTTGAAGTTTCGTTTCACTTGACAGATTTTTTTTTTCCCCTTTTATATGTAACAACACTTACTGAGTTTTGCTGGTGCTCAAGAATTAACACAGCAAATACACAGTACCCTGCAGACAGACCTGTTCTGCAAAAGTCTCTTCAACAGAAAATAGTACACACACAGAAAGTCACCTAATGTAACATGGTTAGCAGAAAGATGAAGATGCTTGAAGGAAGAAGAAAAGCACCACACACATTTCCAAGACCGATACACGACTGTCACAAGCATATACCATAGAGAAATTTCTAAGAGATGGGAAAGTGAAAGAGAAGACCGTTTACTTCTGTGCATGATGAAATTTAAGATGCTCCACTTGTATAAATGTAGATTTATACAAGTGTTTGGGTTTTGGTTTAAGGACCACTTTGCTATGTTTCTACAGCATTTCTCTAACAAGCACTGCAGATGAGATTGCTTCACACACAAAAACCCTCTCAATGTACTTTCATAAACAATGACAACAGCCTAAAATACATTCATTTTCCTTATCCACTACACAATCAATACTCAGATAGAAATATATTGATAATGAGAGGGAGAACAAAAGCCACTCAAAATCCAAACACAGACAAATCAATGAGTTAAAAACCTACGCATATAAGCCAGAATTCTGTATAGGCTGGAAAACTCACCATATCAGAAACGAGGAAAGGCCTCAATAAAACCGATGAACTAAAATATCACTAATCTTAAGGCTTGAAATTTGTGCAGATACTACTTATATTTTAATGTTTCCCACACTGCAACAATGCCAACGCAGTTAATTCCGTGCTCGTATCTACGTGTGGTTTACACCATCATTTATTTTCCTAGCCGAAGGAGGAGCGCATAACAAGCGCTGCCTTCCCACCCTCCTAATGAGCCCGTAGCCACAACAAAAGCGCCATAACAAAACATTGTCCAGGTGCGGAGACTGAGGGCGATAAGGACCGCGGCCAGACTGCGCTGACAAAGCGACAGGAGGGCGGATTAAGAGGAAAGCGTGAGGGAATCGCCGCCTCGCCGGTCCCTGTCACCCCAGCTGGCCGGTATCCGTTCGGGAGGTTCAGGGCAGAGGGGTTCAGCGTGGGAGGAGCCCCTCGTCCCCTCCTCCTGCCCATTGGCTCCCGTCGCCCTGCGCCGGTGTCCCGAGCGCCTTTCGAACGCCCGGGGCCACCTCTGTCACACCCGGCTCGGCGGGAAAAGGGGCCGCACCCGCCACTGGCAGGGTGAAAAGAATAGATTAGGGACAGCAAGTGCCACTCGCCCCGTGACCCGCCTCTCCCCCTCAACCCTCGCTGATCGCGGGTCCCCCACCCGGAGCAGCGGCAAAAGGCGTGCAGGAAGAACGGGGAGGCGGCGGCCGACTCCCGTCACAGCGCGCGCAAGGAGCAAAGATGGCGCCGCGACGTCGCGCGCGCGAGCAGGGCTCGCGCCCTCCTTCCCCTTCGCCAACGCCGCCATCCCCCGCTGCCGCCCCCGCTCCGCCGAGCCCGGCCCCACCTTGCCGAAGTGCGCGGCCCAGTGGATGGGTGTCCAGCCATAGAAGGAATCCTCGGCCGCCAAGTCGGAGCGGGGCGAGCTCTGGAGCAGCGCGCACAGGGCGGGCAGGTCCCCATCGCGGCAGGCGCGATGCAGGGGGAAACGCAGGGTCAGCAGCTCCTCGCTGGAGAAACCCGCGTCTGGGCCGGCTCCCAGCGACATGGCGGGTGGGGCAAGGGGAGAAGCAGCGGCGGGGGAAGGGGAGGTGCAGGAAAGCGTGAGGGGGGAAGGGTGGGGGAAAAGAGAAACAGCACCCGCGTACGCTGCTCGCAATGAAAGCGGCGCCGACTGCGACTGCCGCGGGCTGACCGAGCACAAAGGAAAGCGAGGCGGGGCTGCGCGTGCCGCTCCGCCCCTCGCGGGCGGGGCCGCGGGCGCCTCTCGTGGCCCTGAGAGGGAGATGGCGGCAGGGGACTGCCCGGCAGCCCCTTCCTCAGCGTTCCCCCTCCTCCACCTCTCACCAACCCTCGCCAGGCAAGGCAGTGATTTTCGTTGCCCTGAGGGGGGAGGGAGAGCGCCCGCTGCTGCTGCCTGAAGGAGGCTGGTTTGGCAGCGGCCTTCGGGCAGGGCGGGAACCGCATTTTCCCGTGCCCCGGGGGAAGGCGTCCGGCGCGGCGGTGCTTCTCACTGTCCCCTGTGGCCGCTTCGCTCACCGCAGGGGTGCGATCTGCCAGGGCTTGTTCATCCGAGCAGACCCTGTCACCTCAAAGGGCCTGGTCACGGGTTTGTTTCCTTGCTGAGGCCCTGACCTCGTATTTTGAGTATTTAGTTGTGATGTTTTCATGCAGCATCCAAGTGCTCTCAGGCAAGTTTCAGCACCTAGACATCACGATGGGGTTTTGTTGCGGAACAGATTGCAAACCATAGACTAACCTTATCCTTGTCTGATCAACACAACGATGCCAATTTTTTAACTGCAACTGGAAACCAGTCCTTGAGTCAATGACTCCACAGAAATGTCAGGGAACTTTTGTTGTTTACCCGTAATTTTATATCAAAAGTATTTGTGAACTACTCTTATAGTCATGAAGTTCAACTGATGGTAATGTGTTTGGACAAATCTAAGTACATTCCTTTGGTCCCTGAAATCAAGGGATGCTCATTTTTTGTTACGTGCTGTTAAGTGATGCAAGCCAGGAATTACATTCAGAGGCAAGGAAGGTACATAGTAATTGCTGTTAAAAGCACCAAGAGACCTAGGCAAGTTGAGGGATTTTCTTCAGATTCAGGTTAAATTGATCATTCAGGTATTATGAAATACCTTTCAGTTGATAGAGGAGCTCTGATTTCTCAGGTAGTACTTCCTTTTTCACTCTTATGGAAGCACAACACAGTAAAGAAAAATAAAACATCTGTATCTTTTTTTTTGCCTATTAGATTTTATTTTGTGGACAGAAACTAGCATCTGGAATAATTTATTTGGTTTATTTTTTTATTTTTCTGATTGAGCTAGTTGTCAAATGTATGCAGAATGCTATGGAGTGGTTTGGGGGCTTGGTTTTCATTACTATCTCTTTTTATTCTTGATTTTGTGTAAACTCTGGATGCTTGGGCTAACGTATCAAGGTTTTCAGCTTTCACTGGAACTGTCCCTGGTCATGGCATTGTATGCTAGTTGCAGCTAGCAGGTTTTGTGTTTCCATGGGTGTTTCTCACATTTATTTCCCTCCTTTAGATCTTGGTGAAGCTAAATCTATGTATGTGAAATAAATAGCCAATCCTCAGAGATAAGAGTCCAACACAAAGACACACACCTTTCTGCAAGCAGAAGGAACTGCCCCCTGGATTGCAGCCCATCACAAAACACACTCTTGAGTTACGCTTCTCACAGCAAATAGACTTCTTGTGCATATATAAAACTTCAGGAAATTAATTAGAAATAGAATACATGGGGTAATTTTTTAATCTTCAGTTAAGTGATTAGGGAAGTCCTTTACCGTGGAAAAGTACTAATACTGAGTGGGTCCTTGGTTGGATTGTACTGCTCTCATATAGGTAAAGTTCCTTTCAGAATGCATTAAAGAGGAGATTTGGCTTAAGATTTTATTTAAAATATCACAGTGATGGCTAAATGGGATTTAGACTGTAAAAACTATAGCAAACCAAAATGGTTTTCGTGAGTTCTCGAAGTTTCGTTTTAATCTGGACAGTCGAGCATAAGGCCTCCCCACTTTTAGGACAAGTAATGCAAGTCTGGTATTAAGAACTGTTGTAATTAAAAAACCTCATTAAAATATTTACTTTACATGTGCCTATATTTTTATGGCAGTATCAAAATAGAGAATATAGAAAGCTTGCTTTAAGAAACTTGTATTTTGACCTTCTTTATCAAAGCCACATTTAAACTGTAGAGGCTTATTTCAGTAAGGTTTTTAATCTGCAAAACAGGAATTGTAAAATAATATCCTGACTGTAGGTAAGAAGCTCAGTCAAATTGCTTTGAAGTAAAAATATAACACTATGATAAGAATATACAGGTGAGGAATTTCAACAGTAGGCGTTACTGTAGTTGATATTTGTATCCTCTAGATACTATGATATCTACACCAAATTAAATCAAACTTAGGTTTCTACAGACTGCCAAGTTACAGATCGCAGAATAATGCCAGATGCTTCGGCCAGAGGAGGGAGTACTTTCAGCTACAACAAATTTCAGTTTTGGGCCTTATCCTTTGCCTCATAAACCTGTTTCTTTTTCAGTTGAAAATGACTTTTGTTTTCATAAATTTTACCAGTCTGTCAACCTATATGCACTTCTGTTTCTGAGTTATGTGAATTTTTTTTAACCTGTATATAGCTAGGCAGATGATAACACTTTCATTCAGTACACCACTTTTGGGAGATTATAAGGCACTGGTGAGAGAATGTGGGGATGCAACTAGGAAAGCCAAGGCCTCCTTGAAATTAAACCTTGCAAGAGAGGTCAAGGGCAACAAAAAGGGCTTCTTC
>JAOXOE010000001.1:87109393-87123304 GCA_028565055.1 Phoeniculus purpureus
AACCTCCTGGACTGTTTCCTGTCTGCTGTGTTGTATTTCCAGCAGATGTCTGGTAAGTTGAGGTCACCCACAAGAACGAGGTGTTGCGGTTTTGCAGCTTCTTCCAGTTGTCTGTAGAGACTGGAATCAGAGAGGGAGGTTGTGCTTGGGGTTTCATCCTGCGCCTTGGGATTTGACTCTGAGCCTTCTCTTCCTTTACTGGTTTTGGAGCCTAGCACTGATGCTGGGTAAGCCACCTAAGATAGTTTACATATACCATGTTATCCACCAATTAAATAAGTATTGTTGATAGCTGTACATAAACTAGAGTATTCTTAGGGAAGGCATCATTCATATTTGCTTTTTTCAGTAAGTTCGCTACAGACCTATGGCTTTTACATTTTCAACAACTGTTCCTGATTGTGCAGATGCAAATAAAGGCATGGAGTAATTTCTGCTGTAGCCTTAGGTGTGCAAACAGTATGGCCTTTTATATAACGGAAGGCTAAGGAAAAGCCAACGTAAAATGGGCTTGTTTCTTACCTAATGTTTTTTAAAGTCTTTGCTCAAGAACCACTCATTGTAGTTCTTGAGAAAGATTATTCTTTTTACCAACTGTATTTGAATGATTGTAAAATTGACAGGTCTATTTAAATTTGGATATGTTTGGATATTTTTAAGACTGTTATATAAACTTTTTTTTTATTTCTTACTTCTTATTTACGCCAGATTACCCTTCAAATACACTTGTTTTGAACTGCTTGCATGGATGCCTTTGTCCATTACTAAAATTCAGAAGGACAATCGCGCCGCACCGGAATTAAGAAAATCATATGGAGGCTATAGTGTTTTCAGCTACATGCAACATGTATGTGTAAAGTCAGTTGATGTGGACTGATAAACATCATACTGCCTGAGTGAAATTTGTCAGTATGCAGCAGTCTGCACTCTGCAGTCAAGGCTGAGGAGAACCTTTCACCATCAGAACATGACAAGAAACAGAAGCCACTTCTGGCCAAGGCATATAATAAAGTTAACTCCCATTTATTGAGCTCATCTTGCTGGTAAGGAGAGGGACTGTAAAAATAATTATTAAGACACATCAGTGAGCTCAGCACACTGCTTTTCAGCTTTTGTGATTTTATTAGATACATAGATGAGGTCACCTCTTGAAATAGCTGAGAGGAATAGAAAGACAAAAAGGTGCTGTTTGCCTAACATCATACTGCCAAAGAAATCATGGACCCCCTTGCTAACACATGGGACTTCCTTTTGGGCTGCTGCTTTCTGTAACTTAAAGGATACTCTGACAAATTGTGATTCTTCTGTTTTGTTTACCTGAAAATTCCTGAAGTGTAAATCAGAGCTGTTCTTGTGACTGCAACTGCTCATCCTGGAAAATCATAAACAAGCACTGTAATTGTTTCAGTCTTTGTGGTCTTGGATGACCAAAGAGAAATCTTGTTTTGCGCTGCGTTTTAAGACCAGAAGTGAGAGTGATGATTATTTAGTCTGACATTCTCTGTAACACAGGTCAGGTCTTAAGTCACAGTCTTGGTGGCTCTATTTAATAACTGGTTGCTGTCTTATTTGCTTATTCATTACGAAGTAATAAAATGCCTTGAGCTTATTCCTCTATAGTTGATTTTTTTAATGTCAAGGTGATTACTATGAAGTTCCATTATAATAATGAGGAAAGAGAAGCCATTTTTCTCTAAAACTCACTGATTCGTTGATAGCTGTAATTCTAGTACTGATTGTATTTTAGATTGTAATTTAGGCCTGATGGTATTTTTTTATTCCTGTGTTGGATATATGGAAGCTTCTGTGTGAAATCATTAGGCTTGAAAGAACATCGCAGTTCATCTAGTGCATCTTCCTGTTGCCTGGCAGGAACATGTATCACTTCTGACAGATACTGTCTCATGTTTTCTTAAAGGTTGCTAACAATGCTAAGGTTACGGAAGCTTCTCCGAAAGGCTGTAAAGACATTTTCCAGTGTCCAATCAACTTGCTGCATTGTCGTCCTGTTTTTGCTTATTTCAGGCACCACAGACATGGAAAACATATTATCTCCATCTGGTCTGCAATAGCCTTTCTGTGTATTTGAAGATTTATTCCATCTTTGGCATAGGCCATATTTTTTTTGTGTACTGTGCAGTTCCTGCCTTGCATTCTCACTTCCCCTTTGCTATTATTGGTAGCTTCATTAGCACATCTGTTGTTATTCTTATGGTTCTTTGATTTGTGCCTCAAGTTCTCCAGCTAGAATCTTCACAGTGTTCTTGACAGTGAATCATCAAAATTTCCTCAGCGTCTCCTTTTGTATGGTGTGCTTCAGACCCTGGTCCACATTCATGGTCCTGTGCTGGACTGGCTCCAGACCATCAGCAAGTTTTCAGTACTGAGGTACCCAGGACTAGAGACACTCTTCCAGATGTAGCTCCTCAAAAAGGAATAACTGCCTCGTAAGAAAGAGATGGAAGATCACTTCTCTTGGCTGGCTCTTGGCTGGTTCTATCACTGAGTGCTTGAGGCAGTGCAGATTAATGTAGCTGAGAGAAAGTTTCTGCATGGATTTAAAACCCTTTTTTTCCCCCTTGTGTTTCAGGCTTTGCTCCTTTGCATATAACTTTTATTTAGAGTTCAGCATCAATTTGAATGATCCTCTTGAATAGGCTTTTTTGCTGCTTTGTGCTACTGGTGCCATATGTTTCCTGTATCTTTAAACAGATCATGGTAACTAATGACCATGCTGGACACTGATCCATTTGCGAGCTTGCATCCTCAGAAGCCTTTAAAGGTGTAGCTGTTCCAGGTACAATTTTCTTCTACAATATGTTTCTATGTTGTTAACTGAATATTCAAATTATTGCTGTCAGTGTATTAATACTTCCCCACCTGAGTAGAAAGCTGACACTTAATCGTTCTGTGGTTGACAAACTCGTCTGTATTTTGGGAGCTCAACTGGCTGTTGCAAAGGGGCTGTTTCTGTTCCATCTGATCACATCCTGTGCTCATAAAATACCTCAATGATGAACACATGTCACAGGAAATACAGTTGTAGCACAGAGGGGGTTTTAAAAAATTTATTCTCAGACTTATGACTAAAGGGCAGTGTCAAAGTTCTTGGACTAAAAGGAGTACTACTTGGCAGTCATATTATTTTTAGGTCACTTATCTTCAAAAAATACTTTTCTTCTTTTCAAATTGTGATCAAAATATATACAGCTATATTTACAGTAAACAAATACCTTTGAGGAAAGTAAACTTGCTTATATGAGCAGTTACAAATCTATAGTGTTTACAAATCTAGTAAAAGAACGATATTTGAACATTAAAAAAATGAATTCCTTTTATTCGGTTAATTTTTCTGAGTTTTTCTTTTCCTTTTTGGAAGAGGAAGCTGTATTATATTCAGCTCTTCGGTCCTGCAGACATGATGAATCATCAGTTCTCTTTCTTATTAGGTTACTGTGCCACACATTATATATACCTACAGTTCAGAGAGAACAATACCATTTCATAAACACACGCCTAAAATGTACTTTAAAATAAAGCTAATAATCTGTGTTGTGCTTTGCAAATCAAAAGGTACAAACGGTCTTCAAAAATTTGTCTTAAGCTCAAATGTTGATGTCCTTATTGTATGAAATAGTAGCTGCCCCTCAAACAGTCCTGCTGTGTCTTTTGGAGTCATAAAGTACTTTTCCATGTGAATAAGATTATCCAACTTTGTTGCTCAATATTTAGTTATGTTTCATTGCTACTACAGAGGATGTGCTTTAGTAGTTGAATAGGCAAACATCTCAGGGACTGAATAAAAATTGTGATGTTCACTCTGCAGCCGCTGTTCAGTCAAATGCATTATGGATTTGGTTTGTGTAATGCTTAAGTATATGTGGTGTTAGGCTACTAGATTTGCAATTCTCACCAGTTGGGATCTTCAAAGGCTTAAGCATTTAAAAGCTTTGAACTCAGTATTATTTCCACTGTTTCTTTTTTTATATATGCAAAGTTTTAAGCTGTAGTCCAAACATGACATTGAATTTATTAAATTAATAATTTGTGTCAACTACTTAAAGATCAACTTTTACTTGCATCAATACTCAAAATCTAGAGATGTTCAGAACATGAAATGTTTCTTTATGTACTAAAATCAAAAGAAGAGGGTGAGGAAGGAAAATCCCTATAAATCTCCTCTTCAACTTCTGTCCATTGACTTCCAATGTGGAAATAGGGTATTCAACAGAATGAGGGAAGGAGCCTGGAAAATGTAGAGCCTTCTTGTTTCCATGTTTCAGCATCTGCACTTCTGTACCAAGCTGAGTCTCTTGACCCAGTCTCTACACAGCAGGAAACTGCAGTAGTGTATGGTGATGTAGGATACTTCTACAGCATCACAGAAATACCCTTTCTGGAAAGGCACTACGTACAGATTCTGAGGGTTGCTCCCTTACTGGAGCTGGCCAACATTCCAGTTTCCCTTATAGGGAAATAACAACAGTAATAGTGACTTTGATTTTTCATTCACCATTTCAAACACTGTGAATGACATGAAACAGCAATGTTTACCTTGTCAAATATTTAACGTCTGTATGGGAGATGTTCAAAAAGACGTGCTTTTACATTGTTTTGAGGTGAGGGAGTGCAGTTGTACAGTCATGACAGTGGCTGATTGCATTTTTCTGCCAGCTGATTTAGAAAACAAACCAAGCTTGACGTTAACTTGTGAAGAGCTTTAATATAAAGAACAGCAAGTTGAAACTGGTGCAGAGGGGTCCATCTGTGAAAAATCTGCCTTGTGGTGGCTCAGCCTGCTCTGTGTTGTATCTGTTGAGTGGTCTGAACTGGAAATTAGAGATGGAGTAGTCCCAGTGAAAGTCTGTGTCCTGTGTCTTTACTCCTTCTGTACAGATTTCAATTATCAACTCCATAGCCTGGGAAATTACTCGAAGAGAATAAGGTGTTAGCTTTTAAATATTATTCAGCTACAAGTTTGATAGACGGGTTTATTCTTGTCAACAGAAATTACAGGCAGAAGTTGCCAAAGATGAAATTTGTCTGCTGCAATGAAGTCTTCTGAATAAAAGATAGTATGAGATTTCTTAGTTCTTGTTTAAAATAATATTAAGGTTGGAAAAGGCCTTCAAGATTATCAGGTCCAACCATCCATCCTACAACCTGTAACCACTAAATCATCTCCTGAAACACCATGTCTACCCATTTTTGAACATCTCTAGGGATGGTGTCTCCACCACCTCCCTGGGCAGCCTGTTCCAATGCCTCACCGATCTGAGAAGAATTTTTTCCTAATATCTAATCTTAACCTCCCCTTAACCACTTTTCCTCTTGTCCTATTGCTAGTCACTAGGGAGAAGAGGCCAATACTTGCCTCACTACAACCTCCTTTCAAGTAGTTGTAGACAGCAGTGTGGTCTCCCCTCAGCCTTCTCTTCTCCAGGCTGAACAGCTCTGAATTCCTCAGCCTCTACTCATAAGACTTTCTCAATTAGAGACAGAAGCTGTCTTCTGTTTACTCACTACTTTCTGTTGTCATACTTCTAGTTACTTGGTGGGAATTTGCTTGATCATGAACTTTGGTGTTTGAATTCTGTATCAACTAATTCAATAATCCTATTTCAGCAAGAAATGGACCAGTAGACACAAATGTATATACTGGAATGTAGTAATGATAAACCAATCATTACTGGTCTAGACAGTCCTGAGAAAGAAGAGCAAAATTATGAGAAAACACTGTTATGAGGGCTACACTCCATTTCAGCCTTTTTTTTCCTAATGCCACCCCACTGGGTTTTTTTTAGCGGGCTTTGTCTCATTTCCTGGTATATATTTGGAAAGTCAAATAGCTAGATCAAGTTATTTGATTGTGCTGTTTCTTCCCAGTGGCATTAAGTCATGACATTCAATCCACAGCAGCAGAGCCAAGCAGCATCTGAGGATCTCTGCGTACATTAGTTATGTTAGACATGATCGTGGGAGGCTCACACTTATGTCTGACCCCTCCTATACTATTAAATTTAAAGAAGAATAGTAATGTTGTGAGTTATACATCAAATTATTTTCAAAACATATCTGAATGTTAAGCTACCTTGGATTGCCTCAATTGGTGTGATTAGACACTGAATGTCATTTGCATGTTGAGCAGTGGAAAAATTCTTCCTTGTGCTAACAAGGATACATCAAACAATGTCTCCAGCCAGTTTCCTTCCCTTGACATCCTTTGCTTCTTTATTGTTTAATACCGTACCTAATCCTAAATTAGTGAAGGTAGTACAGATTTGGCATTGATGTACCGAGTGCTCACGTATTTTTCTGTCCAACATCCATGATAAGAGGCTTTTTATTCCTGAACTGAACAATTATAGTCCTGTTTTGCTGTTGAACTGAATATGCAAATAATTATGAGGAAAATAGGCAGTGATCCCAGGAAAGCCTCTGGTTTCCAAGTTTAGTCCAATTAGTAAAGAAGAAAGCTTTCTTACACAGCTTTTATAATGGTCTGCTTCACTGATCAGATAAAGATTATTAATAGAGATGGGACTGAACACTCTCCAGATTGAAAAGTAACTAGGTATATAGTCAATCCATTATATCAAGTACCAATTAATATAACACAGGTGTATAAATATAATCATCACTTGTAACATGCTGGAAATACAGAGATCTGCAGTACTCCAGATAATCCAAGGTAAACACTGAAAAACTTATTTTGCTTAATTTAAAAATAGATTTTATCTTACCCATACAATGTCTTTCCTTAGTGTATCTGATCAGAAGTTGGAATACACCTTCTGGAAACCGGCTGAAAGATGCAACAGCAGTGACTACAGAGCTGTCTTCAAAATATGCTTTGCATGAATACAGAAACTCTCCATTGGGAGTATAGCAGACATAGGCAAAGAAAAAGGAGACGAAAGTAAGAGACAACCTTCAGCCCAGAGTTCTTACAGGGTTTTACTGTCCAACTCCTGTGTTTAAAAGCAGTAATATCCCATCACTTTGTTGGAAATGCAAGTTTAGCACAAGGCCACTGAGTAATGAAAGCCTGACGTTCTCCTCACAAGAGGCATTTTTGTATGGGGTAATAATATCAGTGGGATTGCATGTGAAGTATGCCAGGAGAATATAACATAGGAAAGCATGGTGTATAGTGCAGACCTTACAGACTTTTTTTTGCTTTGCTAAATGATGTTGTCAGTTAATCTTGAGAACTCAGGAAATCCAGCATGTCAATGACTCTCTTATTTATCTTTTCTAATGAGCTCTGGTGTGACTCTGAGTGGGAAACTTGTGTAGTTGTAGATCTTCAGGATTCAAGGCTTCTGGAAGACCTTGCTTGTTAGTTAAGCTGCTTGTTGAGTGATTACTAATTTATCAAAGTATGCTTTGTAGTTTTATTTGGACAAAATTAAAAGCACTGAAAGTGATAACCACTGTAAACAGGACTATAAATCCAAAGCAAAATACACAAGATTGGAGTTCTTAACCACTGGGAGCTTAAAGAGAAAAAGGCAGAGGACTGAGCCAAATAACCACCACCATAACCTTTTTCTGCTGAGTGGCTGCAGTTTTGATCAGCAAAAAACCAGAAAAAACAGAGGTGCCCAGATGTTTTTTAGTCAAATTCAAGGTTCCAGCTGCTGCCATCTCTGTGTGTCATGTCTGATGGGACAGGGAACAGATTTCCCAACTGGTCTTCCATCCTCCTGTAACCCAGTAATGGCACCTGCACAAATCCTTTAGTCTAGAGAGCTCCGCTAAGCTAGGCAAACCTTCATCAGGACCTCTGCTGGAAGAGTTTATTTAGTATTTAGTTTCTTTCAAAAGGAGCACCAAGAGAACATCTTACTTCTGTCTGGAAGTGTCAGAAGTAAATCTGAAGTGAACCAGTGTTGATACAAAGGTCTACAATCCAAATGAAGATAACATAAAATGAAGATCATAAGGGTTGTAAGGAAGCAGATGCTAACTGTAAGGCAGATGGTGACATTTATTGACTGTAACTTTTATTGTCAGATCATTAAAAGGCTTCTATCACCTTGGCACTTCAATACCTATTGCACAGGAAACAGACAGAGTAGACAAATTGTACTGTAGGACTAAAAATAAAAGCTCCATTAGCTCACGTGATCTACTGCAAAAATAGTTCAGAGAGCACTTGAAAGCTTGATCGAGCTGATAGACGTTACACTGAGCCTTGCTGCACGTCAGGCTGGGGCTCTGGCTTGGTGCCAAAGGGAACAAGCTCCCAAAACCCTTTCGAGAGCATGCCCTGATGTCATCGTGGGCAAGTGTAACCCCTGTACCCCAAAAAATTAGCAAGAGTAATGCAGCAGATGGTAACACTTGCTGTGCTGGGGAGAGATGGCCATTTCCCAAGTGAATGGGGACCAATACAGTTTGATTCTGTCAGATGTACCCCGTGTGTTGACCACTCACACAACTGTAAGAGTTTTCTTGCAAACCTCACCCACTAACCAATCCTACCAAATTACATGTTCAGTCCTCTTCCTCTTTACATCTGCAGAGTGTGGAAATGTTTTCATAACTGTGCTGATGGGAGAATTGTACGTTTTGTTGCTTCTGCTCAATGCATTGACAGAGGGTCTCTAGCATCCCTATGTTTTCCTCCCCTCTTTCATGCCATGTGCTGCCCTTCCATCTTCCTGTACTTCAGAAATGTCTTGAACACTGTCATTGGCAAGGACTTTGGGGTAAAGTAGGGGAATAGGCTATTCACATCAGTAGCAGGACAGTACTTCACCCTGGTAATGGCTGCACGTGTAAAACCAGATGAGGCACGTATCTATAGCAAACTTTGATGGTGTTGAAAAATATGAATAGAAAAGAACTCTAAGATTATGTCCAAGGGTCTCTATGCACAGATATAGACCCAACTGGCCTATATCTGAGAGGATATTCTTACATTAACCTAGTTTGCTCAGTGAATTTTCCATGTGGCAACGAGCGAGTGTAATTAGCATTCACTATGAGTGAGAGAACTGCTTTGACTGTAGTTCTGCTTATTTGACTTCCCTCACTAAACCTTATCCATCATGATGAATGCTTGGCCCACTTTGATTCTGGTAGGCATAACGCAAAGTCTGCTAAGGAACAGAGCCTGGGTAAAGTCCAGTCCCTGCTACTGCAGTCAAGTCATAAAATCACTTTAACCCACTTACTATACCCTTTTCTAAAACTTGCTGACTTATTTGCCACTCTACTTCTTATCAGCATTGAAGATTTTTATGAATCAAATTTTTCAGAATCAATTACCTTTTTCTGATATCCCGTACAAATTCATTCAATTTCTGTTTATATCCGATTGCTTTTGTGCTAGCATAGTCCTTAAGCTTAAATAGCTTCTTGCCTGTCTAGCTGTGGTATTTACCCACTGATGTATTTATAGACACCCGTCCTGTACCGCTTCTCAGGCTTTGTTTTGCCAGGGCAAACAAGCCAAGCTCCCTAAGATCACTGCCAGTTTTCCAAAGATTCTGTTTCAGTATGATTTAATTTTTCTGGAGCACAAGTGTCCAAGTTTTTGTGCTACATTCTGAATGAGGTTTTACTAATGACTCTGTAGTCATTAACTTTACTCTGCACACAATTCTTCATCATATACATCCTGGAATCTTTCTACACAGGATCACTTCAATCCTTCATAATCAGAGCTCTTTGCAAAAGTTTTAGAACTTGCTGTTTAAAAGCTGTCACAGATTCATCAGCTTCAAGGGAACTGTGAAAACTTCCACCAGCTGGCAATGTGCATCTAATATTTCAGCTTGCAGGACACAGCTTTCTCTGTGCCTAGCCCGAAACAGTAGAGCTCACTGCCAACTCCCCTCCCCCAGGACCTTCCCCAGGGGAACCACTGACTCTTCTGCATGGCCAGCAAGGTTTAAAAAGCACTTACTCCATCTCTTGCTAATAAAATACAGGGCAAACCTTGGCAAGTTCTAGCCATTCAGTATATGTGTTTAAAAAACCCCAAAAATCTCGAATTTTGGGTTTAAATTCAAAACATTTCCAATTTTAGTAACTTTGATTTCTACCCATTCAATTATTGTCCTTAATTTCTGCCTCGACCCTCATTAAGTGTGAATAAAGCTATCAAAATGGCAATTAAAATAGATTTCTTTCAGTGGAGAGAGCCTCTGTGTGGCTGCACTGCAGCCTATTGTCCTTCATTTCTTCCTTTCTCAGGTCTACCCTTTATCTTCTATCATTTGTGATTGAGACTAAGGTCTTCATGGCAAGGACTTTTGTTTTATATTCATCTCTGTCTAAAGCAGAGACACTTATTATTGGTTTCTGAAAGTATAAAGAATGTAGCAGATCAATGCCATTATCTTGAGCTGCACTTAGAAGACAAAGGCAATGTAGCTGTTGAATTGATGCTCTCGGGAGCATGGAAGCTGAGCTGCATTTTGGGCCACTGCAGACTTGCCAGAGGACTCTGCGGGTAGTTCCAGCTCAAGATCATAGTCAGGGTAAAAGCTACAAAAGCACCAAATACTGTGATATAACACAGAGTGGTTTTGCCCTGTCAAAAGAAGCAGACATTAACAATAATTTTGACTGTTAAGATTAAGACACCTCAGAATCTGGCAGCAGCCTGGACTCTGAGCTTGATCAGAGCACGGTGTCAATAGGCTGCACTGATCTAAAATAAAGACATGGCGACAGTGTTTCTGCTTGTGAGTAGACCCTTTAGGCACTTTCCCAGGAAGTAGTAGAAGTGCTAAAGGCTTGAGAGATTTGAAATCCATGTTTGGGAAAAACAAATCCATGAGTTGAGCTCTAGGGCACCTCTATCCCAGCTAAAAGCCCTAACCATGCTCAGCATCTCTGTTTTCCCGTAGCATCCCTGTTTTCTGTGGTAGGTGCGTGCAGCCCCCATCTTTTCCTTTGCT
Source organism: Phoeniculus purpureus (assembly GCA_028565055.1). Lineage (NCBI taxonomy): Eukaryota > Metazoa > Chordata > Aves > Bucerotiformes > Phoeniculidae > Phoeniculus > Phoeniculus purpureus. The sequence continues at coordinate 87,120,313 of JAOXOE010000001.1, forward strand.
TTTTTCTTTTTGGGACTGACATGGACATTTTGACATTCTGCACAATGCATAGTGTGACCCTGTTTGAGAAACACCAAGTGTGCTCAGCCACGCATTGCACTGCCCTGGAGCTGAGCCCTGCAGCCCTGAGCACCATGCTGCTGCTGCTGCTATCCTTTGTGGAACACCTGCTCTGGAAGTCTCATAATTGTCCTTCTGCATTTATCATGGAATCATGGAAAGGTTTAGGTTGGAATTGACCTCAGAGGTCATCTAATTCCAACTCCTCTGCCATGGACAGGGACACCTCTCACCAGACCAGGTTTCCCAGAGCCACATCCAACCGGGCCTTGAACACTTTCAGGGAGGATCATCCACAGCTCTCCTGGGCAACATGTTCCACTGCCTCACCACCCTCATAGTGAGGAATTTCTTCCTAAGATCTAATCTACATTACACTCGTACAGTTTTAAACCATTCCTCCTTGTCTAGAACTAGAGTTCCTCAGAAAAACTCCCTCTCCAGCTTTCATGTAGGTCCCCTTCAGGTACTGGAAGGCTGCTATAGGGTCTCCTTGGAGACTTCTCTTCTCCAGGCTGCAGAGCCCCAACTCCCTCAGTGTCTCTTTATGTTTGATTGATAGGCTTCTCAGTAGCAAAAATTTTGCATCTGCCTACTAAAACACTTTGAAGCTTGGAAGATAAAGAAATAATTAGTTCTCTATTTTGTTTTTAGTCCATTGTCAGCTGTGCTAGTACCACACAGCTCATGGATCTGCTTTCCCAGGTTCACCAATACCACTTCTGGCACACAGATTTTAACTTTAACCTGTCACCTTCAGCTGACAGGTTTTTAATGAACAACAAAGCCAGCTGGTGATATTGAACTTGTGATAGCTGGTCACAAAAGATTAACACCCCTGCAAGCCTCAAGAGACACTTGAAAGGCAGCTTTAACTAGTCTTGGAAATAATCTCTGAGTTTAATACAGAAGTGTTGCTTGGTTGGGGTGAAGTTTTTACTTGGAGGTTGGTAAAGCTCTCTAGGTTAGAATTACATCAGTAATTACGCATTGCATGGGAATCCCAGCGTAGTGATCGATCCAGTATGACCCCTAGGTAGCTAATTATAGACTGTCAAGGCAATCTCTGCTCAGCCTATGCTGATACTTAATTAGTCTCCTCTCCATTTAAATCCTGACCTTGGTTTGGCACAGAAAAAGCAGAAAAGTTCTGTATCCACCCACAGCATCTCACTGCTGCTCCTGGGGCAGGCAGATGAGGTAGCAACAGCTGAAAATGAAAAATGGGGAGTTCAAACTGAAGCAGCAGCTTTCTTTGCCTGCTGATTCCTTCCCTTCATGCTCTTCCTCCTCAAAAACCTGTTGCTCAGGCTAAAAGACAAAATAAAACTCACAGTACAACTGCCTCTTGGTGACATTCATTAAATCTGTAGCACAGAGCAGAAGAGGTACCTCTTCTGGTAACTTGGGTCACATTGAAAACTGTCAGTTAATTCCTGCTGCTTTCTTTCAACCACTTGTTAATCTGTGGCAGAAATTTACCTTCTACCTTGTGCCTACCTGGTTTCCTTAGTAACTTCTTGTAAGCATATGACAAAATCTGGGAAAAGACCAAATAAACTGTCAACTGCCTAATCTTTATTTACAGAAAATGATGCACTGTTAAATCTACTAGACCTCTACCAAAGCTGGCTGATGTTTTTCATAGAGTGCTTCTTTTTCTCTTGTTCACAAAAGGCTCCAGATATTAAGTTCGAAAACCAAAATGCAAAAATCTTTTTGCTGGCATAAACAGATGTAAGACTTGGAAGTTACCTGAACTCACACATGAGCTTCGTATAAAACCTTTATCTATGAGAGTCAGTACCAAAATGACTTTTTCAGCTTTGTATGTATTTAAAATACTTTGCAGAAAAAGAGTTTAGATTGCTTAAACATTGTCATAATGGGTGCTTAAAAAAGATAGCACATTTATGGCTTAGAAATAAAAGTGTGACCCAAGTAAGGACAGAAGAGAAGCAGAACAGCTTCTGGGAAGGGGTCTCTGGACCAGGAGAAGAACCCACTAGAGCTGCTGCTCAGCACCTGTGGTGGCAGTGGATGCAGTGAGCCAGGCTAGAAGCAGAATCACAGAGATGAGCTCAGGGTTGGCAACACAGAATCATGGAATGGTTTAGGATGGAAGGGTCCTAAGAGATCATCTAGTTCCAACCTCTGACATAGGTAGGGACACCTCTCACTAGACCAGGTTGCCCAGACCCCCATCCAACCTGGTCTTAAATACTTCCAAGGATGGCGCATCCACAGCCACACTTGGCAACCTGTTCCAGTTGCAAGACATTGTCATAGTGAAGAATTTCTTCTTTAGATCTAATCTAAATCTTCCCTCTTTCAGTTTGAAACTGCTCCTCCTTTTTGTATCACTAGATGCCCTTGTAAAAAGCCACTGTAGCAGTGTCTTTGAGGCAGGACTTGGAGTGGGTCAGTGGGCTGTGAGGGTGCGAGAGAGGAGGTGCAACTGTGGTGGCATCACCTGTCCAGCATTAGGGAGACTGATGGCAACAAGGGGGTCCTCAGGTAAGACCTGGGTCTTATCAAAGGTATTGTCCAAGCAAAGCCTTGAGAAATGCGTTTGTCCAGAATAAAAGTCTCAGGAATGCTCTCGCCGCTGTGTTCTGGGTCAGGCTTCCCAGTTTGAGGCTTTATATGGGCTTCTCTGCTAGCGCCGTAGAGCCCAGGGCTGGGATGTCCCGGGACAAGCATCGGGCAGGCGGTGGCAGACAGTGCAAATCGGTCGCTTTTCGCCCGGTCCTAAAGGCCGAGGAGGGCCGTGAAAGGCCAGAGGAACCTGCCAACTCCTTCCTCTCCGTCAAACGATCCCGCCGCGGACCTGCAGCTCTATCCCGGCGGCCGTCCCGCACCTCGCTGCGCGCCCCGCGGAAGCGCCGTCCGACCGCCAGGGGGCAGCCGCCGCCCGCCTCCTCCGGGGGCG
>JAOXOE010000001.1:87123404-87173731 GCA_028565055.1 Phoeniculus purpureus
GCAGCTGAAGATCTGTGCTGTAAGGGAAGCTGTCATCTATTTTTGTCGCACGGATGTTTTGAAATGTTACTATCCACTGGGAATACAGTACCTATGTATATTCAAGGCACTGGCCTAGCAAGGAAATATTTACTAAGAAAAGCTTTTTTTCTGGTTTTACTTTTAAGCAGTGTATGAACTTTTCTTTTTATTATTGTTAGATCTGGTGGTCTGGTGGTTTACAGATAGAAGCAAGTTGAGATTAGTAGGAGACTTTCTTGAAGGAAAAAAGTGTGTTTGGAAACTTGGCTGGATCACCTCATTTATTTTTTTTACCCCATCTTCAGTAGTAGACTTTGCCTTATCCAAGAAATTACTTTAAAAGTATTTCTTCTATAGCTAGCTTCTGACTTAATAGGCTTGAAGCAGCGACTAAAATAGTATAAAGGATATCTGAGGCCTTGAAAGTGACTGATTTGAAGAAAGAATGCTGCTGAGACTTGCTGCCTTAGTTTGTGCTCACCAGGTATAGCCTCAATCTTACTTTCTAATTTCCTTTTCCTTTTACTAATTCCTCAGTTAATGTTTTTCCAATTCTGGTAGGCACTGGTTACAGCATGGACGTGACAGATGAGCATTTTCATGTTAGTTTTATTTCCTTATTGCTGTTGGATCATAAACGCCTTTTGAACAGAAGTATGTCTACTGCATGTTGGTGGTTTAGATGACTTAAAATTACCTGAATGTATTCCTAAGGCCATTTTGAATGTGATAGATTTGAAACAGATGCATGCAGAGCACAGTCTTTTTTGAAAATCAGGTAGTTTAAACAGAGATCTCTGTAAGGCATTTTGTTTGGTGTTTTAAGACATGTCAGTGATGGAAAAATCAATATGGTTCATGTGAAACCATATTTTAATTTTAAAACTGGCTTAGTAGCCTTTCATAAAGTTATAAATGTGGAACAACCATCCGGTATGCACCTTGCTGTAGGGGATTTGCTGCCGTTGGTACTTATCTATGTTATTTAACATTTCATTACTGACCTGGAAGAGGTCATACAGTTATCATCAATAAAGTTTGCAGCCAGTCGAAATCCCAAGGACCAAAAATGCAGGCACTGTTATGGAAAGCCAGGCTTTTATATTTGGAATTGGTGGAGGATGAGTGAAGGGAAGCCTGAATCTGTGGGTCAGGTTTGGAAGTCAGCAGGCTTTGGCAGTTGGTGTCCTGTGATTGAAAGGGCCAGTGTGCTTTTGAGTGTATGTGTTGTGTTATAGATCACACATGACCCTTTATTAATGAGCAGTTTGTTCTGTTCTGCTTCTACAATAGAGTATCTACCTAGGACATTGTATGTCACATGTTGAAATCCAGAAGAGAACAGAAGAATGTTAGAAAGAGGTTAAAAAGCAACCAACCCAGTAAAAGCAGGTAGATGGTTGTATAAGGATGAGCCTGTTAAGCTTTAAGTTCACTTGTTCCCAGATAACAATTTATAGTTGCAAAATTGTTCTAGTGTTAGGCTCCTAATTAGAGTTCTCGTTTGTCTTCAATAGGTGTGCTTAATGATAGTGACACTATAAACTATATCTGCATGCGGTCAATTCCATGGAATTTAAACACAAATTTGGGTCATTTCAGTAACTTGTTCAAAAGACCTGGCTTGGCTGGGTCCTCATCTGAAGTATTTTATGACACTTTTATTCTTGCGTACTGACTAATGTGTTATCGACTGTCTTGGTGGAAGATAAGGATTAGATGAACAAGACGGCAGACTTCATCACAGCAGGACCTCTGTGGAGTTAAAAATGTTTGCCTGGAAAGCAAAGGCATGCTGGAAGTATTTTTCTATAAAGTCTTGTTTAATGTTGATATATGCCTGTCATGTAATGTTTAAAAGAAAAAGATAGCACCTTGAAAACTGTTGAGATTTGTAAGTGTTTGCTTCTTTAGGTTTTAAGAGCTGTAAGTGTGTACAACTTCAGATTTGCATTGTATTTCTGACATTGCTTGAAAAGTTACTCTACTAATTTCGACCTTGTGGTTTGGGAATAGATTACAATATAAACATGGCTTTCCTTGATAGCTGGATCTCAAAGCTCAACTTTGATTCTTGCAAGTTGTTGGACCGATGGTGTATGGGGGGGATGCCTGTCATCTAAATGGCACTGAATAGGGAAGTTACTGAATGATGTGCTTGCATCAAAATGATATGCTTTGGAAGAGTTGGATCTCGCAGCTGATGCGTCTGTAGATAACTGAATGGAGACTGTAGTCTGTGTGAGCTGGACTTCTTGTGAAAATCTGGAGCAGACTGGTTTCTTTGGCAGTCCTGTGGAAGCTCCTCTTAAAGCATCCTGATGCTTTCATTAGTGTCTGAATTTTCAGATGTACTGTGAAATGAGCAAATCACCACGATGATAGAAGGGTGTGTGTGGTGGGGTGGGTTTTCTCATTGTTTTGCTGATTTTTTTTTTTTTTTGAAACAGTTTTTTCTTAGTCAAGTGGTGGAGTTCATAACAAATAAGCCTCAAAACTTTAGAGAACCTCACTTGTTTCCCTTACATTTATCTCATAGTTTAAGATTAAACATATGTTAATAAGAAATCTCTCCAGGAGGTATTGTGTCCCCCTCCCCCTTTTATCATGAATAACTATTAATGAATATACTGGCCATGAGTGTGCTGAGAGCGACTTCCTGCCAGAACTGTAAAATAACAAGGAAGCAACTGCTGCTTGTATCCTCCTATTGTGGTGTTTCCTGTGAAGCAGCAGACTGGATGCGTGTCCTGGATACAGGCTTTTTTATGGCACAATACGTGTTGGGATGATCCAATCAAATCGTTCTTGATGTCCCCTATAGTCTCAGCATGGCAGGAAATGAAGCTTTCTTGCATCCTGTTGTTCTCCAGTCAGCCTGGCTTTGGGGAGCTCTTGGCTATATCAGAATCCAGAATGAAGGTGAGCTTTAAATGGATTAAGGATTATTAATATTACTTTATTGGTGTCTTTTCCCATCTCTGTTTGTTAAAGTTATGCTATTAATGAAAATCTAGTTATCCGATTTTATGAAAAGAATAAAGATTATTTATTTAAGTCGTCTTTTTCTCCTGTATGTAGTTTCTTTAAATACTTCCTCGTGTTTCGGAAAAAAAACCCTACAAAATTTACATGTAGGCAATTCCCTGGTCCCTCTTCTGTTTTAACTTCAAAGGAGTAAGAAGAGCCTTTAAATTACCTGTAGCCCAGTGAGGCTTGATGAAATAACTGACTTATGTATATGAGTGATAACTGCTTGGAGTATGTAGTGTTTGCCTGTGCTTGAATCTGTGTCTGCTTTGGTGACATTGCTCTTCTGAGCTGTGTACCCACTACCTGAGTTTGAGAGACGTCTGCACCTGTACAGCTGAGGTGAAACTGCTGCTTACTGAGACCAGACATGATTCTCAGGCTGAGGGGAAAAAATATGCATGTGAATATAAGCAAGCACCTCCAATAGTGAATGCTTTGGGCAATGAATTTTTTCCTTATTTGAATAATACTGTCGTTAAGTATTTCTTAATTCTGCTCTACCTTTGTCTGTATATCACATAACCAGTCACAACAGGTTTGGCAGCCCCTTCTACGGTTGCTTTAGGTAACTTTCGTGGAAATTTTCACTTCATTTCAGCTATCTTTCCTTTGTCCCTTTCTCTTCTCCTCTGGGAATCAGAGTTTTTCCACTCCTGCCTCTGAAGGTTGCTTTCTGGTGTAGCAATAGTGTCTGTGCAGTGTGTCTGGTATCAGGAAAATAAACAAGTTTTTGTTGACTTTTTAGATAAAAACTGCTACACAGCAGGAAGCAAAATTTCTTTGTTTTTGATGTCAGTGGGAACAACTGTTGTAGCTGTCTTTTATTGCCCTCTTGCTAGTCTTGCACAAGGGAATATTGTGGCTCCTTTCAACCTATGCAGAATCTATTGCAAGAGCCTTTTTTTGTGAAACTTGGGATGAGTGTTTCCATTACCTCAGGCAAATATTATGGGTCTCTTTATTTTTTTAATCTCCTCTCTTCCCTCTGAAAATCCAGATGTTTAATGTCATCAAGTGCTTGAAAGTTACTGAAGTGTTTTCTACAAGATAGTTTTGAGGTTTTGGATCTCTTTCCCACAGTTAAAAGTAAAATAAACCCCTCAGCTTTCATCCCTCCTCTTTCCCAAAGCTCATTCTCCATCTAACCTGTCTGGCAACTTCACTGCTTGTGAAATTCATAAATTTTCAGAAAATCTCTTTTCCTCTATATCTTGCGTAATGAAGAGATGGCACTTATAAGTATTTGTAAATACTACAACATAGTAATTTTAAAAGTACTTTATGAATAATCAGGTATGTTGTCTGTGAGCTGCTACAGAAAAAAGAGTATGCAAACAATAACTGTACCAAATAACCCTTTTTGGCCAAAATGTCTAAGGAAAGATTCTATTTTCTCAAAATGATGTTTTATTAAACTTTCCAGTAATTAAAATGACACGATGTTTTCAGCTTATGTTGTTGTTGAGCTTTTCTCAAGTACAGCTATGTCTAAATTCTTTCTATTTAAAAATTAGGTGTCTTTCAAAAAACAAAACAAAACCCCAAAACAAAGAAACTCCACCATCCTAACCCCCTCTCCAAAAAAACCCCCAACTCAGAGTTTTACTGTTCCAGAACAGCCACTGAAAGACTGGATCACGTAGTATATTCTACAGTCACAGTTTGCCTGATAGCAAAGAAATGCTTAGCTTAAAAGCTTGTTTCAGCAACTTATTATGTGTTCTTTTGTTTTCAGACTTTTGACGCAAATGACCTGTATCAGGGACAGAATTTCAACAAAGTTCTCAGCTCTCTTGTGGCTTTAAATAAGGTGACTGCAGGTAGGTAGACTCTATACTCTGTCTCAGTGCCCACTTTGTTGCCATCAATTTACATCAATGTTTATTTATACCTGTTGGTATATGAATGATAGAATGAACACGTGCAGTGCTTCAGAAGTTTTTGCTGCAGTTAGTGTTGTTAAAGACTTTGATGGTGACTTCTCCAGGTTCCCTAGTCTCTTCTGCAGAATGAAGCTTTGCAGTGGAGCTAAGGCCGAGCTCTTGCCAGCTTTTAGCTGGCAAGAATCCTTAGAAAAAGGGCCTGGATTTTCTTCAATGTTTTCCACAGTTTGAAATACTAAAGTTGATTTTTCTGCTCCACTCTGTTAATCCAATGTTTAATCAGTTTTGTCCAGGATTTTGCTGCTCCCTCCCTGCTTCATTCCCTGCCAGTCTTTCTTGAAACTAACAAAAGGTGATCTGTCATCTTTGATCCCTTAAGCCACACATTGCATTTAGGTGACAGCCAGAAGTCACCAACTATCTACCTCAAGTTCTTTGGTGGATAGGAGAAAGCTGTAGAAATAGCTTACAGGTGAGAGGTATCTGCCCTTCATTGTAGGGTGAGGCTGTGCTAAGCAATGCCTGCTGGACCCATGAACAATAAAGAAATGTTAACATTGCTGGCTCTTCTTGGTCTCTTGCTGCTCCATGCTGGGACTTTACACTGTCATCAGCAAGTTCCAGTAGTGGTCATCAGGTTAGAGTCTTGTGAGAGAGTTGTTATTTAAAAATGGACCATACTTCTCAATTTTGATGTGAGAAGGAAATGGAAGCTGAAAAGTCAGTGGTGGGTCAGTGGTATTTTATTCAACAGTGGTGGGGCCTTGTAGCACTTTTGTAATGCTCCTCCACTTTGTTACAACAGAGGCTTTTTGTGGCCTTTAAAAAAAAAAAAAATCTGGCATCAAAAACCACCCTTAGAAGTGAAGTTTTTCGCAACAAAATTCTTAGTTTTAATGAATGGGCATGGAGTAATACCACCGAATTCTTTGAAGATACTTACACCAGTTGAAGATAGTGCTTTTGGTCTTACCTGTAAATGCAAATACAGACCATTTCAGTACATCTTTAAAGCTGTAGTGCACTGACGATACCTATCTTTAAGGATGTGACAAAAACTGTGACTGTCTGGACCTCATAGGAGAGGTGCTCCAGTCCACTGATCATCCTCATGGCCCTCCTCTGCACACGCTCCAGCATGTCCATACCTCTCTTGTAAGAAGGGCTCCAGAGCTGGACGCAGTACTCCAGGTGGGGTCTCACCAGAGCCGAGTAGAAGTGGAGAATCACCTCCCTCAACCTGTTGGCCACACTTCTCCTGATGCAGCCCAGGATCCGGTTTGCCTTCTGGGCCGCAAGTGCACACTGCTAGCTCATGTTGAGCTTCTCGTCCACAAGCACTCCCGAGTCCCTCTCCTGGGAGGCTTGTGTAGTCTAGTGAAAGCACTTAAGTTTGGGACAGAAAACACTGTGTCATTTTCAGGGCTTCTTGAAGCTCTGATGTTCACTGAATGAATTCTTTTTATGTGGGAAGACATGAGGAAAAGCAATTGGCTGTAGTTGTGCAAGGGAGCACTGTTTGTCATGCGTAACATGTCACCTGCGTGAGGACCCTGGAAGCTTCCTCCTCCTGGGTGTCTGACTGGGCAGGGCTGTGGTTGCTGAAAGCCAGGAACAATCCCCATCCCACCATAACCCTGGGGAGAAACTCCCAACAGTGCTGTTGGATGCTGCGGCCAGCACTGACCCTAGCCTGCCCTTAGCAGCTGCTTTCAGTGCAGTTCAGTCTTGCTAGTCTGCATGAGGGCCAACATCCTGTCACCAAGGAGGTACTGATGCCTAGGACTGGGGCTGCTGGTGACCCAGCTGCCCCAGTCCTGGGTGGGGCAGTGGGATTATACCTACACCGATTCTCCCTTCATACCTTCCTGCATTCCCTAGGGATCTAAGCAGCACCCCAACAGCATCTAACGCTGCCCTTTGGACAGACATCTCCAATGGGTATGCTTCTTGGAGAAGAGACAAATGAAAGAGGGGTAAGGTTTTAGGAGGGTGTTGTTTTTTCAGAGCAAGCAGCTTTCTTTTCTATACATCCTATCCCTCCCTCTCCCTCCACAGAGGAAGAAATAGCTTAGTTTGCAAAACTGGGGCAAGACAAAGAAACTTAAGAGAAAAGACAGTGGAAGGAATGTTTTAATTGAGGAGGGGGGGAGCAGCTAAGAAACAGATGTGGCTGGCTTTACTTCAAGTTTTATGCATTAGAAATTCTTGGTCACTAGCTAAAATAATGCTGGTTAATTACCTTTTAAATAGACTGGTAGTGAGCAGGAATGGAGAAATACAACCCTCCTTCTCCTAAGCAGCTCAAATTGTTGTCCTGTTTGTGTGTGGATGAAACGGCTGGAGTGTCTTGGGATTTCAGATTTTTTTTATTGCTGTAATTTTTGTACCTTGAATTATCAAGCAACTGCACATCTGTCAAATCTGCTTGAAGCACATTGATGCTTAGAGGTAAGCAGCAGTTATGTGCAGATGTCTCAAAATCTATTTACTTTTTTTCCCATCCTACAGATATAGGGCTGGGCAGTGACTCTGTATGCGCACGTCCCTCATCTCATAGGATAAAGTCTTTCGATTCTCTGGGATCCCAGTCTTTACACAGTAGAACTTCAAAACTCTTTCAGGGACAGTATCGGAGTTTGGTAAGTTCTGTAAGAAATAAAACAAGCTTTGGTGTGATTTTTTAAATTTTTTTATTTTTTAGAAGTTTTTCTTATATGATGATCAGACATCAATAGTGTAACAAAGTAACTGTTTCCTCTTTCCCCTTCTGTGTTTCAAACCTGTGACTTTTTGTTTTTTCAGCTTTTCTTGTGATGTTCCAAAATGCATGCAGCTTTCTGTGAACTTACAGTTAGCACTCTGTTGTCTGCATACACAGTATCTTCCTGGATTTATTACTGACTTTTCAGTGTGAGGACTTGCTTTTCTAAAAGCAAAAATCTTGTTTTCTCCATGTCTGAGAATATAGGTGATGAATGAAGGATATTTAAATCTCAGCAGAGGTGGTATTATTCATGTTGGTAGTGTCAGTAGTTATTCCTGTTCTCTGTTACATTTCAAGATGAAACCTTCAACTAGCCTTCAGGTAATTGAGTAGTATGGGCAGCTATTCTACAGAAGAACCAAAATCAAGATGGAGTACTCTACTGAACTGTGATGAAAGAGGTGCTTTGAGTAACTAAAAGTTGTGCAAGGAGTTCATGTTCCTCCTGCACATTGCTTTTCCCACTGCTTTTTCCATGTTTGAAGGAGGCAATTTTGAGCTATGTGGTGATTGCTGTGTGAGACTTGAAACACTGCTCTACTTAAGCGTTCTTGGATGTGGTTTGATTGTGTTTTCTCTGTTAGCAGAGCCCATGCAAGTTCTTGCCCAAGGCCATAAACACCAGGTCCCTCTGTGCTGTTCACAACACAGTCAGTTTTGCTGATACAACATTTGAGGGACTAGTTGTTAGTTGGATCACTGGAGTAATGAAAGTTTGAAGTATTTCTATCACTTTGGAGATCTAAGCAGCTCTGCAGAACATTGCAAAGGGACAGGGAAGTGCAAGAAGGAGGGGGAAAAAGCCAGTCGCCAAGCTTGGGAAATTCTTAGTTTGGTTTTGCTTCTGTATATGATCAGATTGGAACAGTCGTCACCCAATTTATATACTCAGTTTTCTTTACATGAGAGCTGTCCTGGCAGACTGAAGGGACTGTAGTTGTTGTTGATGTCACTGTGAAATGTTGCTGCTTAGTTTGTGGCTTCCTGCTGTTGGCTAAGGCAAAACCTTTTCTGTTGATGAGTGGCCACAGCAAATGAAAACATGTGATGTACAAGCAGACAACTAAGGGAGAGGCACTTGTTTGATAATGTGCAGATCTAACTGTTAAACATTGCGACTTGGAGTATCTTGGGGCTTCCTACAGGTTGCCAAAGTTCTGTTTGCCCTCATTTTCCTACAGTTTATCCGTAGTTAAAGGTCTGATTGTTAAACTGAATTTTGTGCAGTGATGTGATTGTTGGGGACATGAATTAAGCTGGCATGTTGTAATAACCCAGTGACATTAGTACATCTTTTTGTCATCTCCATTACATGGGCAACATGTAGGTTGTGATTCTGCTACCTGAAGAGCTGGCTAATGTTACTTATGCAGTCATTTTCTCACTACATTACTTCTGTAGTTATGCAGGCGTTGATCCTTACTTATGGGTTCCAGTGCAGTGGATTGTTTGTATTATTTAAAGCTGTCCAAATATTTAGTGGTGATTTTTTTAGTGTAAAAGGTTGTCCTAACTCTCATGAGATAATTGAATGATGCAGATACTAAAAATTTACATCAAAATGCTAAATTTGAATGTAGTTAGACTTATTAGGCTTCTTAGAAGTAGCTATTAAAATTTAGTTGTTACAGTGATATGTTAATTTGTGATAGAGGATGAACATACGGGTATATACATACATAGCTGCACATCTGACACGCTGCAGACTTGTAACTTTTACTAACATGGAGGCAAATGATTTGTGAGGTGCTTCTTAGATTGTGTTGAAGAACACTGTCCTCCTTCATGGACAGGCCATGGCGACTTACACATTCAGATGTGGAACCTTTCAACCTGATCTGTGACAAGGAAGCTAAAAAAAAATTCTAAGCTGCAAACTCTATCAAGAATTAAACTCAACTCAGTTCTGCCTTCCTCCCAGTGTATAACGTTATAAAGAAACCCACCTCTGAAAATGAAAAGGTTTTTTTTCCTCTGTAGTTACCAAAAGCAGTGCAAATTTATACAGAGAATAGAATTTGGTTTTTTTTTTTTTTGGGGGGGAGTGTTATTCTCATTTTAGCTCTGCTACCGCCTTTGATTTGAGGAGACTGTAATAAGACAATATATCCCCTAGACTGATACAAATCCATGTATTAAAAATGACAGATAATAGATTAAAAAAGGCAAGTCATCCCTTACAAATGGTTAGAGTGGAAGTGTTTTGTGTGGAGGAGAGGCCAGTTTTACTTTATGGGTGCTTCTGTTTGTGCAATAATTGTTGAAAAATCTCTGATCTTGTTTTTTTGTATTCTCACTTCCTAGGACATGACAGATAACAGCAACCATCAGTTGGTGGTGAGAGCAAAATTTAATTTCCAACAGACAAATGAAGATGAACTTTCATTTTCAAAAGGAGATATTATTCATGTGACCAGAGTGGAAGAAGGAGGCTGGTGGGAAGGAACTCTAAATGGCAAAACAGGGTGGTTTCCAAGTAACTACGTACGAGAAATAAAATCAAATGGTGAGTTTTGAATGAGAGCATATTTGCACAAATTCTTGATTTGGGTAGAGATTGATGGTTGGTTCATTCATTAAAAGTTGTAAGTTTCTTTGTAAGCTTGACTGTACTTGCTGAACTTCATTTGCAGCAACCTTAGAAACTCTTACGTGTCCACTTCAGTTAGGTGGGGTGCTGTAGGATTTCTGAATTAACAGTAAGCATGTTAATTCTTCTCCCATTCTGTTTTCTCTCTTGTCACAGTTTGGTAGCTCCAGCTTCACCACTCTGAATTCTTAGAATGCTGAATTTCAGCTCATATGTTGACATACTTTGAATTGGTGCTTTAGCTTTAGTTTGAGGTTTCCTGCAAATCTCTTTAAATCGAACAAAACTAAAAATCAAAACATGCACTTCAGACAACCAAAAACTATGCAAGAACAAATCTGTGTTCCATTACTTAGAAGGAAGCAAGTGCAGATTCCCGTTTCTCTACTAAAATTACTGTTTTTCGAATATGCTGTATTTATGGGTTTTCTTGTTCATGTGCCCTCAAATTTTCTTTATATGGGCTTCACTCTTACACAGAAGTTTTATTTTGAACATAATGAAAAAGCCTTCTGTAAATGAGTATCATTTTCATGACTGAATGTCATGAACATCAGAACTAACGTTTCTAACTCACTGGGACCTTGAAGTGGGTGACATGAATTTTGTTTTTCTTCTGGTCTCTTTCTTTGGTCTCTTTTTTTGTCTCTGCTTACTGTCAGAGATTCAGGATGAAACTGGTAGAATAAAACTACCTGTGGACTCTAGGAGGCTTTACCAGTCTTTCCCCTGTCACAGCTTAAATGAAAGAACAGCTTTTGGACCATGGTAATATCACTGGTGTGACTTTTCCTTTTTTTAGGCAACTGTACAAATGTTGTGAGGGTCAAACTACTCAATTTTTAAACTTAATTTTTCTCCATCAGTTGTATCCTCTTATTCTTCATTTATTGTGTCAGTCTTGTTTTGCAGAATGCTTATCCTTTTCAACTACAGCCTCTTAGGCAAAGTCACAATGTAAGACTTACCTATAACTTTCTTCAGAGATCTCTCAGATGTGCCTTACCATGAAGCCTGTTTTTCTTGTCTGTGGTGTTGTAGCAATTTTTCAGCCACCATGACACTATTCTCTAACCTTTATTTTGCAAATACATTAACAAAAAAAGAACCAGGGAGAGTCCTTTATTGGATGTGAGGAGGGACATCATTATCAAGGGCGAGGAAAAGGCTGAGGTTCTTAATGCCTTCTTTGCTTCAGTCTTTAATAATCAGACTTCAGTTATCCTCATGTATTCCATCCCCTGAGCTGGAAGAGAAGGTTGGAGACCAGCATGGTCCCCTCCTAATCCAGGAATTATTAGTGTGTGACTGACTAAGCCAACTGGACAACCATCAGTCTATGGGGCCAGATGAGATCCACCCGAGACTGCTGAGGGAGCTGCCGGTGGAACTTGCTAAGCCTCTCTCCATCATTTATCAGCAGTCCTGGTTAACGGGGGAGGTCCCAGATGACTGGAAACTTGCCAGTTTCCAGATGCCCATCTACAAGAACAGCAGAAAGGAGGATCCGGGGAACTACAGGCCTGTCAGCCTGACCTTGGTACCAGGGAAGATTATGGAGGTGATCTTCTCAGGAAGAAGTTCTTTACTGAGAGAGTGGTTGGGCACTGGAACAGGCTGACTAGTTTGGTGGAGTCACCACCCCTGGAGGTGTTTAAAAAACGAGTACCTAGAGCACTTGAGGACATGGTCTAGGGGTTAGGGGATGTTGGGATGAGAGCTGAACTTGATGATCCTGGCAGCTGTTTCCAGTCATGATGATTCTGTGATGTCTTCTGACTCCTGAGACTGAAACCTGGGTCAGTAGTTAGGCTCCAGAACAGAGGTAGCTTTTAACAGGGTATATTCAAGAACCAAAGGTTGCCAGCAACTGAAATTAAGGCTGTTCTTGTTTGTTTAAAAGTAGTTATTTTCTCTTGGGTGAAGTAGCTCATCCATAGAGAAAGCTGTGAGGCCAAGGTTAATACTAAGTGGAGTTTGATTCTTACTGGTCCTTGCAACTCTGTATGATTTCCAGGGGGCTAAGATTAACTGCTTCCAGCTCCCTGGTTTAACTTTCATTTCTCATCAGAAAAGTTTTCTGCTAAGCTGCTCTTTCCCCTTTGCTCTATAAACATCTCCCATAAGTAAGAAGGATGTGCACCTTCTGGCTTCTGAGAGACTTCTTGCACTCTTGGAATGTGCTCTCATAATGCTCAGTTACTTCTGTGGGAAGGTATACGTGCCTGTGTTTTGCTCATGAAGTTTAGTTTATTGTTTTCCCTGTTCATTTAGTGACTACTACAGTCTTAAATTGTAATATATAGGCTTGTAAGGGCATTTCTAGAATACTTCCTTCTGTATCAGTATGCATTGCCATTGCATCCAGAGGTTGGACTTCCATTGTTCTGCTGTCCTTGTTGAAACAAGAACATAGTGTCATTTAAAGCAAAGCTCTGAAGTTACTTAAATGGCTCTGGTTAGTGTTTATGAGAAGTCTCACCTAGGTGTTATGTGTGATTTGACAGTCCCTGTTGCACTCATGTGCCCCTACTCTCTGCTAGTCTGCATCAAACTCAATGTTTCTTGATTCAGTAGTCTTGCACTGTCCATTTTTCTGGAATTTCTGGATACTATGTATGTCACTTTTTCTAGCTCAGAAGTATTTGAAGTGTCTTCATGCTTTAAGCATGAAGTTGAAACATCAGTGCTTTTCCCCTAAACCCAGTTTTTTTTAAATGAGTTAATATAGCTTGCTGCCTTGCAAGCTCAAATCCAGAATGTATTTTCTGTCAGCAGAATGGTACAATGAATTGATTTAGAAAAGATCAGGATATGCCTTGATTAACGTCTCTTCATGAACAAAATGGATGTCTTTATGGTTTTTCAAAATACTCTCAAATGTTCTGACGTCAGTAGTATGATTCTACCCTTCTTTCAAATGGCTGAAAATATTGCATCTAGTTAGAAATTCCTATTTTTGATGATGAGTTATTTGGAGACCTCCTGGAAAATGGTGGATTTGATTAAATAAATCCCTTCACTCAGCTGGAACCTGGGTAGCAGAATAAAAAGTTTTTGATGCATGCATTTTCTTTGTTTTAATTCTCACAGAATTCATTAGTGTTGGCACAGAATGCTAATACTTGTAAGAGGGGAGTTGTGAATGGCTGCAGGACAGGTAGTGGGGGTCACTGAACAAAGCACAGCACTTAGTTTCCTCAGTCTGGATAATGACTGTATTTTTCGGGAAATAGGTTTACTTGAGATGGAAAACGTTTATTTTGCCCTTGAGTATGTTTTTCTTCTTTCTTCTCCCATACCCCTGACCCAAGAGAGAAAGGAGGATTTGTCTGAAACTGTGACACTTATGATCAAACTTGCAAACAGAATTAAAAAATGAAGTTGTTAGTGTAGACACATACCTGAAAGAAAACTGTAAGGATCAAAATGGTGGTTGATAGCTCCCTTCCTGTGCTCGTGTTTTAATATCTTGCCTTTTTTCTTGTTCTTAGATAACTGCTCAGGAAGTGATTTGAAATGAGAAGACTTTATTTTCATCTTGCTGTACTGTTACAAATGACAAAGAGTGAAAAGTTCATACTGTATAAACTTGTTATGTATTTGACAGAGTGGCCTTACTGAGTTGTGGGGTTTTTTTTCCCTCACATAAAGTGGAGCAGGGAGACGTGAAGGTGTAGGTGGTGTCTTGTCTCTTACACTACTGCTTCTGTCTCATGCAGTGGAAATTTGGAGAGTGAGTTAAAAGAGTTCCCTTGAGATGAGAAGAATAGCAGAATGGGATGTGCTGGCTTAGCTTCTCTCAGATGTTAGCTGGATTTAAACAAATCACATGGTCACTTGGTGGGTTTTGGCAAAGTGTAATTTATTTAAATGGCATAAGATTACACAAAAGGGAATAGAACTTTGCAAAATTACATTTAGTGTGTCACAGACTGTATTCTAATCCTTTGCAGGAATTCGTGTGACATTAATTCTGTCCTAGCCTCTCCTCTGTTATGCTTTCTTGACAGTTATGTTAGTGTCAGGCTCAGTGAATGTTAGTCTTGGTACTTCTTCCAGTTGGATGTTAATAAAAATGAGTCAGAGTGTAGTGGCAGAGTAGAGTATCTTCTGTTCCTGTCCTGTGGTGCATGAGTAAAGGACAGGTACAATTTAGCTTTGTGTGAGAAAACAAAAAGGAAGGAAAAGCCAACAAGAAAGCCCCACAAACCCATTAAGAGTATTGGTTTTTCTCTCCCAAACCATGCACACTTGGCAGACATTTTATTATTCTGTCAAGTGTTATTCTGCAGGCATAATGAGGATAGAGGTTGGGATCAGCAAATACTGCTATGTAGACCAAGTATTAAACTGTGTCAGCTTTGTAGAGTACAGCACGTTGAAATGATGCCTGAGGCAGCTTGAGGACTGGGGACAAGTTTGGATCTGCCATACTAATGCTGGACTTGAACAGATTAGTCTAGAGAGACAAAGGTTGCTTTTAGCACTTCACTAATAGGAACTACCTAGCTTTTGGTACTCTCTGGGTGACACATCTTTTGTCCGTCGTGGGAGGATGAAATACCCTAAATCAGATCTTTGCATCTAGATTACACACCGTAGTCCAGTGCAGAAGCCCATGGTGATGTTTGTGAAGGGTATCTTTGCTTCATTTTAGGGAGTTTACCCTACTGCTTAGGGAAAGGTTACAGAAGCGGCTGTTACAAGCTTTGGTTCTGCTGAGGAGAAATAATTTCGGAGGAATAATGGTAAGAAGCCAGTGCCAACCTTGTTCTCCACTCAAAGATGATCTGTTAAGTGAATTCTATCTGGGTTATCACTAGCCTCTCAGAAGCATTATCAAGTGTGCAGTTAAACCATTTAATGCTTTGATCAGGTAACAAACTGATAGCAGTAACTTTACCTTTTGGTTTCAGTCATCAGCTGGATGCAGTCTCTTGCAGTACTGCTTGGGCAGACGGTTGTTTTTGCTGTGGGTTTGATCTTGTGCTGTGCATGTTGCCACTAGGTTTTCAGTGTTAATGTAATAGATTTACATTGTGACTGGGAGGAAAGAGCCTTCTGTATGGGAGAAAACCTGGTGTCTGGCTCAAATTGGATTACACTTGTTTGGAGAAGTACCCTAATGTTCTGTCAAGAAGGATCATAAATAACACCTTTGTTTATGCTAAAAAGGTGATTTCTTGCATGCAAGATCAGGATTTTCCTCTGTGTAATGCATTGTGCAATAAGCTAATTGCAACATCACTGTTTCATTCCTCTTATGAAGTCTAAGACAGTGCTTAGGGGCAGAATACCAGACATGATGGACAGCGAGACTGATCTGCTGTGTCTAATTCTGTGGTTCTACAATAGAAGTAGAAATAACCTTTTGAATTTTAAAAGCTGAATTCTGATTATGGCTGTTCAGGACAGGCAAGGGGTCAACCCAGTGCCACCATGCCCACTAAACCATCTTTTCAGGCACCACATCTACCCATTTTATGAACACCTCCAAAGACAGTGACCTCTACCACCTCCCTGGACAGCCTGTTCCAATACGTAACCACTCCTTCAGTTAAAAGGTTTTTCCTGATGTCCAATGTAAACCTCCCCTGGCCTAGCTTAAGGTCATTTCCTCTTGTCTTAGTGCTAATGACTTGGGAGAGGAGACTGACCTCCACCTCTCTGTAGCTTCCTTTCAGGTAGTTCTGAAGAGCAATGATGTCTCCCCTCAACCTCTTTTTCTCCAGACTATACAACCCTAGTTCCCCCAGTCACTCCTCATTAGACCTGTTCTCCAGGCCCTTCACTAGCTTTGTTGCTCTTCTTTGGACCCACTCCAACATATCAATGTTCTTGTAGTGAGGTGCCCAAAACTGAACTCAGTTTATTCTAAATGAAGCCTCACTAGTTCCTTCGGCAGCTTAGGAGGAGAAAAAGTTAGGGGAAGTGGTGTATTTTTTTGAACTCTGTAAGATAACAAAGTAGCTGTAAGAAGAGCGGATTTCTATGACCTGCCAACTTTCTCCAGTTTAACAAGGGTCATTCATCTGTACTATAAAAGTCAGTGACAAGTGTATATATTTTCCCTTAAATAACTCTGGTTTCTTCTTTCATGCTTTCTGGCACAAAATTATTAAACCTCTAGGTATTTAGTGAACCAGAAAGTCACTATAAATTGTAGGGTGAGTCAGGAACTTCCAGAGAGAGTGGGGGGAAAAAAAATTGCCGAGTGTCTATAAACTGTCATTTTCATTAGCCAGTACAAAGAAATTGCAATTGTCCTATAAATGAAGTATTCCACATGAATATGTAAGTGAGCAGCCATACGTGTAACATGACTGTAGGTGTTTCTTTAATACTGAGTGTTTCGTGACAGATCTGCTCAGGTTTATGGTTTTATTCTAAGGGTTTGGAAGGTAGCACTGTCATTAGTAATTACTTGCCTGTATAGCAGAGCACATTCTGGTGGCTACGTATTGGTGCTCTCAGCTGAGTAACTGCTGGGGCTAAAGTTTTTGTGCTGGATGTGTAAGCGGAGGATATAAACCAGAAGGATTTTACTGTAATCTCTGAACATAGTTAAAGAGAAATGCTTTTGTCCATGTTTGGCAGTTTTAAGATTGTGTTTTATTTTTAGAATAGCTGCTTTGAGGGGAGTTCCAGGGCAATACAAAGAAAATCCCCTTAAAGATAAAGCCACTTGTATGCTTTTGGGACTGGAGCAGCGCCTTGCAGACTGTTAGCTCTAGCCTCAGGTCCCACTGGCCTGCTGGGAGCTCCTGGCACTGGAGACAAAGGGGTGGCCTCCTTCTGTAGTCAGCTTGCCTTGGTTTACAACATCCATGAGGCTGCAACTGGGCAGCCTGAAGAAGCACTAAATAACTCAAGATCTTGTCCAGCAGGAGGCTGGTACCAGCACACAGACTGTTCTGCTTATGGTGGCATTTCCCTCATCAGCTTTACTGTCTGTGGGTATTTCCCTTGGTGTGACTGACTTGGCTTCTCCTGGAAAAGGCAGTTCTGTAGCTCAGACTTGCATAATTTATTCTTAGTTGGCCTGAAGTATCAGATAAACAAGAGTTAAATTATTCATACATCTTTATTAAAATGTGTTTGAAACAGAAGCTTGCTTTTAAAAGAAAGGTAAAACTTTCAGTGAGTATGTTTGGATGATGCTTTTATTTTCCTGCCGTTTTGTTTTGGCTTTGCAGGGGGGAGGTGGGCTCTTCTTTGCCATTTTGCCATTTTATTGTTTGGATACAAACTACTCAAGGGCTTATTTAAAATTTGCACATCAGACAAGCCTGCTTTTTTTATAGAAACCAAAACACCATAATGCCCTGATAAAGTGTCTCACAAGCCTTCTTGATTTTTGTGTAAAGTCAAGTGTGAGAGGTCAAAAAGATGCTGTAAATCTTGCTGTTTCTCCAGTATAGAGCATGATGTTTTTAAGCTGTCTCTCCCCTCATCTTTGCTCCTCTGTGACTGACTTAGATGAATTGGGGAGGAAGAAAGGGAGACTTTAGAGTGTTTTTCTGTGCCTCACTGTTCTGGGAGTCAGCACTTGGGTAACTCTCAGGACTCCTTGTTTTGACCTTGCAGGCTTATGTTGTCCTTCCAGGAAGAGAGGGCATTAGTGAGAGAGAGATTCACAAAGGCATTGTAGGAAGGATTCCATTTATTGTTATGACCTATGTTCTCGAATGCATAAGCTTTTTTATTTTAAAATATGATTTTCTGGGAGAAACATCTGATAAGTCACTGTGCTACTTGTTTTGATTCTCTATTTCAACCAGACTGAGTGTAGAGTCCCACTTCTGGTATGTTCAGCCTTTGGTTGCTGCTTTTACTGAGTTGATTAAGTTGATAGTAAAGCATAATACTACTTTTCTTTGAAACTATGCATAGTTTTTGTAAATTCCTATTTTGTAAACTTTTTATTGCAGTCTGTGGTAATATTTTGTTTTAAAAAAATGTGTATGTGGAAAAGTTAACTTTACTAACTGACTTTCTGGTTTCAAGTAAAAGAATGAGTACTTTTCTGCTGCCTTTATCGAGGCTAGAATCTCATTCATTGTGAACATATGAACCATTTTGATTCTTTAGCATTAATTTCAAGCACAACTGTATATGTTCTCAATGAACCACTATTTTCACTCTATTTACTGATAAATGTTTTAAAGCAGTTTGTTTGACCTCTAGTGTTGAGCTATGAAATTGCACCCCATTGACCCAAAAATATCTTATATTTTCAGAAAAGCCAGTCTCCCCCAAATCAGGTACATTGAAGAGTCCACCTAAAGGCTTTGATACGTCTGCAATTAACAAAAGCTATTACAATGTGGTGAGTGATCCTTTTTCCTCCATGTGAGCTTTACAGATGATAGAATGTCACTTAACTAAATGCTCTTGCTGGCACAAAAAACATTGGCAGTCTTGTCGGAGTCTTAGTGCCAAAACTAGATAGGGATTTTAGTGATTTATCACGTAAACAAGATCATTTGTATTTTAATTGATTATTACACATAGGTATTCTTAAGCATCATGCAAAACTAGTCTTAAGTAAATGCCTATTATTCATTTACTTAAAATACTAGACTTATTTTGTTTGCTTTGTTACTTGTTAATTTCCCTTTTCTACCTCATCCCCCCAGATAATGCAATCGGTCTTCCCCAGTCTCTATGAATTAATGAAATACTGGTAGTGTTAAAATGCTTAAGAATATTTTTTTGTTCAACAAGACGTTGAAAAAAATGTAAATAATTTGCCTCCTTTGTATTCATGGTTATAAATCAACTCAATTATTAACTTTGGGAACCTTGCCCTTGCACTGATGGATAGATTTCACCACAAAAGCAGTGTAGCCAGAGGCAGCCATTAACACACCGGGTTGTTCACCCGGTGCTCAGACTCTTTGGTAGACGCATGTAAAAAACATAACAAATGTCTTTAAACGTGGTGTTCTGACCATTTTGAGAATCCTTTATTTACTGTCAGTAGATGTGCTGGGAAGCAAAACCGATCTCACTGTTAACCACTGCTCCCTGCTGGCGTAAAACTGAACCACAGTATTTCTTTCCCTTTTCTTTGGAGCAGCTGTCATTGCCTTTTGTTTTATTGATCAGTTTTCAGTAGGGTTCATAAAGCATTTTATGCTTGAATCTTTTGTGGCTGTGGCATGAATAGCACCAACCACGTGGAAGAGCACTGCTGTTAAACTTATAGTCCCCTAACTGAAATCAATGAAGCAACCTCCTGCTCCTTCCACTGGCTTGCTTCAAATTAGAGTAGCTGTAACACTGTGTTAAAGGGATGGCTGCAGTTTTTTAGCTATTGTGTCCCACATGTGCTAGTCACAGTGGAATGTACCTGGTGCAGGCACACCTTCCTTCAGCCAGCAGGGAGTAATCTTACAGTGGTGTGGTCAGAAATAAAGTGTCAGATGCCGTTCTATTGGGTTATATTTTTCCCCAGTATATCTCTTCAAAGTATTTTTTTTTTTGTAGTATCAAATGTCTTCTCTGTTTTGCTGATGAAATACATGTTTTTGAATATAATGTGATCTGTGGTGAATGAGGCGCAAAGAGAGGATGTAGTTAGGCAGAAGACTATTCTTATGTAAGTTTAATCTATAACTATATAGAGTTTTTGATCAAAATAATAATTGGCAGCTCACCTGAACACCAATCCTTTAAATCTGGAGGGTTTTTTTGGTGTGGTGTTTTGGGTTTTCTTATGTCAGTGGTAAGTACATGCATCATGTTTGATCTTATTTCATGTTGTTATTATTTCCTTGATAGATCTTAATATGATGAAAAGTAAGAGCTGCAATTATAACTCTAGTTTGACAGTGTCCAAAATGAATTGAATCTTGTGGTTGCTAATTTTGCTTCATAGGAGTAACACAGGCCATTTGGGGGGACCGAGAGAGTACCTCAGTGAGAACAATGTTTTGCTTTTGCTTAAAATCATAGATAACTTATAAAATTTGAGTTACTACAGTTCTGAAATACTACCCGGGCTTCTGTATTTTCAGTAGTTATTTGTATAATCCTGGAATCTCTAACTTCAGTGTGTTTTGGGAAACAGCTATAACTGGCTTTTAAAATAATTTAAAAAAACCCCAACATTTTGCTTGGTTTTTTTCATCTTGCTCAGGTGCAGCTTTCTTGGTGCGCTGAATTGATGTTAAGATTCTCATTGCTTTACTCTTATTTAACTGTATTGGGGTATGCCAAATGTACTGGGGTAGGGGAGAAGAGCAGAAGTTATGTGTTGATTATATACAGTAAATTAGAGCACTGGCCCTAGAATGCTGTTCTTAATTCTGTCTGCAGTGAATGGAATAATTATCTTGTTCTGACATTTTTTTTCACATTTTGACTACCCCCTGTTGTTGGGATTTTTTAAGCTCATCACTTTTTTCATTTAAAGAGAAAGGCTGTGCTGTAGTGTGTGCTTTTTTCAGAGAAGTCGTACGTTACTTGTGTGCTTAAAACCTGAATGAAACTAGCAGTCATCAAGATTTTATTGAAAAATACTCAGTGCTTCTGATGGCTATATAACTATAAAATAATTTTAAATAATAAATATGAAATTATTTTTATATGTAGATAGGGCAAATGTCAGAACCATTCATGGAAGTGAAAGCAGTTTAACCTTCTGAGATGAGTTTTTGTTCTGTCTTAATATATAAGCTGAAGATGTGGGACTTCCTTGTGCTAGACTGCTTATCAGTCTGCACTGCAAAACAAAATTGAGCCCATACGAAGGTGAAAACAGAACAACTCCAAGCTAATTTTTGGCAGTGGTTTGCTAAAAGGATGCAGCTTGACTTAATGTGAGTGCTGAAGTCCATGTTAAAGTATTTCTTGATAAGCAAGTGTAGTTTGACGCTGATACCTTGGGAGTGGTTGTTATTTCTAAGTCATCACTATCCTCTGCCATATAGTACATTCTGAAACACTGTAAGGATCATGGTTATTCCTAGGGAAGCATTTATGCAGTTGTAGTCAGCACCTGGGGTTCATTCATCAAATTGAGGACAAAATTAAAGGGCAGTCCAGAGGAAGTTCAGAAAGTGGTAGGAGAAGCTCTGTTAATATCTTGTGCTGTGATAGTCTACTTCCCTTCCCTTAGTCTGCTTTCGCTGCTTTCCTGTGTTCTTCACTCCCCTGTGTGTTCTCTTGTTTTTGTGGATTGACAGAGTTCCATCTGAACTTCATTACACAAATCACCTCAGTGTGCTTTATTAGCTGCACCTTGCACTAGCTGTTGCTGAGCAGACAGAGCATGTTTGGTTTATGCTTGCACTTTGCTTGGCTTGGGAATGCAGTTTAGTACAGGGAGGACTAATGCTATGAGGTCTTGTGCTCCATAAAATGGCACAAGGCTACAGCAGTGTGTAATGCAAACCAGACTCGTGATCAAGCAAGAATAATTTCTCATCTAGAAATAATTTACTGAAGTGTTACTGAGGAGGTGGGCATGTTATTGCAGGTTATTCCCTGGAGACAAAGCAGGTGGTACTGAGGTTTTTTTTACTCAAAGTCCTTTGACAGTTCAAAACTGTGTTCAAAATAAAATTTTATGATCTCTGAATTTTACAGGATGGTTGCCTGTCGTTTAAGTAGCTGTTCTAAAAACAGATGAAGAACTGTGCAAGTTTCTCCATAGTATGAGTATTTGGATGACTTGATTTTTTTATTTAAGTGTTTGAGAAGTGATGGAAAAAAGCACTCCTTTTGAAGCCATGCTTCTCATGTTGGGTCAAGAGGTTGTGTGTATTGCAGCTCATGAAAGTTTTTGAGGACCCTTGAAATGTGTTGTACTTGTTTGATGCTTTACATTGTCCCTTTCAAGGGCCAGTTTTAAGGGGTTTGTCTCAGAGTCTCATGATCCAGGAAAATTAAGATATTGATCACTGTTTTGCTGATGCATGTGATATTTTAGTTGAGTGCCATACTATTGCCATAAAACGGGAATGGGCTTTTACAGGATCATGCCCAAGCGTAGCTGTTAAATCTGCCTTTTCTCCCTCTAATTCGGAAGGTGATCAGCTTTTGCATAGGCCATTTGAAATCCATTTTTGTGTGGTAGTTTTTGCTTTAGGGATATGGCCAAGGTTATATGTGACAGAATTATGCTTGAATTTTCCATGCCGTGTGATTTTTGAGAGAGCTCGTGCTGCATTAGCTCAGTTGTCTGTGCCTGCCATTCATCAGCGTTACGGACTGCAAAAGCTGCCACTTCAGTGCTGCTGTTTTGGTACCCGGTCTTATCTGGGCAAATGTTGTGGTTGAGTTGTGGAAACAAGGTCTTCAAGGTCTCATGGGGTCTTGCACCAGCCAGAATGTACAGAAAGCGGCAAAGGGAAGAAAGATGATGATTAGAGCATATGGGTGAGATGCAGATGTGAGGAAATTAAAGATGCACTGGTGCCAAAATTCTGAGTTGCTATACTGACTACTTAGCACTTCAAAGCACTGTCCTCACAGCCTCTGGGTGAGGTAGGTAAGTCAAGCTTGAAGGACATGAGATTTCACAGAACTGATGTTTTACACTTAAGTAAGCAAGATGAATCTTTCTGAAAGATACTCAAAGTAAAATAATGCGTGCTGCCAAAGCAGTACTTGTTGGGGGGGAAAAAAGAGAAAATGGATTTAATGTGTTTTGGGAAGTGTTTGTGTAGTTAAAGTTTTGTATAACATTGTGAGCTACTAGAAGAACATAAAGCAGTGTAAGTATATCTGGTACTCTGCTTAGGTTCCATAGCGTAGTTTTATTTACAGTTGCATTTATGTGCTTTTTTTTCCCCAGTAATTTATCAGCTTGCTAATTCAAGTTTTTAAACTTTCCCTTCCCTCTTTCCCCCTTTAAATATTTTTTAATTCAATTCCATATTGTCCTTATTGAAAAGAAAATCTTCAAAGATCTGAACTGGCACAGGGAAGTAATGGAGTTGTGTCCAACATGAAACTTGTTTTATTTCAAGCTTTTCAGGCAGCTGCTTGTCGTGAGTAATGGAAATACTCGTTGAGAAAGTGGAGCAGTGGTGTTGCCTTTCAAGATCTCTGGCAAATTTGTTCATTTTTATCTTTGAATGTCTTCTAATGCTTTTCACTGCTTCATCGGGACACTGTGTTTTTTGTCCTTTGCTTTCAGTCTCCTTTTCCCTACTAATGGCTGTGTAATGACTTTGGGAGATTTTTGTAGGAAAAGCCATATTGCATTGGTCGTGCATTTAATTTTGAGCCTCATTAGATCCTAAGTATTTTTATATTTCCATTTCAACAATGGACTTCGTTCTATCTATGTGTGTGTATGAGAATGTGGGGTTTGATTAGTGCTGTGGTCAGTGGAAATTTTTTTCTTCCTCCACTGGTCTGAAGTGGTAGAAAAACGTTAGTAGTTTTGCAGTTTGAGTGCCCACAATGTACTTCAATGCTGTAGTTTCCCAGTTAGCAGCCATAACTTTCCCTGTGACATTCTTCTGTCATAGTGCTTAGCAGATAATGGAGTCATTTTAATCTTCAGTTCAGGATTCAGATTTACAACAAAAGAATGAACTCAAAAGTAGTCTCCCTCTCTCCAAATGAATAGAAGCATTCAAAGAATAAGCAGAATCAGTGACACCAATGAAAGGAACAGTGAATTCTTCATTGACATACTGAACTATTTAACGTTATTTCATCAAGTTTGCATTTGGGAATGAATGGCTTTTTTTATTTCCTAAGAAAGAATATTGACTGCAACACTGAATAATGCACTCAATTACAGTTGTTACTATAAATGCTGAAATGGGATATTCTGTACGCCTGACAAATACAGCATGTGGCAAAATGAGAAGGTTCGTGGTGTGGCTTATGACCAATGAATAGCAAAAAAATCTCAAAGCTTATCTGTGTTCACTGAACTACATTGAATTTTGATGCTTCTCTTGCTAAATCATTGACTTTTTGGAAGGGCAGAAAATAACTTCCCAGCTAGAAGCACAGTAGAATTAGATGTGAATATATTGGAGGATATCCTGAAGCAGGCTCCCAGAAGATGGCCCTGTAAAATGGTTTTTTTAGTACACATTTGAGGGTATTCCAGTTGTTTGGTTTATAGTCAGCCAAAAAACAAATGTGTGCTGTATCTTATACATTCTTTGCTTTGTGTCAGAATCTGTTGGAATTTTCTCTTGATACTGTCTATTATTACACTACCAGTGGAAGATGAGGGAGCCCCGTTTTTAAAAGAATGCACTAGTTCTAATTGTATTGCTATGTGAGGTTATCAGTGACTTGATATTTAAACCTGATAATATTCAGACATTCTAGATAGAATAGCACTTCTGAATAAGTAAATGCTTTGCTGGCAAGAGCAGTAGTGATGTGTTGTAGTTGAGACTGAGAAAGTGATTACTGATCATAATAATTAATTACTCATTTTCTCTTATGACTTTTGTTGTGCTTTACCGACCTCTGATGTTC
This sequence comes from Phoeniculus purpureus, assembly GCA_028565055.1. Classification (NCBI taxonomy): domain Eukaryota; kingdom Metazoa; phylum Chordata; class Aves; order Bucerotiformes; family Phoeniculidae; genus Phoeniculus; species Phoeniculus purpureus. Next base: position 87,148,165 of record JAOXOE010000001.1, read on the forward strand.
TGAAGAGTACGTAGGAGGAATAATTACCCTTAGCTGGGGAAGAATACTATATAGCTCTCAAATTTTACAGGAAAGATTTCAAATATAGTGAAATTCCCATTAGCTTACAGCTTTTGTGTGTGGCTAAAGGATGGCTTATTGTATGTGTGTAGTGATTTCCCCACCTCCCCGGGAATTTAATAGATGTATTCAGTGCTTTCTTGCCAATAGTTAAGTGAGTGTTCCTACATTAAAACTTTAAGTTTTCTTAGTGCTAAGTATGCTTTAAAACTGGTACTACTCTGGATATTTTGAAGTATGTCTTGGAAAAATACCGATTAGCAACTGTCATTTATTGTAGGTGCTACAAAATATTTTAGAAACAGAAAATGAATATGCTAAGGAGCTACAAACAATGCTTTCAAACTACCTGCGACCATTACAAGCCAGTGAAAAGTATGTGAGTTTGCTTTGGTTTTTTTTTTTTTAAATTAAACTTCAGGTGTTTTGTGTACTGGGGAAGGTTTACATAGTCAAATTTTCCATGTCAATGTACAAAGAACCAGTAAGCATTTTTTTAAGGTTTTGGGGTTTTATTAAAGCACAGTTAGTCAAATAACTGTAAACCTAAACACCTTTTTATTTACTTTGGCTCCAGGTTAAACTCAGCAAATACTTCACACTTAATGGGAAACCTGGAAGAAATAAGTTCATTCCAACAAATGCTTGTACAGTCTTTAGAAGAATGCACCAAGTAAGTACTGTGTAGTAACACATACTGCAAAATTTTAACAATCAACTATTTTTTTAATATTATTTTACTTGTTGCATATGTTATTTTGCATAATTATTGGTCCTCTCACTTTCAAGGATAGTTGCTACAGCAGTACAGTAATAGATGTTTGGATAACACATTGATTGTGCAGATGGATATTGGACCTAGGTTGCAATTGCAGAGGAAGGGATTTTGATGTCGTTTGGAAATAACTTATAAATTTCCATGATGCGGTTGCATGTCATCGGGGATGTGATAGAGGAAATGGTGGGGGTTTTTTGTTTTGGAGTCTTGAGAGAGAATAAAGGGAGCTTGTGTTGTGATGGAACAGTGGAGGAGAGGGAGTAAGTAACTTGGTTGAAGGATACTGTGTACGAATTCTTATGCTTATAATGTTCTAGTGTCCCGAACACTGGTGGTCATAAAAATGTGCTGGGAAAGGGGTGCAGAATAGGCCAAAAGAACAGTATGAATTAGAAAAAGCACCTCAATATCTGTGCTGTACCATATGGGAAGCATGAAGCGCAGAGAGGGGATGAAGACACATTGTTGTGTTGCATGAGTTGGGCTGAAGTGGTAGCTAGACATTTGTCAGCTTGTACCTCAACGCTTCAGGTGTAAGAAAGAAAATGACCATATTACATTTGAATTTTCCTAACAATTTCCCACTGTTGAAACTCAACTGGAAGTTTAGTTGCTGTTCTTAACCTTTTTCCTTGATAGTGTAGTGTTTTTTGTCTGACCATGTGGTGAGCTGAGGCAGTTTGCTAATCCAAACTTGCCTGTTTTCTGCCAAGTTAATAATTTGAATTTCTAGTGAAGGCTCAGACAAGTTTCAGTCTGCTGGTAGTACTTGGCTGTAAGAAGGAGTGAATGTCTTGGAAGAGAAAATACCTTGTTTTGCAGCAGTGATTTTTAGATCAGCTCAGTGTGTCTTGAACTTTCTCACCTCTCTTCTGATCTGTTCCATGTGAAGAGGAAGCTTTGTCATGACACTGTATAATCTGTGCTTCCACTAGGCAATAATACATGTCTGGGTTTGCTGACTTTAGATCTCACGTCCTCCTACAACTCAATTTTCTGTGGAAAAATCCACAGTGTGGATTGGAGAAAATGGAAGGGCAGACAGTACAGTTCAGATGACTATTCAGCAGTGGAATGGAAAGTGTCTTGAAATGGCCTTTGTTCCATGCTGTATTTTGAAGTATATTCTTTCTGACAAATTAAATTTGATCAGATTTGTCTAACTTTCCTGTGATTATTATTTGTCCGCATACTTAAATGTTTTCTTTCTTGTTGTGGCACTTGGTCTCGTTCTTTTGTTACCTTGGTTTTGTTTCTGTGAATCAAAAGTTACGGAAATGTATCTTCCATGAACAGATTTGTCACTAAGGTGTCTTAAAAACAACAGTGGAAAAACATATGCTGTTAAACTACTGCTAATGCAAGCTCTGCTTTGAGGAGGTTAATGTGACACTGTAACCTAGCTTCAGGCTCAGAAAGCTTATTTAGAACTCTTTCCTTGATTTAAACTCTAATAGAGCACCATCTCTTAGTGTCATTTATTAATACTTCTTGCTAAGTAAAGTGTTGCTCTGTAATAAGTTAGGAACATAATGGATGCTAGTAGGTGGGCAGAGGAAGAGGGTTACTGAAGGGTTGCTGCAAATGTTTTGTGTTATTTTCATTTTATAAATATGCTGGTTGTGCCAAGTTGTATTTTCAGTTTAATTTTCATCATAGCACATTGACTTGAGCGTCCAGCTTCCTCCTGATTTGAATCTAATCCATCATAATTCCCGTGATGTAGAAGAATACTTGCCCTGATGCCTTTTTTCTTTGTCATCTAGCCATGGTTTTTTGGCTGATGAATCTGTTCTGTAAACTCAGAGTAGCTTCTGGGCTGAAAATAGATTTATCATTTTATTTTTGGCAGAGAGCTCCTAGTTCCATCTTTCAGGCACTTCATATTGCAACATCCGACAAGGTGTTTTTTCTAGCTTGACATATCACAAACACCAACATCCTGTCAGTTGGCTGCCAGCATACCTTGCTTGACAAGTTCCTTTTCTTGGGCGTGAGGGTTGAGGTGTTCTTTTTTTTTCCCCTTGCCCCTCTTGACTCAGTTTGTCACTTAAGTTTCCTCTCAACAAATCTTGGCATGTACTTCAGTGACAAAAACTTTCTGGCACTTTTCTTTTTGCCTGCTCCTCTTTGACTTACTTACTCCTCATGTTATTCTGTGTTGGGTTGTGGGGTTGTTTTTAGAACACACAAGGCTGCAGTGGGTGCTTTGTATGTTTGGGGGTAAGAAGTTGTTTGGATATGGTTTGGATGTAGTTGTGTGCCACCCTCTCACCCTACCCCCAGCATTGAAGCTTTTATGGTGGTGCATGGCTAAAGGTTTGTCCTCTGAGCTTGTCCAGGTTGGCCTCTGTTGCCACATCAGTGGGTGTTTCTGTGGGCTGGTCCTTCTGTCACAATCCAGCAAACACTTTGGATGAACATATCTCATTGCTTGGATGCTCAGCACCGTCAGACAGAATCGTTTGAGGTTACATCTGCTTTTGAATTTATCATTTACAAAACAGAAGTGCATGGAAGTCTTAGCTAGCACTGAGTGAGAATCTTGTGGCTGATCTGCTGCAAAAGCACTTCTTTTGACTGATCAGCTTCAAGTGCATTTTGTTTTTTTTATATGGGGAAAAAGCTGTTACTGATAAGGCAGAGACATGCTGCTGGAGGCTTCTGTTCCGAAAGGGTGGATTTCTGACAGACCACTCTTACTCTGTTTTGCTGTGCTTAGGCCTGTTGAAGACAAATTGCTCCAATGTTCTAGATCTCTTTCCAGATCTGTGTTTGAGTGCTGAAGATAAGTTCTGCAGTGGTTCCACACCAGCAGAGTCTCTGAAATGATAAAGTCAAGCAATCTCTAGGCTGATCTAGATATTCTCTGTGGAAAATATTGCTCTTCAGTTATTTTTGTAGCAGGAGATTGATCAGAATATTAAAAATACTCTTTACTTGGGAACAGAAGCTGTCTGTGACTGTACTTCTCAGTAAGGGGGGGACAACAGAGCACACAAGCTCGCTGGTGACACCAGCCTGCATGGACTGCTTAGGTATAATCTGTGTAGCAAATTCCAGGCTGTCTTCGAGGAAAGGCATAAAAGACTCTGCCCCATAACAGCTATAGCTGGTTTTGCTCTCTCCTCCATGTCTCTGTGCTTGCTGTCACAGTAACTGTGGTGTTTGTCCTGTTCTGTGTTTTTGAGTGCAAGCAAATACTTCATGTTCTAGGGTGATCCTAGAATAGAATATGATTTTTAAAACAAGAGAGGGGGTGAACAAAGTGTGAGAGGGAGATTGCTTAAATGTGATCTTAGATGTTATTGGTGTTTAAAGTTTGGTAAATGACATTTGTTAAATATTGTGAAGAAGTAAACCTTAGTTGTGATGTTCTGGGAAAGGCTGTGGAAAGTGATGAATATAATATATAATTCGGTGTTCTGTAATGTCACTCTCTATCAGCTGCCAGTCTAGCTTTAGTCTAGTTCTGATCAATGGTTTTGGTTAGGATCTTAGTGTCATTGAGCAAGGTATTTCTTTCCATTCCCTCCCTGCTCCTTCAAATTATCATGCAGCAACAGTCTGTTTTAAGACTGGAGAAGCAGAACTGATAACTGACACATAAACTCCATCAAGCAGATAATGTTGGGTAGTTTAGATGAAATCATATGATGGTTCCTGAAACGTGTATGCAACAGCAGAGGCTTTGCTGTAGTTATCTTAATTCTGTAAATGAAATTAAAACACATCTTTGGCCTTTTTATTACTGATGTTATAACTTTATGTGTGAATGCTTATATGCAATGCATTTTTAATTAAAGTTGAATTTTATAATTTAAGTGTCAAATTATAAAATAACACTGCTCTTTATTGAACACATTAATTGCTAATGAGTTTATATGATGTGTTGATAGGCACTGAACGTTTTTTCAGCAGTTAAAGGAGATAATTTGTTAGTTGTTCCTCTGGTAATAGCAGAACACTTGCTGCAGTAGATTAGAAAAGTCAGGAGACGAGTCGCCACCCCCACAAAGTCTGTTAATTATCTTTACGCTGCTCTTTCTTTGTTGAATTAAGTTACGCTGCATGTGCAGCATGTAAAAGAGAATAAAGTCGGTTTTTCTGCTAAAAGAACAGCAGACTGAGAAGACGCAGATGTCTGCTTGGTGTGAACAGACATAATTCGCACACGCACACCCCACCCCACCCCCTGGCACTACCGTATAAAAAGAGAATGTAAGCATTTTCAGCAACTGTTTATTGTGGCCTCTTACTATTTAGTACTGAGTTATAAGTCTTGAGTACATCTTCAGAGTTGCATTTATTACATGAGAAGTTTATTATTAGCTCATGCTTAGATTTATTAAAGGGGAGCTGCTGCTGAATGGGAAATGCTGTCTGGAAGGCTGTATGAAGAGCATTGCCTCCATATGCTGGGTTGGTGAAAGATCTTCAAAAGCCTTATGAGGATCAGCTGAGGGAGCTGGGGTTCTTTTGTCTGAAGGAAAGGACACTGTGAGGGGGACAACGTATCTCTGTCTACAACTATGTGAGAGGAGGTTGTAGAGGGGTGGGGTTGGTCTCTTCTCCCAAGTAACAAGTGACAGGGCAAGAAGAAATGGCCTCAAGTTGGGCCAGGGGAAGCCTAAGTTAGACATTAGGAAAATCTTCATTGAAGGATCACCAGGAATTGGAACAGGCTTCCCAGGGAGGTGGTTGAATTGCCATCCCTGGACACATTTAAAAATCATGTAGATGTGGAATTTAAAGACATGATTTAGTGATGAGCTTGGTAAGAATTAGCGTATTGGTTGGACTCCCTGATCTTAAGGGTCTTTTCAACCTAAGCGATTCTGTGATGTTTAATACCTGCAAAATCAGCTATTCTGTTGGTTTCAGAATCTGAACTTTTCTTGAAAGAGAAATAAAGATGCAGAAAATAAAATCTAGGCCCCAGCCTTTAGCTTTAACAGCAATGATAACCCACTCAGTGTATCTGGCCTGATGTGCTTGCTGGAGATTCAGCATCATTCTGGAAGTCCGTAGTGATTGTTGCTTTCAAATAAGGAAGCATATTTTCTCTGCCTTGTGTGCTGAGCACCTATACAGTTACTTCATGTTGGGTAGCGCCTCCTACACTGTACAGAGGGATTGAACAGCTCAGTGAGAGAGACTTACTGTTCTGAAATTTGAGGGAGTATTTCTTAGGATGTGCTTTGAATTTTAACTACTATGAGCAAATCTAAGGAGCTGGACAACATGGCTTTGTTTGAACATGCCCTGCCTGGAGGAGTGGCTGGAAAGATGGCTGATACTTCTCTGCTAAAGTTCACTGGAGTATCTCTCACTTTTTTTGAGCAAATACTCTAGCTATTGGTGTTTAGAAACCTTATGCACTTGTGCAGGACAGTGGCAGAAAATCTGAATGTTAAAATACTTTTTTTTTTTTAAAAAGAACAACATTCTTTTGAAGAATTGTTAGAACTAGCATTAGTATGAAACCCTTTGACAGTGTTAAGTCAGCTGAATACTTACTGATCACTCTTCTAGCTTTAGCGCAGTGTGAAATACTGGCTGTTGTTGGAGTAGTTCAATGGATAACAAAAATCCGCTGATTGTCTCATCTTTCAAGCAAGCCAAGTCTCTGCATATTTATGTTAGGGAATGCTATCTTAATGCAAGGAGAGTATGGAGTAATTGAAGCATTTAATCTTGCATGTGTGGTACAGGGAGTTTAGGTAAGATATCGGGGCCAAGCTTGTAATCCAGGACTGATGAAAACTTTGTTCCATCTTCTGCTTCACTTTAGCATGGGCCATACAGCCACTATTGGACAAACAAACAACATACTGCAGCCTAGGCTCAGTCCTTTTATGTGGGAGTATTTCTGTAGAAAATAAGTGTTTCATCCCTTCTGAGGCCCTTACAATATTCATTTGTTTGTCCAATTTATTGTTTCTCATATAGGAACCAACCTAGTAGGGATATGCTTGAGTAGTAGTGAGAATAGTGACATGATAGCAGTAAGGAGAAGCATAACTGGAGCAAGTGTATACTTCTCACTACCAGTTTGTGTTTAGCTTAATAATTTTAGATTTTTAAAAGTATGAGTGTGCTTTTATTTGCATCTGAAGTACGCAGCTTAAGGAGATGCTAAGAATAAGACTTGTAAGACTTGCATTTTTTCTGTTTTTTAACTCGGTACTTATACAGATGCAAAATCAGAAGTAAATCTTTTACTTTCTGCTGATTGCACCACTTCTAAGCTGGTGCCACACAGCAATTTCAGATATTTATACTCAGACTATTGCAGTTTGAGATGACAGCTTCTCTTAAAACGTTTTGAAAAATACACCACATATAGTCAGATTATCTTTCTTCATATTCTGTCCTCCCTTATTTATATGAATAAATGTGTTTATGTTGCTCTGACAAATGAAGTGAAAACTGTTAGATTCACACAAGACTGCATGAAAGTTTTCTTCTAAATACTGCTTCCCTTGCTGAGTTCTCTTTCTGTTTGGTGTGTTGTGGGTTTTTTTTTTTCCTAAAGTCACTGAAGCTGCTGTTACTTAAGCACCATTTTATGCTGGACAAAATAAGCTCTTCTGAACAGAATTGTGACTTTTTCCTTCACCGCTTGGCAAATACGACGCATTTGAGCATGTACGATGAAGAACATACGAGACACAGAAAGTATTTCTGTACTGATGGTGTTGAAAGCAGCACTCTTGCCCTGGTTACAAACCAACATAAAAGTGCTTTATTGTCCTCAGAAAGCAAGACGAGTGACAATTGCATAAAAACAGCCTGTCAACTGTACTGTAACTGACTTCAGTTTTTGATGTCAGAGCTTAATGTGGTACTTAGATCTTTTAATGAATATTTTAAGCATATCGCTTCTGCTAATGCAGCGGTAGAGAGAGAAAATCCTGTGCTACTCCATCCAGGATTTAGCTAAGTGATTACTGCTTTTAAGATTTGGCATGTGTGTATATGTATGTGGACAGGAAGCTTCTCTAACTGGTAGGTACATTGACTAAACATCAAACTCCACAAAATATGCTAATTATCATTAACTTTTGAAAAATAACATGCAAAATGGTTTTATAGGTGTGTGTACCATATTCTGACTACACTGTGGTAGCATAATCAGGCCTGGCAGTTACAGCCTTAAAGCTGTAAAGAAGAAAAAGTTATTCATTGCTGGTCAGTGACCACCTAAATCTATCTGTTTTTTTTTTTTTTTTTATGAAAAACAAAATGCACAACAAAGCAGAAACAAACAAACAAAACCCCACTGTACACGGTTTTTCCAGACTTTAATTTATTTATGTGTCAGTATTACTGTAATTACATCTTTGTTGCTCTCTTTTCAGGTTGCCTGAAGCTCAGCAGAGGGTTGGAGGATGTTTTCTAAATTTGATGTCACAAATGAAAAGCTTATACCTTGCGTACTGTGCCAACCATCCATCAGCAGTAAATGTTCTCACAGAACACAGGTACATTTATTTATTTTATGGTCATCTTTAAGTCTGTTACAAAAAACTGAATAAAATGCACTTGTGTTGTAAAATTGTGGTGTCTCTCTTCGTACAGATTTGATATGATATAGCTTCTTTAAGGAAAAAACCCCAAGGTAGCAGTATATTCTTTTGTGGTTTTCCTTTTTCCTCTAAATCTCACAACATAAAGCTTTTTCTTAATGGTCAAGATCAGCTTGTCACTTTTGGCAGTGCCTGAACTCTTGAGTGTCAGGTGTGTTGAGTTGGTGCTCAGCCTAATTTCCCCGGTTTTATACAGTGTTGAATTTTGTTTGGAAAATGCTCAAGAGTTGTTTGAGAGCCGTTACATATTTCTTCCAGAATTAAAATTCTTCCCATGTAATGAATGCATTTAAAAGAATTAAGTAATTTTTCCTGGGGGGGGGTCTGCATTCATGTCTCTCGTATTTGTGTCTTAAGCTATGGGCTAGAACTGAAGAGGTGGAGCTAGCTGGATGGTGACTTTTGCAGAGATCAATGTTCTTCATATTTCCAACTCTGTTCTTGTTGCCTTTTCACATTGTAGCTTCAGTGTTCCTATATGCAATCCTTACTACATTGAACTTTTATTCTGTTGCACTCATACCTCTTGCCACACTGTGTGAGGTTTTAGTTTCTAATATCCCTTAATTTTTTCTTGAGAATCCCAGTTAAAGTCTAAAGGTAGGTGATCCAATACAGTAATATAGTTTGACTTTAGGACATAATTTTGCAAAGCAGGTCCGCCTTGAAGAGTGTGGTGTTTAGTCAAAGGAGTGTGGAGTGTTGTGTGTACTTCTGATCATAGACACGTGCTTGCTTTTTAGCAATAGAATAAATGGGATGAGCAGCCTAAGACGTGAGAGAATGAATTTTCCTTAAATAAAAAAACCCCACCCCATTTGGATACAAAGTACAGGAATTGATAATTGTGGTGGAATAAGGAGTCCTAGGAACATGAGACGTTACTGATTGGGGAAGATCACAAGCCCCAGAGTTCTGTGCAAGGGGAAGCTCCAGCAAAGAAAGAGGGGGTAGAAACTAGGACTGGGATTCTGTGGACTGTATCACAAAAGACAAGAGGAAAAATACTATAGAATTTGCTGAAGGGTAGATAATATAATGGGGAAAAAAATAAGTCTGAGGTCCCAGTGATTGATGGACGTAAAACTTTTCTAAGAAGTAGAGTACAGATCCAGTATAATCAGTGCTAAGGATATAATTACTGGGGTGGAAGTTTTTAAGCGTCTCAACTTTCTTTAAGAAACAACACCATACATACTTAAAAACTAACTGACAGAAGAAAGTTTCTGAAAGAAAATCAAATGTGATGAGAAGTCAGCCAAAAGTGGTATCTGCTTGCTTTTTCTTATTTTGCAAAGTGGAAAGTGTTGAGTCAGTTCTCAGCGGCAAGAGAGCTATTCTCAGATCTTTGCTTGCTCAAACATTAATTTTGCTAGATTCTTCTGGTCTTAGATGACATATCCCAAGCATATTGTATCACAGACTTTGCAGTCTGGATAAAATTTGTGGAGCTGAAACATCACAATTAAACTCCCAAGTAACTGGAGCGTAGAATACAGATCAGCTTGAGTCAGAAAACTCTTTGTGCCTCCCCCACTTTGTTGCATCCCTGAGCCTGCAAGTGTGCAGGCTGATGTCATACGCCAAGCAGCAGTCCTGGAGGAGAGAAGCCTGACTGGGAAGTTTAGCACTAGGAAATTAAAAGCTGCGGTTGAGGGGTTGCTGAGCCAAGCGGTGCCACAACGCTCTCAAAATGCGGTGCCTGTGTGCAGCCCTTAGACCGCTCAGCAGTGATAGCTCATACTCCATCTATTACAAACAGAGACGTCCTTCGGAAGTGTAAGTTGTGATTTTTAAATGTGTATATTTCAGTTCCTGGATGTGCTTTCCTCAAGTTTAAATGTTGCTTTTTTTCCTTCTTTCACTGCAGGCACATCTGAACTTGCTTTCTTTTCTCCCCCTAGTCTGATTTGCAGCTTTTTTAGTACAACAGCCTCAAAATATTTGAATATATTAATAGGGTTATTTGAATACATTAATAGGGCTTAAAGATGCTTTTCATGGTGACCTTTAAAATATCTCAAGCTGTGAACTAACTCTAGTCTGGAGTGGGGAGACTGTTTCAGCTCAATATATCAGGATAGATGAAGCACAGCACTTTTGTATGCACTCTGCATTTTATTCTGTAAAATGACGCAAGTAGTGAATTCAAATCTCAGCTGCCTCTTTCTGAAAAGCTACTTATTTAGGCAGTTCTGACTAAGTTGATGATTCCACCATTCAAAAGTTTTTCCTGTTCAGCTAAAATGATACCTTTTTAAAAAAGATACTGCTTAGCTGAGGGCTGGAGTTGTATTTAGTGTATAGTGCCTAGTAGAGGGTGGTACTCAGAGGCATCCGTTGAAATTATGACATGAAAGAGCCATTGTCTTTGTCAGAGCAGCTGCACTCTTAAGCTAATGACAGTGATTTTTAATCTGCTGTTAATTAAACGTTTGTGAACCATTGTTGTATTAAAATAGTACTTTACTTTCAGTAAAATATTAGTGGCTTAAACCTTTTTGTTATATTTTGTGTTGTATATGTTGTTTGCAAATTAATTGATGCTGACTTTGAGCTAAAGAAAAATCTGTTTTGCCGTATTTTTTTATGACCATGAAGCTGGAGAGGTAGCTGGTTGTTTTAGCATGAGCAGGCTGCTAATAGGGTCTGCGTGATCATACTGCTCAGATAAAAACTTGAGTACTATTGTATTAGAAGTATATGTGTGCTCACATTAGAGTTGGAACAAGGTGGCATGTTAAAACTTGTCAGAAGGATACATAGAAGTGTATGAAAGAAATCATTGTCCTCTTGGGAATTTTGGGATGAAAACTATAATTCAGTTTTAATTACAGCTATTAACACTGCTCCATGTGAAAGGCTTCCTGATGATGTCATTGCTAGGCGTGTTTTGCAGGACTTCATGTACTTTTCAAGTGAGCAGAGGTTTAAACTTGCTCCATAGGTTCCTGTACTGTGACTAATTAAAAAGGAGATGGTAAAGAACCAAGTATCTCGTGGAAGTGTGAATGGCCTGGAAACTGCTGTGGTGTTGCGTAATCACAGAGTGTGTTTAGATAAAGTCAGAGTACAGTTAAGGTAGTATCAAGATTTTATTTCAGGGTTCCAACTGGTCAGTTTTAAATCAGGCTACAGTGAGGTTTTCTGCTGTTTTCTCAGATATCTATTTCTGAATGCGGAAGTGGGGAAGAAATGAAAGAGGCTAATGAAAATCAGAAATGCGAATGTGGATTAAATGATAACCAATGTTCCTCCTACTGTAGAGGTACTACATTTAAAAAATAACAAAACAGGGGAGTTAGAAAATAGCCAAGTAGTGTTAGTGGATCAGCAAATACTGTTTACATAATACTTTTTGTGTCTACCAGCAGTGTGGAGATGGCTGAAGTAATTACAAATTGAGAAGGGTTGGGTGGGCTGGCCTGTGTATTTATGATTAGCACTTCCTGTAGAACATACTTTTATGTTGGCAGGAAAGAAAAGCTGTATAGACACGTGTATGGATTGTCCTGCATGGAATAGGGAAGAACAACAGATAGCATGAAAGGGAATGGTAAAGTTTGGCAGTGGGAGCTGTGTCTGTAAGAAAGCGAATAAAATGCAAAGAATGAGTTTAAATGGTTATATCTTGTTGGTTCTTGTGGCAGATGTCTTTCATTTAAAATGTATGGTAGTTGGAAAATAATTTTTTAATCTAACTTCATGATGCTGACGTGGATGAGGAAGGCTTATGGGGACAGTTAATGGATAAACCTAAAAAAGCAGTGTGTGGAGGAGCCCTGTGTAACCTGATCTAGTGAAGGTGTCCCTGCCTATGCAGGGGGGGTTGAAACTAGATGATCTTTAAGGTCTCATCCAACCCTAGCCATTCTGTGATTAATGTCATTTACAGAGTGAACTGAAATTTAAAACTGAGTGTCTTTGTGCCAGAAGGGCTTTTTTTCCAAAGGAAAGCTTAATGTGAAAGCTGAATGCCATACCTTCATGTGTCCGCCTTGTCACTTGCTGGAAACAGCTTCTTCCCTTTTAGCTGAGTCAGGAGTAGAGGGCGTTTCATCACATAGTTGCCACGCAGCTTATGGTCTCAGTGAACTTGCCTGAATTCTGAATGAACAAGTAGCTGGTGATACTGTAAAACCAAAACATGAGTCAAAATACTTAGTCTTGTTTAGAAAGCCATTAGAGTAGCTGTCAAGTTCTGAAGTGATTTTATGTGAAGTAGAAACTGTATCTAAGAGCATAAGGCAAAGTAGGTCTTCAGGCTCCAGGTGTGCAGTTTGCCAGCTTTGAATCTAAATTCAAACTTGGAAATACACAGGCTTACCTGGGTTGCATTGTTACTTTTCATCAAGGTATTTTAAGAGGTTTTTCAGTGGATTTTAGCTTTGTGTAAAACCTGATTGGATCAAAAGCTGGTTTTAGAACTTAAATGTCATTTGAGAGGGTCTGCTCAGTGGAGCTGTGGGCATTGGCAGATGTGCTCAGCCCTTCTCTTTGCATCTCATGTTGGAAAATCCCCTCACCTGCTTTCTGGTCTCTATGGTAGAGTAAATCAGAAACTGCACAAATAGATGCACCCTGGGCCTGTTGATGGTGGGGGTGGAGTGCTCTGAAGGAGGTAGTGTAAGGTTATGTTGGATCTGACAATTCAGAAATGGTGTGCTGGATGTGTTTAAGCAAGGTAGTTCAAGTAAATACCAATTAACTAGTCTGAAGACATTGCAGTGAACTATATGGCAATGTACCTGCTCTTTTGTGAACTTGGGAAAGCTTTAGCAGCTTGGAGGAGAGAAATCCATGTGAGATGGTGGGTCAAGTGCTTTTAGAATCGCAAAATCTCTTTATGAGAGACTTTTAAGACCATCCAACTATTGACGCAGCGCTGCCAGGTCACCACTAAACTGTGTCCCTGAGCACGAGGTTCACATGTTGGAATGGGAAGGTTGTGGGTCATGTTCTTACTCTGTTCTCTTCATCTGTTTGGACAAATGACATTAATAGTTAGTGCCACTTGTTCTGAAGTGCGAAGGAGAGTGTATGTATGTCTTGTGAGACATGGGGAGTCTTTTGCAATGCTTTTATACAGCGTGATTTGTAACAAATGATAATAGAATAAGCTCAAGCTGCACCAGGGAAAGTTTAGGTTAGACATTAGGAAACCCTTCTTCATTGAAAGGATCATCAAACATTGGAACAGACTGCCCAGGGAGGTGGTTGAATACCTGAACATGCTTAAAAATTGTGTAGATGTGGAGCTTAGGGACATGGCAGAGTTAGATTAATGCTTCAACTTTATCTTCTTGAAGGTCTTTTCCAACCTAAACAATTTTATGATTCTATGATTCACTGATAATTGAGCATGTGTGTTATGATAGTATCCTGTCAGTGTTTTTCACCTGGGGAAAATGAACAGGTCAAGATATGCTTTCACTTCTGCTTGGAAACATTACACCTTGGGTTTGGAGATCCTCACCCTTCACTTTTTGTTTATGTGGCAATAACATTAAGTTGTTTCTCCTTAACTGCTGCTTGATGTTTTAATGCTGTTCTTATACGTACAAATCTGATAGCTGGTCAATAACTAAGGAGGGTTGTGTGACATATAAATAGGAATGAGGATTCAATGCTGTTAATCAATAAAAAGTAAGGACTTTCAGGATATCTTACAGCAGAATTGTAATAACTGTCAGGAGAACAGTGGGTTTTATTGTGGGGTTTTTTTTTTTGAGCAAACTAGTTAATTTACTATAACAAGGGCTCAAAACATGAGCAGCTCCATCTGCAGATGTCTAGAATGACACAGTTTGAATGCAAGATGATACTATCTTCTTAATAACCAGCTTTTTTCATTTCCTTTATTTAGACTTTGTCTTTTAGAATCCTGTGTTCATTTGCAACATTTATTTTCTGAAGCCTGGAAGTTGGCCTAGGTTTAACTATATCTCCTTTATCCCATGGAGAGGATTCATTTTTTTAATAGTCATTTAAACTCTTGAAATGCTTATCCTCCACCATAGTCCTCCGAAATTTCTGCTTTATAAGGAAGCAGAAGATGTAGCTATTTTAAGTTTCCTTGATAGCAAAATGAGCTGAAATTCTAAGGACGCACTGCTTTTTTAACTGAGTAATGTAGTAAATGTTGAGGCTGGACTACTTCTTGGAAGTAATTTAAATATGAAAAAACTTCTGGATATGGAAAGAAGCAGTTCATGATACTTAGAGAACAAGGATTTCTTACAGCAGTTTTGCTGTCAAAACAGGCATGGTGTGAAAGTGCATCTTTAATGAAATCCTAATTCATTTGAGAATAGGCTGCACAGTAATTATTTCTACTATCATCTACCATTTCTATGACTGTTGGTTGTTGTGTGATTAGATATTTTGCAATAACCGGGCACCCGTGAGATGTGTAATTGTGGGAGGAAAAATGGTTCTGAAACATTGTGTGTCTTCCCTTTGTGCCTGACACCTTAGAGATACTGATGTTTCATTAAATATGAAGTCACTGACTGATTTCCAAGCACTGGAACAAGCAGCCCAGAGTAGTGGTGGAATTGTCATTCCTGGAGTTATTTAAAACAAGTGTAGATGCGGCGCTTAGGAACGTGTGTTTAATGTTGCACTTGGCAATAGTAGCTTAATGGTTGGACTAAATGATCTTAAAGGTCTTTTTCAACCTAAATGATTCTGTGATTTATGGTTTTCTAGTTTGTGTGTAAACAACCTCTGAAGTTAGTTGTCGTTTTACTAAAATGTTGAGCAATAAAATATAGTGCTTAATTCTGTAATTGCTGCTTGGATCTGATCGTGTTTATGAGCTGTATTTTGAGCATTAGTTGTCTAGAATAGTGGGTTTGATTCTATGTCTGCTGTTTTCCGGATGGAGCCTGAATCTGCAAATGTCATTTTTACTGTATTTTATTTAGTGCAGAAACCTACTGCAGCGTTTAGGTTGTACTTTAATTACTTTTTTATTTATTTGGCCTCTTTATTGGCAGACTTCATTGTGGGTGAAACTGAAGAATCCAATGCAGTGTTAATTGTTTTGGTAATTTGATTTTAATCTGCTTAATATCTTGTGTACACAGTGAGGAGCTAGGAGAATTCATGGAGGTGAAAGGTGCCAACAGCCCTGGGATCCTTGTACTGACCACAGGCCTCAGCAAACCTTTCATGCGTCTGGATAAATACCCCACGTTACTCAAAGAACTTGAAAGGCACATGGAGGTATATCTTATCAGCATTTATGTTCCAGCTTAATGATGATTTGACAACAATTACTTTAAAGGTACATGTCAAACATGATGGGACCCAAAATTACATTGGTTTACTCTTCTGTCAGCCTTCTAAAATACAGGCTGCAGTCATTTAAAACTTAGTGCAGTAAAGCTTCCTATAAAAGCTAAATGTTTAAAGCTAGCCAGAGAAGCTAAACCTGTGCTACTAGAACAGTCTTGCAGAGTCTTTGGTGGACTTCTGTGTCTCCTGCATACTACGTGAGGCCACTTTATCTTGTAGGAGTAGTTAGTGCTTATCTTAGGACTTCAGTGTGTCAAATGTGTCACCAAAGTAGTCCCTTTGACTTCTGCTGAACTCTATCAAGAAAGGATCTTTCCAATATGGGAAGGTGCTTGATGAGCTACTCTTTCTGCCTTCACATTTTGTAGGTTAGATTTTTTTCAGATTGTGAAGGAAGGGGAGATGTAGAAAGTGTGTGTGTCTTTGTCTTGTCGCACAAGTTGGTTTGTCAGTCAGCAAGAATGGAACGTAGTGGTCTGTAAGGAATCTAGTTCGTGACTAGGTTAATGAGCCAAGTAAAACTCTTAACTAGAACAGATAGGAAAGTGTTTATTTTAAAGATGACCCTGCTTGTTGTAGGGGCATTGGACTAGATGACCTTTAGAGGTCCCTTCCAAACACATTGTGCGATTCTGTTATGGTTTAAAAATTTCTTATTCGCTAGTAAATTAACTTGTAGAACTTCCTTGACTCTCCTTTTCCTTCACTTAGCAGCAAGATCACCGGTGTTGGTGCAGGAATAAAAAGGCTAGGAAAGGAGAGCAGATCAGTCCACAAGTTCTTTTTTATGGAATTACTTATTTGTTTTTAGTTAAGCCTCTGTGTTTTTAAAATGAATTTTTACTAGAACTAAAGTATGTGTGTTTTCTCCATTGCTTTTAGGATTATCATCCAGATCGTCCAGATATTCAAAAATCCATGACTGCCTTCAAAAATCTTTCTGTAAGAGTTACAAAAATGCTGTATAGTATAGAGTGTTTTCTGATTTCACATCTCTCTGTTGCTTTGAAAAAGTAAGGCTTTTTTGTGAAAGTTCTTGTTGGAGATTTTTGAAAGCCTGAAAATTGGTGCTGTTTGCAGGAAGAGCTAAGGATGGGAATTTGCTGGGGAGTTAATGCACGCAATGCAAGAGCCATGCAAAGCATTCTGAACCTCCTGGTCTGCCCTCTCACTCGTGCTTTGTCTCCCTTTCTGCTAGTGCCAGCATAACTAGTGTCCTGAAGAAGAGCGGCTTTATAACAGCTGAATATAGTTCCTGAGTTTTTTCTAAAGTGCATTCCCTCTAGGGGAATGGTGTCAGGAGGCAGGGGAGAGGATAAAGGATAAAATTCTGGTGGTGTTCAAAAGATATGAAACGTATAGCAATACTTGAAGCAGGAAGTCTCATTTGAACAGATGAGCTGTCTGTCAAAGTCTTAAGTGAAGCAAACCTGAATTCAGCTTCAACAAGTGTATGCTTAAAGTGGTTTCAGTTACAATAGGTGTTTTGTGCTTCCTTTCAGGAGTGTGTGCGAGTGGTAACCTGGCATTTTCTATTTTTAATTTTAAAGCACTATGTGTGTTAAGAAGAGGTTTAGGGACCCTATTATGTTGAGAAAGATTCAGGTGAATGGGAGTAGCAGATGTTACTGTGTTACTTTTATGCTAAGTCTAGGCATTTGTGGTTGAAAGTACAATAAAACTAAAATGTAAATAAAGGAGAAATTTAAGAAACAGGTATGATTATGAATTTGGAATGATAATTGAAGTTGAGTGTATTAAAAGGAGAAGTAAAATACTGAAGTTAGCAAAACTAGTTTTTCAAGAAATATTGATAATAGTCACCTAAATTAAAGTGCTTCAAGTTAGATACTGACTTGTCTGTCCTAAAAGCACAACAGTAAATACAACTGTAGCGCTATTTCTTCCCGTAACCCGCTCAAAGTTGATAGAAAAGGTATTTTTCCCTGTGTTTGTTAGGCACAATGTCAAGAAGTACGGAAAAGGAAAGAACTTGAACTACAAATACTGACAGAAGCTATCCGTTGTTGGGAAGGAGAGGATATTAAAACGCTTGGCAATGTGATTTACATGTCGCAGGTCATGATTCAGTGTGCTGGAAATGAGGTAACATTGTCCTCATCTTTATTGTCTGGTCTGTCTATTTTGAATACAATTAATTATTATCATTATGCAGCAGAAATAAACAGAATACTTCAGAGACTGTAATATAGACTAAAATCGTCCTCTACTGATTTAAAGCTTTATCACAAAGCCAGAAATAAACTTTATTGAAGATGGTCTCATCTGTAAAATTTAGTGAAACGTAACTGAATATAGCAGTTACAAACATTGTAAGATGATTTTTCAGGATTATTTCAATGATGCATAATTAAACAGGATTTTTCATGTGTAGTTACATTACATGCTTATTTTGCATAGCAGCTATTCTGGCATGTTTCAGATAACAGAAGCTTCCAGGCTTTGTGTTGTAAGATGTCTTACTGAAAAACAGGTAGAAACATTAAAACTTGGGAAGGACTTGTATTGTTTTGCAGAGATGCTTCAGATCGAGACAGTGGCTTTGTCAAGGGATATATTTGTTTTGTCAAGGGATATAATGTATAATGTTGTAATTTTATTGACGATAGCAGTAAACCTGTCTTTAGGAGAAAACCCGTCTTCCTTCCATAAAAATACCCCCAAAACAAAACCACCTCTTCATAAGTGAAATGAGCAAATTTAAAACCAGAACAAAATGGTTGTTTTTGTTGCTAAAATAAGCTTACTACTTTTCTTTTTATGTTCTTTTTCTGCTTTGAATTATAATCCAACATGTTTCAAAATTCTGATCTCTCCAGTTTGAGAGACTGCAGTCTTGACATTGCCGTAACAGTGTCCATCTGAATTTTATTAGTATATCCATTGTGTAATGATTTTCTAAAGCTGACAAAGCAGTTGTTATCATTAAATGGGCCGGTATTTCACCCAGACTGTAAAATTTCCATTCTAAAGTATTAGGCTGTACTTTACAGGAAGAGGTATGGGTATGTGTTACTAGCAGTTTTCAAACAAAGTCAAATTGTTCTGATTGTTGCTGCTGTTGTTTTAATGGGGTGGCTTTTTTGTGGGTTGTTTTTTTTCCAGGTTTTTCTTTGATTCTGTGGAGGGTTAATGTTACCAGGAGCAAATATTCCTGGACTAGTTACGAATTACAGAGTTGTAACTTCAATGGTAGTTTTTAATTATATAAAGCAAAAAAGGGGAGGTCACTTGTTTTATTTACTTTTTCATTTTCTTTTCTTGATAAGGAGAAGAATGAAAGATATCTTCTTCTCTTCCCTAACATTTTGCTAATGTTGTCTGCTAGCCCAAGAATGAGTGGCTTTATCTATCAGGTAAAGTAATGCATCTACGTGTGTGTGTAAATATGTTGGGGTCTGGGTTGTTTCCAAATGGTATTTCACAGGAAACCTGGAAGGATTAGTAAACTCATTCTGCGTTTATAAGCATAAAAAGTAATTTCAGCAACAAGAACTAAACATCTGTTTTCTAAACTTCAGTGCTAGAAGCCTAAGGTTTGATTTTTTTTTTTGCAGCTGTGAATGTCAGCAAAGGTTGGGGTTTTTTTACCATGTTAGTAGCTAATGAGAGGAAGTATAGGTAGGTTTATAGACCTCCATAGAAAAGTTTTGTGATACAGTTTCTTAGTGCTCTATGACTACTGCTCAACGCTTATCAAAATTATACAGCACTCTTAAACCTTTATTGTTACGAGTTTGTCACTATCTTTTTCTTTAGGCACATCTACATTAGGGTTTTAACTTTGAATCAGCAGAGCACTTTTGAAATGAGTCTTCTAGTTGTTTCTGTTTTATCTTCATGTCACAATGTAGAGATTGGTTTTTAGCTCACAGGCTAGATTGTGTTTAGATAAAGTTGAACTGGAAGGCATGCTCCAAAAGTCTCCTTGATGGGCTCCAGCAAGTGGAACAGATCAAGTAAGATAAAGTACCTGAACTGACAGTTCAGTCCCTGGCCCCAACCTAGAGCTAGCTCAGTGTATCATCACCTGAAGTGCACACAGTGTTGTCTTTGGGTCCTTAACACCAGGTGTTTCACTTCACCTATCCTGTGCTCAGTTGCTGGTGGACACAGACTTTGAATTCTCAACCAAGTTTTGTAGCTGAATACTTATGCCTGTTTCTTCACTACAGAAATAGAGCAACTCTGCTATGGTGCAGGAGGATCAGTGGCAGTGGTGTTGGCTTCTCTTTAACTCTAGGACACATTTTCTAGAAGCACTTGCATTTAAGTTCCAAAAGGCCTCTGGAAGGTTGCATTTAAAGTTAGCATGCTGTCTACAACCTCCAGAAATGTCTGTAAATGTTCTTCAGGTACTGCTAAGTGGTTTCCAGACAGTGTAGTAAAACCAAAAACAAGGGAGAAACCACAACAAATGTCTAAAAGAAGACAGATTTTGCTTGCTGTTTGTATTTCTGTAAATCAGGCTTTCAAGCAGTTTGTTCCTTTTTCCTGAGCAGTGATTTGTTTACCATATAATGCTTAAGCTTGGTCATTCATGGTTCTTATTTGATCAACCCCAGCCAGTCACAACCTGTAACTACTACTTTTTTTTTTCTATTGATGAGCAATTTAATTCCACAATTTGTGTTGGGATTAATTTCTTACCTGCCTTGGTAGTAGCTGGCAGTAGCCAGCTGTTTGAGACTGTGTTGTATCAGGTTGTTCAAGTAGACAGTCAAGTTTCTGTTAGCGTTGTCCCTCTCAGGAATTTTTGACCAGTGCTTTATCCTAGCATTGATGGAAAAAGATACCAGAAAAGACAGGTCAGCATTGACCCAGCCTTGCCAGGTCACCACTAAATCATGTAGTACTACATCTATATGTGTTTTAAATAATTCCAGGCATGGTTGATCCACAGCCTCCCTAAGCAGCCTATTTTAATGTTTGATAACCCTTCCAGTGAAGAAATTCTTCCTGATACCCAATCTGAATCCCTTTGTGCAACTTGAGGACATTTTCTGTAGTTCTACTCTTTGCTATTTGGGAGAAAAGACTGACCCACGCCTCACGATGACCTCCTTTCAGGTGTTACAGACAGCAGTAAGACCTCTCTCAAGCCTTCCTGTTTCCTAGGCTAAACAAATCCAGTTATCTCAGCTGCACTTCTTGGGTGTTGTGCTTTAGGCCATTCACCAGCTTTGTTACCCTTGTCTGGAGACACTTCAGTACCTCACTGTTCTTGTAGTGAGGTGCCCTAAACTGAACAGAGCACTTGAGGTGCAGTCTTGCCAGTTCTGAGTACAGGAGAACAGTCCCTTTGGTACTCCTGCTGGCCACGCTATTTCTAATACAAGCCAGGATGATGTTGGCAACTTTGTCCAGCTGGGCATGCTGCTGGCTCACATTTCGCCAGCTGTCAACCAGAACACTCAGGTCCTTTGCTGCCTTGCAGTTTTCCAACCATACATCGCCATGCCTGTAGCCTTCTGTGGAGTTGTTAGGACCCCAGTGCAGGACTCAGTACTTGGCCTTGTTGAGTCTCATACAGTTGGCTTTGCCTGCTGATCCAAACTGTCCAGGTCTTTTCTCCAGAGCCTCTCTACCCTGAAGCAGCTTGACACAACCCACTTAATTTGGTTTGTACTGCAAATTTACTGAGGGCATACTCGATCCCCTTATCCACATCACTGATAAAGATATTAAAGAGCTTGGGCCAAATACTGAGCCCCGAGCGACACGCTGGTGACCAGCTGCCAACACCCTACACCACTACATTTTGGGTCCGGTTGTCCAGCCAGTTTCCTATTAAGTGAAGACTACACTCATCCAAGCCATGAGCACCCAGTTTTTTCATAAGAATGCTGTGGGAAGCTGTGTCAGTGGCTTTACTAAGTTTGCCAAAATCCAGATGCAGTGTCTGCTGCATTTCCCTTATCTGCTGTGTCACCTTCTCATAGAAGGAGATCAGGTTGATGAAGCAGGACCTGCCTTTTGTAAATCCATACTTAGTGGACCTGATTGGTCCTGTATGGCACTCAAGACCTGCTTCATAACCTTCCCCAGCACTGGGATCAGACTGACAGGCCTATAGTTCCCTAGATCTTCTTTCAGACGCTTTTTGCGGATAGGGATCACATTTACTAATCTCCAGTGAACTGGGACCTCTGCAGTTAGCCAGGACTGCTGGTAAACGATGGAGAGTGGCTTGGTGAGCGCTTATACCAACTCTCTCAGTACCCTTGAGTGGATCCCATCTGGCCCCATGGACTTGTGCATGTTGAAGTGGCACAGTGGGTCACTCACTGATCGTGTCCCCTTGGATTGTGGGGTTTTTGTGTGCTAGTTACAAAGTTACAAAGGCTCGAAATCTAGTGTATAACAAAGAAACAACATGGAACTAAACAGTACATCTGGCTTGATACTGCAGTTTATTGTACTTCACTTCCATTTCTTCCTTCCCCCTCACAGTATGTCCCCTAGGTGCACAGCATTGTTCAGTAAATGAGAATTTTATGTTCTTCTTCAGCTTCTATTCAGCCCTTTTATAGTGTTCACCATCTGACCCTCTGTTGAATGTGAAACTTAATTTTCTCATAACCTCTAATGACATTTTCCCAAAACTGACAGCTTACCAAATGTAAATGACTACATATTCACAGTATAGTAGAATTATTTTGTCACTGTGTCTGAGACAGTGGCTCGGAGCCATGTTTGAATGCATAATGTGGGCTGCTGGACTACCGCTTGTGAGAGTCTTACCTCAGAATTGGGTGGATATGGACACCTCAGTCACTCAGTCATTTTCAGGGAAATGGTACAATTGGAGACTACATTACACCCTACCTGTATTTCTGAATACTCGAGTTATCAGCAGGCTTTAGATTATCTGTCTGATAGTGGTGATACCTGCCTCACCTTCTGTGTTGTGCTGACTTTCTTTATCAATATCGTTCAGGTGATCTTTGTTTTGTCACCAGTTTTGTGCTTAGGGTGTCCCTGCATTCCCTTTCCACTGACACCAGCAGTTGTTGCACCTCTCTTTTGTGTGCTGTGTTGTTCATGAACCAGCTAACACAGGAAGACAGAAGAGAGAATTACAGGGTGTGTTGTAGTGCATCAGTGCCACCATGTTTTCTTCAGTGGGGAAACTGAAGTGCTACACGAAAACTCTTCCTTTCTCTTTTGGCATCTTGGACTTGAGCATGCTTTGTGCATACAGAATATCAAGTGATTTTCAGTTTCCAAGCTTCTAAGAAACCTTTGTCCATTCTGCAGTTTGTTAGGAAGGGGAAAAAAGGATTGGGTTTTTATTTTCCTTCCATTGGAGACAAAATTTCACAGTACATAGTAGTTAGCTTTTGCCAGCCATGGGCTGAATAGTGTTTCTGTGCAAGATAATACAGAATCTGTTTTAAAGAACTTCAATAAAAGTTCAGTTTTTGGTAAAGCCTTTTATCCTGAAAATATTCACTCTTATTTATTCTTTTGTGTTTCTAAAGGGTCAAGAAGTTATCCTAAACTGACTTCTTTTTTCCAGCTTAGCTGGATTTAAAATGAGAGGCTATCTTGTACAAGATTAATATGTCCTTCTGAAACTTTACAAATTTAAAGGTGTGTTTACTGCTTTTGGGGTTCCTCCCCCCCCACATATTTGAGAGTGAATTTAGTAGTAGTGTTATTGGAGACATAAATCATTAATAAATTGAGGTTCCATATAAATATCAAAAGGAACTTCTTCACAGTAAGGGTAATGGAGCATTCGAATGGGCTGCCCAGGGGGGTTGTGGAGTCTCCTTCTCTGGATACATTTAAAACCCACCTGGATGTGTTCCTGTGCAACTTGGTCTAGGTGGTCCTGCTGTGGCAGGGGTATTGGACTAGATGGTCTTTTGAGGTCCCTTCCAATCTCTAATGATTCTATGATCCTATGATTCATTTGTTCAGTAAAATCTTCTCTTCTAAATCTACTTGCACAACAAACCTTATTTTGAGATCAGTCCAAACAGTTTGAAATCAAATGTGCTTAAAGATGACACACCGTTGCATCTAATCATGCAGTATGAATGACCACAAAGCTCTTGGTTTTCAAGAGCCTACACACCATGATGATTGACCACGATGACGTTTGTATGGAGGAAATAGCCTGTATAGGTGTCATTTGCAGAAGTTGGACATATTAAAAACATCCACTACCAGGTGTTTGTGTGGATTTTAAAATGTTTTTAAACCCTTGTGTGTGAACTTATGATTTTGTTCAAAGCTTGAATTTTATTCTTTACTTAGAAATGTTTCCCTGTGTTTTGGATTTAACTACAGTGTTGCTGCATTTCTTTTAGGGAAAACTGCCAACAACAGGAATGACTATCACAAAGCTAGAAGACAGTGAAAACTATAAAAATGCATTTGAAATATCAGGTATTGCCTGTAAATACTTCTATTTCCTACTTAGTTCATGATGTACTATTTCAAACATCAAATATTCTGTCTGAACAGAGGGAAAAAGCTTTTAATTGTGAAGGTGAATGAGCACTGACACAGATGGCCTGGAGAGAGCTCCATTCTTTGAGATACTCTAAAGTTCTCTTGCCGCATTCTTGAGCAACTAGTTCTAGGTGTGTGCGCTTGAGCAGGCGCTTGGATGACCTGCAGAGGTACCTTCTAGTTTCAGCCATCCTGTGATTATACAAATATTGAAGGCAGCTACTCAAAGGCTCACTTGAAAGCTGCTTTTACTGTTTATCTTAAGCAATTAACAGACTTCACAGCAATTAAGCATTGGATTCATCCCCAAACTTTTGTGTTTTGATAAACACAGGCAGTAGCTTTGGAGAAGGTTCTTTTATAATGAAGCAATTCAAAGTACTCTACTCATTGAAAGAAAAGGAATTCCTGAGACTCTGGAAGAGCTTCACACAAGAGCTTTCTTGTAGAAATGTTCTACCTCTTTCCTGAAAGACTCTTAGAATCTCAGATGCTACTGATAGTTGCCATTGTACATACTTTGTCAAGTCATTTATTCAGCATGTGCCTTATATCCCTAGGTGATTTAAAAGACCATGGGAGCAGGGTCCACATGGTGGAGCTTCATACCTTCATTCATTTTCTGGATCAGTTCTGCCTCTGAGCAGGTTGCATTTAAGTAAAGTAATTTTTACCTTCTCAAGTGGAAGGCAGTATCATGCATCAGTGCAGAGGGACAAAGCTATTGATGGTGCATGTTCTTCTGGGATAAGAGGTGCAAAGCTGACTCAGTTGAGGAATATGATGGGTTGAAATGGAGTTAACTGCAGAAATCTCTAAGTTTGCTTTTCTGAATGAGTTTTTGTTTCAGCTTTAATATTAGGTTCAGACTGACTTTATGCAATTTTTCTTGGAAACTGATGAAAAGTATAACTTTTTTTATATAGTAGTTTACAGAATCAAGAGCACCTTTTTAGGCTATATGCTGGCTATATGGAGAATCATAAGATATTCATGAAAACCAGATCTGCCATCTCCTACATCTATTTTGTGTTACTGAAGGTTGTGTTTAGTTATTAGAGGTAAGGAAAAAAGTAGAACTGCTACGTTTGGCACAAGAGCAAATGCGTGGACAAAACATCTGCTAGGACTGATTCTATAACTTCTCCAGTGAAGTGATCCTGCTGTGGCAGGGGGATTGGACTATAGATGATCTTTTGGGGCCCCTTCCAATCCCTAGTGAGTCTATGATTCTGTGACCTTGCAACATGAGATGCTATTGTACTGAAAGTACAGGTTAAACTTACTGATTAGGAGATATAATGTTTTAGGAAACAAGTGTCTTTATAATCCTGTTAGATTAACTAAG
>JAOXOE010000001.1:87173831-87199404 GCA_028565055.1 Phoeniculus purpureus
CCTGCTGTGGCAGGGGGATTGGACTAGATGATCTTTTGGGGTCCCTTCCAATCCCTAATGATTCTATGATTCTATGACCTTGCAACATGAGATGCTATTGTATTGAAAGTACAGGTTAAAGTTACTGATTAGGAGATAGAATGTTTTAGGAAATAAGTGTCTTTATAATCCTGTTAGATTAACTAAGTTGGTCTTCTGTGGCTTCTTTACATCTTCTGGTTTCTGGCACCTAGGAAACATGATTGAAAGGATACTGGTGTCTTGTAACAACCAACAAGATTTGCATGAATGGGTGGATCACCTGCAGAAGCAAACTAAAGTCACAACTGTTGGGAATCCAACTATTAAACCTCACTCTGTGCCATCTCACACGGTAAGTGTGAGTTTCTGAACTGAAGTGAATGAGTAGTGTATGCAGAGTTACATTATCTGGCAGATACGCCATCATAAAAAGCATTTTTGTAGCCATTAATAACCAGAACTGAATGTTATGACTGTAGTTTAAAATTAGACAGATCTTTTAATCTGTTTATTGTATGAGCAAAGAATAAAATGCTCAGGTTTAGGTAATAGTTTAATGAGGTAAAATAAAATTATTACTTTTTCAGTTTTGATTGAGGAATACATCACTATCTTTTCAATATCCTTATAACAGTAGGTTTTGGTTGGTGATGTATTTTAGTTGGCGATGATGGTAGGCTGTGGAGAAACAGTTTTCTTACATACTTTATTTTGGTTCTGCATTCACGTTGTTGGATATGAATGGCTCTAAACTTAGCTCTGTCCCTTAGTGGTGAGAAAAGTGGGATCAGAGCTGATCATAGCTGTTTCTTTAGTGTATGATCTGTCATTAAACTCTATTGTTAAATATAATACTGAGGTGTAAAAATCTGATGCAGGCTAGCTGTAATAAACAGAAGTACTAAACAGCAAGTAAGATTATTTCACCGGTTTTTGATGATTTAAAGCCTTTATTACAATAATAAGACTCTTCTTTCCCTTCTGATCCCATCATCTTTGTGTCTTTGATAGCTTCCTTCTCATCCAGTAACACCCTCCAGCAAGCATTCAGACAGCAAGCCAATACCACTAACCCCTGCATACCACACTCTTCCTCATCCATCACATCATGGGACTCCACACACCACAATAAACTGGGGACCTCTGGAACCTCCAAAAACTCCCAAGCCTTGGAGTCTGAGCTGCTTACGTCCTGCACCTCCATTAAGGCCTTCAGCAGCTCTTTGCTATAAAGAGGTGAGATGTGGCAGTCAAGAAATACAACTGTGTAACACACCTACAACCAGAAGTCAAGCATGTTTGTTTGGTTTTTTTATACATGACCCTTTTTCAGATTTGTTTGTTTTTAGAGTTTGATAATTTTTGGTAACTCCCCTAGATAGAAGGGGGAAAAAATGATAGGTGATCTGAAGTCAGAAGATTAGTATTTAGATGCTACAAGAGGTGGTCTGTTTGTCTCTATGCGACATCCTCATTTTGTTATGTTACATTACATTTGTGCTTTCATGTGTTGGTCTCTTAATTGCTGCAGCAGAGTAGAATTTCAATCATTTTAAAAGTGCTTAGCATACAGTGATGTCAAAACCTATCTTCATCTACTTTGGTTTGTTCTGCTCATTCACCTTTTTATGTTCTCGTTCCATATTGTGGTGGGTTGAAGACCACAATTAAAGGAAAAGAAAATAAAGCAGTTAGGTCTTGATGAGATCTCGGATAGAATTTGCCAGACAATGAATAGCTTAGGGAAAGTGGAAAAGGATTTATTAACTCTATAACTGTGTACAGAAAAGAAAAAAAAGGTTAAACAAGTTAGTGCACACAAACTAGAAACTGTGTCACAAATGCCATCATATTTGTGATCTGCAGATCTCTGATGTGAAAAAAGACCCAAGGACCAATACGATAGTGATCTCCCATTGCATTTTTCTCGGAATATGTGATGCCATTTGTGACACAGTTTCTAGTTTGTGTGCACTATCTTGCTTAACCTTTTCTTCTTTTCTGTACACAGTCATAGAGTTAACAAATCCTTTTCCATTTTCCCTAAGCTGTCCATTGTCTGGCAAATTCTATCTGAGATCTCATCGAGACCTAACTGCTTTATTTTCTTTTCCTTTATCTTTAATTGTGGTCTTGGAAAATCTCATGGGCCAAGAAATATTTAGTAAACTGAAATTTGGTGCCATTAAGGTTTTCGATTAGTAACTCCTGTATGCATCTTAGAAGTTAACTTCAATAATATTGTAAAAGTGTTCAACTCTTTATTTTTAATTTCCCTCCACAGGATCTCAGTAAAAGCCCTAAAACCATGAAAAAGCTGCTTCCCAAACGCAAGCCAGAACGGAAGCCTTCAGATGAAGAGTTTGCACTGAGAAAAAGTAAGACTTGAACAAATGCCTGTATAATACAAAGGGTGGAATTAAGATCAGCTTAAATTCTATGAAAGTCAGATGTACAATGTAAGAAAGTTACCTAACATCCTCTCTCCTGTCAGGGGAGAAGAGGGTAGGTATCTCCGGAGAATGGTTTGGTTTATTCGTCTTTGGTACTTGTGCTACAATGGTGTTTGTTGCTTCTTAGAACTTTACTATTGAATAGATTGGCTCTGTGCTTGTGAAGTGCCTGTTACTATCTGTTTGCTACTGAGGGAAGTGATGTTGGCTATAGAAACATGTAAAGTTCAGGAAGGTAAGCTTGTCTTTTCGTACTGTAAGCGGCAATTTGAAGATACTGTCCTACTCTCACAGAATACTTAGGCTCTATTTTCTTAAACTGATCCTGGCAGTGGCTTCTCCTGAGCTGGGTATTGGAAAGCTGGATGTTGCTGCTCGCTTGTAGACTAGTTTCTTCCCAGTCTGCTCAAATCTCCAAGAAATAAAGTCATCTGCTAGTGTCTATGTCTGAATAATTTGCAGAGTTTAAGACTGCTTGAAGTCTGAACAATATGGAACTAAGAGACACTCATGAATGTATAGAAAAATGTAGGAGTAAAAATCTGAGTATTGGGACAGTTTACAGCACAGGGAATGTTAATGCTATCAAGCAAATGCAATATTCACTTGGTTGTCAGTGTTACTCTAATTCTTCCTTAGAAGTTTGTGCGGGTGAATAATCAAATTCACTTGTATCAGTAAAAGACAGGGTATTTAAACTGAAGGCCAGATTCTTTGACTTGAATACTAGTTTCTCTGTGTGTGTTACCTTTGCTTACAGGGTTTTTAAGATAAGGACTGAGTGAAGACTGAGTGTTCAGTGCACAAAGTGCACATGCAGTGAATGTTGCCTCTCACTGGTTTATGTAGGCTTGGAGAGAAAAAACTTATTCCTCGGAGCATTGATGGTTTGTCTACACTGGATGTCCTTTAGTGTGTACTGTGACTTTTACATGGCAAAGGTTAAGACAGTGAATCTTGTGTTCATGGGTGTGCACCGAGACAGTTCAGGATGTTTTATCCTTATAGGGATGTATGCTTTTAGGAAGAATGAAAGTACTGCAATATGGTGTTATTTCATATGTGGAAGGATGGAGAGTCATACTTGTAATGACAAACAGTTAAAGTTGTCAGTTTGCAGATTTAGGAATTACTG
Source organism: Phoeniculus purpureus (assembly GCA_028565055.1). Taxonomy (NCBI): domain Eukaryota; kingdom Metazoa; phylum Chordata; class Aves; order Bucerotiformes; family Phoeniculidae; genus Phoeniculus; species Phoeniculus purpureus. The sequence continues at coordinate 87,177,441 of JAOXOE010000001.1, forward strand.
AAGAACACTAAGTGAGAGTTGATCTCTTCTGGGAGATGGAAAGAGTCTGTAGCTAAATACATTGTTTAAATTACACCTCGGTATTTTGCATGTAGAACTTCCAATAAAAGGGGTTTTTTGATACCTTTCATTAAGAGTGTTACTTGCATTTACTGATTCTTGGAAGTTTGGGGTTGTGTTTTTTTTCCCTTGTGTCAATAATCAGAAGCTCCTTTTATATGTTACTATTTCTTTAATCTTCTCTAGCGTGTGTAGCTGTAAAAGTTATCCGTTGAGGAGTTTCTGTCAAACTTAAAGTTTATTAAAAGATAGCTTTGGGTTTCATTACTTTTCAAGGTATCCTGGGTATTTATGGGCTATGCTTTGAGACTTAGTATGTCAAATTAGCATTATAACAGACAAACAAAAATAGTTCAGCTGAGTACTTATTTCATAAGTAAAATACTTGTTCTCCTGCTGTAATAATACAGCACTACATTCAAAGCACAATGAATTCCAAGTATCTTCCCTGACTTGGAAGAAAAATAATCTGTATTTTAGAGTACCTGTGTCCCTTGGACTGTAGGGAAGCTGTATCAGGTCACGATAATTTCTTCAACAGTTGTCTTGTCAGTTGATCCTGACAAATGTTTGGGTGTTGGATTTGTTTTGGTGATAATAAAAACTAATAGGGTGCATTGTCAGAGAATGCAGCCACATTTTGATGTTTAAGACAGTTCAGATTCAGGCAGCAGAAAATCTTCATGTTTTTGTGTCTGGTTGGTTGGTTTTTTTCCCTCCAAAGAGGAAAACAGGAAAAAATGCTTTTAAAAAGGGTAAATTGTCTTGCCCTACACATACACTCTTGGTTTCATCTAAACTAATGGTAGGGCTACCTCAAGGTTTTGGTTTGATCAGAATTTCATGCTGTTGAAAGTAAACAATTTTTACAGCACTTTTACTAAATTTTCCAAGGAGAAGATTTGCTATGGAGCTCAAGCTTTAGAAAAACACTGATGTGTGTAAGTTTAAATAGTTGATTTTTCAGTAGTGTTCTTCCTACTTTAAAATCTGAGCAGCTTACTTGTGAAAGTGAAATGGTTACTCTTCCATGCTAGTGACATCTTGCCTACTGTACACTAGTCTGAAATTCTATTGACTTATCTATTGTGCTGTTAATTCCAAGTTTAATTTTCAGTGGTGTGCTGTTCGGTTTAGAAACCAGAGTGATCACAGAAAACGTCTGGTGCAACTTTGGATGTTTAGAAAAATGTTTTGAGTGCACTGTAATTACTGTGACTTAGATTTTTCCCAAGCATTTCAAAGTAGTATTTTGTCTTTTTTAAACTATTTTTTAAAATGTTTTTAAACTGTTACTTCTGCTCCTTGAAGTTTGATTTTTGAAATTGAATGATTAAGAAAATTTTGAAGGGATGATTTGGCTGAACTTTGAACTCAACTGAAATGTGGTGATTTGCAAAGGCTTTTCTGCATTATGGAACATAACCCTGTTTAAAATTTGGTTTTCCCATTGATTTTTAGGTACAGCTGCTTTAGAAGAAGATGCTCAAATTCTTAAAGTCATTGAAGCATATTGTACAAGTGCCAAAACACGTCAAACACTAAATTCAAGTAAGTTAGAGAGTACTGGAACTGCTAACTAAAACAAACTAGTTTGTAAAAACAGGAGGTGTGTGTTCTCAGGCTTTTGCAAATAGCAAGCTGGACCTGGAGGAATTAATATCTGATTTGTGGCTTAATACCAGTGCCAAGAGTTTTAAGTATGGAATGACAAGGACCATGGTTACTTCTTTCCGGTTTGGTTTTGTTTCCTTTTAAAAAGGAAAGTAAGATACTACTTTTCATGGTTTAAAATAGCTCAAAACCTTCAGCAATGAATGAGGTGTGCGTGAACCGAATATGTAGTTAATCAGTATGCTTTCTGATAAATTCCAAGAATCTGGTAAGTAGAGAGGGGGAATGAAATCGTCATAATTTTGGAGGAGTGCACTTTTGTCTTACATTTAACAAAGACTTCAATGTAGAAAAGTAATGTAGATCTATAATTTTCTTTTATTGCCACTAGTTGCTGTTAGTATTTAGTATTAATTACAAACTTTTAATTGCATCTCACAATCTCAGGAGAAGTTGTTCTCAGGTCTATGTGTTGCTTATAAGCCATTTTTAGTTTCTCAGATCAATACCTAGCTTATTGAAAACCTGTAACGTGCCTCTGGGGTCCTACTTCATTTAATCCAAATCAAGGTTGCCATTTGGAGTTCCTCTGTATTGTAAGTAAAACGCTATGCAAAGCAGGGGAGTCCACCAGCATGTGTTCCATTTACACAAGGAAGGAGAAAATGCTGTTGCATTTGTTCCAATTTGCACAGTTTTTGCACTGTTGAGTACCCATTTGGTTTGGGGATTCTTGGAACACAGTATAATGATACCAAAGTTGTTGGCTGGTTTTGCTGCTGTTGGGAACTAGAAGAGTGGACAGTATAACCTACTCCTTGTCCACTGCAGCTGTTTAAGTTTGCAGTATTTATTGCTGTTACTGCTCTGTACAAATTTTGCTTTTAAGCAAAAGTATTTTATGCTGACAGTTTCTCAAAGTGCAACTGCAAGCTTAGCTCATGGATTTTCCTAATATGTGATCACTTATATGTTCACTTTCAAAAAATCTAGCTTTTTTGTATTAATATGTAATTTTAAATGAGAGTATTGCCCTTATATTAGACTGTACAAACTTTCAAAGTAACAGCAAGATCTTCATTTAAATTTCATCTTCATGAATAGTAGGTCTCAAGGTGATAAAATGAACAACTGCTATATATTTTTATTAATACTAGTATATTTTGTGGTCACACACTATTGTGGTTAATTTGCTATAAGGGTTTGAATGTATTCAAAATTTTGAAGATATACTGTTGTTCCAAACAAAATTACATGAGATGGTGGCTTTTTAAACATCTCAGCTGTGATCTGATTTGTAATAAGAAAGGGTTGGGGAGATGTTTGCACTTGCACAGTAGTGTGTGTGCAGATTAAAAAATCAATACAACTTTTTTTTGCTTTTTTGCCTATATTTTCTTTTCTATGTATATTTAAGAAATATACATAGTGCTGTACATAGTGCATCAGAAGTCAGCAGCTTATATTTGCTCTTAATTGCAGCGAGAAACAGTTTTTAAAAAACTCATAAGCATGCAGCTGCTTTACTTGGAAAGAGTATCTTGTCATCTAAGACTTTCCGGAAGGTCCATTTGTAGACTTGAATTGGAAATGGAGATAAAAACAGTCATGTAGAAATTGCTTCTGTGGGAGCCATAGTGAGTGTAGAAAAATATAGAATGAGAGTTGCCTGTCATTAGTGAAGGGCACCCTATTTTTACATACTCCTTACTTCCATGGTAATACTCTGCCTGTACCTCACAGCACTCATTTGGTAGTTCTGCTACCTGTGCCTTAATCCTAAAACCAAGGGAGGGTCCTTTTGGCAACATCAATTCAGGAGAGGTATGACACCAGTGCAAACTGGTAGGGAGTGGTATTAGAGGTGTAGCAGAGCATCTTTTTTTTCAGTTGTTTGGGTGGGAAAGATGTGGGGTTTAATTTGGTGCAAAAGATTCAAACAAACATTTTTACTTTCTCCCACTTCTGTGTATACTGAGTTTATTTTGCATTTCTGCTTCAAATCAAAAGTTAAATTTTCTTCCGATATCATTTGTGTCACCATTTGACTGATGGCACAGCCACTTACATGGCTTCAGTCCTTGGATATTGTCAGGCTGTTTAAAAAAGTGTCAAGAGTGTCCTTAGCTATGTTTGACCAGCTGCCTTAGACATCTTGAAGAATATATTTAGTTGAGCAGATACATGAAGATAGAAACGTGTAGGAAGAGGTGTGTCAGGTTGGAATGAACCAGGCTGTGTTGCCTTTAGCCTCTTAGCACTGTTTCTCTGAATTAATTTGCAACACGGTTAAACAAATAACAAGAGGTGTAGGCACAAAACCCCCTGTACTTCAACAGTCCCCTTGAGTGGCTTCAAGATGTTGCTGCTGATTAAGGATGCCAGCAACTCCGCTCTGCATGAGAACCTTCGCTTTTTCCCCTGCATTTTCCTCTGTACAGTTGTGACACAAGCACTTCTGTGACTGTGTTGTGAGCTGGTGGGGAAATTACCTGCTTGAAAAAGAATCTGTTGTGGTGTTAGTTTTCATCTGAAACTGTTCCCTGGCCTCGCTCACCAAGCAGCTGTATAAATGGCTGTGTCATTGCAAGGGAGGGAAAGGATGGAGGCACAGATGTGTGATGGGGAAGGGGCTGTTGCTTTCATATCAGTGCTGGATCATGCTGGCTTACTGTGGTTATTGCCCTGGCCCCAGTCAAATCCCCTCAGACCAGAACTGACTCCATACTTCAAAAGAACTTAAATCCCTCTTCCAAAAAAATACTTTCAAACAAGATTTTGGTAATTCAAAATTCTCAACCGAGGCTGCTTAGAAGCTTAAAAACCCCTTCAAAAATTGTGTTTGTAAAAGTTTTGAACATTATTATATGCTGAGTGTAACTTAAACCTAAACCACAAACAAATTGAAAAACAAAACAAAACAAAAAGTTGGTGCCTTTTTAACAATATTTTCTCTTTTCCTTCTCTTCCCATCACCTTTTTGCTTTTATTTCATGTGTTTGGTTGTGGCTATTCCTTACGTTCTCCTCCTCATCCCACCTCTGCCTATCCACATCCACCATTTCATTTCACCTGTACATCCTTAGCATGGCAAGGCACTGACCTGATGCATAATCACGTCTTGGCTGATGATGACCAATCAAGTCTAGACTCCTTGGGTCGTCGCAGTAGTCTTTCTCGTTTGGAGCCTTCAGACCTCTCAGAAGACTCTGACTATGACAGTATATGGACAGCCCATAGTTACAGAATGGGGTCTACATCTCGTAAGAGCTGTTGCTCATATATCTCTCACCAGAACTAATGCACTTCTGAGCTTTTTCTTAACAAATGCTTGTTGTATCACAGCCTGCTTTTCTTAGATGTTTTCTTGCTGTTCCTTGTCTCTTTAATGTGATATTTTAACAATTTCTGAGGGAGCTTCTGAAACTTCAGTTATACCTGGTGGAAGGCTCTATTGCCAATAAAATACATGTAGAAATAAGTCGTTCTAAAAGTATTTATCCTATTAAGGATGATATTTCTCGAGGGCTTTTTTAACTGACAAATGTTAATTCATAGCTCTGACTGGTATTTTCTTTTAACTTGGTCAGTGCAGTTGCAGGTCCTTCTTTTCTTTTGGTTTTTTACTTTAGATACAGCACACTTGAATTTTCTACTGAAACCGTACTGGTTTGTGAGCCAAGTACCAAGTACCTTAGTGGTAGTGGTCGGGTTTTCTACATATTATTAACAAAATACAAGGCTGGTAGAGTAACACAAATGCAGCTTAAGAATAAGCAGTACAAGAGCTGTAAGATCATTCAGTTATTCATGTATCTGGCCCATTTGGAAGAGCATTTGCTGATCCATAAAAAAAATCTGGTTTTATACTGCTGTCTTTTCCTTATTGCTTTAACATTTATACAGAGGACCACACTGCTGTCCCCCCACTCTAGTCTGGCAGTTGTCATGAAAATCTGGCGGTCCATGCTCATTACATGCAGTGTTTTTGCTAATCTCGTGTTATCTGTGGTCATACTGTCACTTTACTGTATGCAGTAGTGTGGCAGAAAGCGGGGTCTAGCTGTTTACTTGCCTGTTAAAATACACAGCTGTCTACTCTCAATTGACCACTCTTGAAAAGACAAGATGAAAGTGGTTCCCCTGCTGGAGGCTCAAGTGTTCAGCATCTGAAACTCTAGGTACAACTGCGATCGCATTGGCTTGTCTGAAGTTCTGAGTAATAGACTGCTTGCCTTTTGGGTTGTACTGTTTGGAGCATGCCTGTGACAGATTTTATTGTGTCTTGTAACTTCTCTCAAGAGCAGGTTTGTTTTGTTTTTTGCAGCAGCAGCTCTTCACTTACAGTTGTGTTGCCTTTTCAGAGAGCTGTGACATGCTGTGCACAGCTGAAGGTCTCAAACCTGCACCTGGGGCACTGCTGGGGTGAAGTGTGTGTATTCTGTCATGTGGGTGACATAATTGGCATCAAAGCAAAAAATGACGTGTTTTCTAAATCTCCATTAGCATTAGGGAAAAGCATGCAATGAAAGGACAGAAATAGTTCTCATTTTCACCAGTGTCCCCTAAGCATGTTAGCCAGTGTTCAGGTATTACTCTGATGAAAACTAGTTAAAAATAAGCATGGTGCAGTTAACTGCCACCTTGGAACTTGATCACACTACTTAAAAGAGAATACCTTTCTGTGGGATACATGGCCAGAAAGTTAGTAATTGCTAGACGTGTGCAATTCCAGAAGGTGGTCAGTGTGCAGCAGCTATATCAGAGCAGTTCATTTACATCTGCAGATTTGCATTCAGTCTTGTTCGATCACCTGCTTTATCCTCTCTCATTGTTAGTATTTAGGAGGGTGACTAACAGAAGCAGCAGTACTTACCGAAGAGGGTTTTCAGGGGTACATCTTACTACGAGTCATATTAACATAAGGACCAGGAACTCGTGTATGTTGAACTCTTTTCAAAGTCAAGGAGTTGTTGCTTAGAGAAATGAGACAAGTATGTGTGCTCCATACCATTCCACAGCGCATTTGTAACCCACTTCACTCTCCTCTTCAGTTAGTTTTTGCTTTTTTAACATATATGGGAAGTATGAATTGGGGTTTTTTTCCCTGTTTCTTAAGATGTGGTGTTCTAGTTGATTAATGTTTTCTGCATTGGATAAATGATAATTCTTTTATGTCTGTTCCATGTTATATAGTGTAAATATGAGTTTGTAATACAGTTGTTGCACTTGAACTTTCCTTATCACACAGAATGTTTTGTTATCCAGATCCGAAGATTTATTGACTTTTTCTATGCACCAAAGCTTTGACAGTTTACCACCATTAATTATTGTAGCACTTAAGTCATAAATATGATCTTAATTAGGATCTCTGTATCCTCATGTTAACATCAGTGCACGTGTAAAGTCATTGTATGTCTCCGTGTTACAGCACAACAGTGTTACAACAGCCATAAGCTGTTGTGAACTCATCAGGAGTTCTAATGCAAAATGCTTCAAAAAGATCAAAAAAACCAACTGTGGAAATGGTGGTATTCAGTCCAAAGGTTCAGTGTTTCTATTTTTGTGGAACATTAGTCATGGTAATAACAGTACCTTATGTTTATGCAATTCTGTAAATTATATGTGTACAGTTACAAATACCCTGGAAGGATGGAGAGTCTGAACTGGACGGTAGGTTCAAGCCATTGTCAGCTCCTCTTCACATAGCTTAATCAGTATTTCCATAAATATTTTCCATAAATTGAATCGAACCAATATTAAATGGGTGTTTTGCAAAATCTTGCCAAAGCACAGTAATGTGTATATAGTGATGGAAACATAGAAAAAATAATATATATTGTGCACTTCATTTGTGAACGGGAGAAGCCATCTTTAGTAGGTGACTACTGCCTTTGGAAAATACAAACTGGATGTATATCTGAATGTTGCATTGTACTGTACAGTATGCATATTGTTTGTGGTTGCATATATCAATTACGTGTTTTGTTTTATATAAAAAGGACATCTGTTATGTACAGTTGAAATAAATTTTGCATTTGCTACACTGCGGCTTTAATTATTACGCAGGGGGAAAGGACAGCGTAACTTGGAACTTAACATTCCCTCTTCTCCTCTGCCTCCTTTCTCTCCCTCTCTCATCATTGGAGGAGTCAAATGCTGAAAAGCAAGAGCTTTTTTGACATACGTGTGTAATCCTTGTTTAATGTAGCTGACAACTCCAGGAAATTCAATGTAATGTGAAGTGTGTATCCTTTTGTATCTTATCTTTTTCTTTTTAAATAAGTATTCAGAGATGTTGCCATCCATAGTGTTCTTGTCTCCCTCTCCCTGTAACTGATTTTATCATCTTTTTCATTTTTTTTGATTGGTGCAAACTCAGTGAAAGCACAGGCTGAATTACTGGAACAATCTGAAACTACTTCTGCGGGTCCTGTTTCCAGAGAAAAATTTGATGACTGTGATACTGATTTCTATAACTTTATGTATTTTTCAAGATTTAATATTACAGTATTTCTCATTTTTAAAACAAGCATTAGTCTTCAGCATTTCCACTCCAAAAGATGCTCGTATTTGAGTGACTTTAAATAAAAGTATAACCTAGTATAATTACTGTGCCAGAATGCCTACCTTGGGATAAACAAAGTCATCACCTACTTCTAATAGAAGTTCCCAATATTTCTTATGCTATGAATGTAGCTCCTCTAGTTCTAGCCCTCCAGCTTTTTTTTGGAATTTTTTGTGTTGGCTAGTGAAATACAGAAAATTTAGTGAGATTGCGCTTTCCAGATGTTCTCTTGGAATTATCTCATTTGTTCAGACAAGGGATCTGATTTTCAAACTCCTCATTCTGGTCTTACATGAGGAACACATAGAGACTTGTATGTGTTTCAGTCCAGTTATTTTCATTTAACTGTAAGCTGCATAGATCTGTCATCTGAGTTGTGTGGGGTTTTTTCCTGTTTGTGTATCACTGTTAGTTAAAAAAAAAAAAACCCCAATCAGCTTCATGACGAAACCTCTTCTGTTCCTCCCAAGAATTTGCAGCCAGCAGTGTATTTTATACAGTGAACAGTTTGGCTTGATGTTTTGGTTCTGATTTGTTATCTCTAAAAAGACAGGGCTCCCTTTTGACTTTGACAGATCTGTAGCATGAATGACTTTTTATTTCAATGCTTTAATCTCGATGCACACAGAATCTGGGAGCACTATTTTTAGCCCTCTTCATAGTAGAACCCCACTGAAAAGAGATGGTAAATTAACCAAATTAGGCAGATCTGCTCATCCACATTAATATACCTAATGCAGTAAGACACTGAATGTTTTAAATTACAAGTAATTCTTTTTTGACTAACATTTGCTTCTCCAGGAACTTTACATGTTTGTCCATACTCTGGTGACTAATGGTACTGTTTATAGAGATTAAACAGTTGTGTATATATTTGTATTTCAGTGGCAAGTCTTTGATGCTTAAGCCGATAATTTCAAAGAGCTTTCTGGCTTATGAAGTGAGCCTAGTAAAGTTGGTAAAAACCAGAATTGTATATTTTAAACTACTGTTTCAGATTTTTGACCTTTATTGTACCTTGTTACTCTCCTTGCCTCTTGTAATTACAGCTAAGGTGTGAAAAAGAGAAATACTTAAGCTGTGTCACAGAGCCATTGCTGTTGGCATTAAGTTATGCCATGTGCTTCTTAAAGTTAACCACCATCACCACACATCTAACTTGAACAGCTTAAATAAGTACCCTTGTAACCATTGGAAGAAGGCAAGTGCTTTCTAGAGTATTCACTGTGAAAGTACCTGGGTTGAGCCTTCTTCAGATGATCAGCTGGAAGAAGGAACTGCATGCTTGTTTGATTGGAGAGAGCTGGCTTTTGTCTGAGGCCATGAGGTTAGCTGTTTTAAGTAGGCGATGTGAATACTGGGCTCCATGTTACTGTTGGTTTAAATGGTTTATGGACAAAGTCTTTGAACATAGGCAGAGACTTAATATCCAATTAAAGTGGAAAGATGTCTGAATTTCTTCCTTCCCTTCTGTCTGGTGTGTTAAGATGTGTGCAGAACTTCTGGACTCTCTTTAAATGTGTCTGCTAAATGATTCAGAACAATCAGGCTGATTACCAGTGCACTCCATCTGAAGCCCTGCTTTTGTAAGGAACCAGCATGGTAGCATATCAGCTGTTTAAGATGTCAGGTTTCCTTGGGAAGATAGTGAATAAAAGGCTTGAGATTGTGCAGTTTTGCTTGCAAACAGATCACTGTGAATCTGTGGCATTCAGTATGTGTTTTAGTTTCTTCCCGTTTTGATATTAAGACCTTACTCCTCGGCTAGGAGTGATGTTCTGTCGTGTTCTGTCACTTTCAGACAGGTGTAAAGTGAACTTCTGTCATGAAGTCTTTCAGCTGGTTAAGTACCCAAAAAGGCTTCAGCTTTCCTTTTTTCCAGGCTGATCAATTAGATTGGAAAGGGGATCAAACACTGAAAACTAAGGGCAGGTGCTGTTAGCCACAACCAGTCCTGGTATCTCTGTTATGCCCCATTACCACAAGTCTGGATGTGGAGTGTCCTATGTAATTACTTTACTCTGGGAGCTGAATTTGCAAAACCTGTAGTTTAGGGTATGGTATTGGCAAAGAGCATTGCAATTCTTAATTCTCCACTCTAGGGCTGGGAGATACTAATATTTAATAACTTGAATTTCTTGATGGAGTTTGATGGAAACTTAGTTGAATTTAGGTCATAGTGGTCAGTTGTTTTGCCTTTATATATGCAACAGACATAAGCAGGAGGGTAATTTTTGCAAGACCCTGGATTAAGGAGTTCTCCATTGAAAGTTAGGGCAGTTTCCTCAGCCTTACCATTTGTTTGCTGATCTTGAATTAATTGTCTGGATTTACCAAGTGACTTGTCTTCTCCCATACATCTTACTTGCCCCAATACTCCCAAAAGGGAAAAGACTAAATGGAACCCCACTCTATATACCTTTTGGGGGAGAGGTTGTGTTTATTAAAAAAAAATTTTTAAACAGTTATATTTAGTTGTGTTGTCTCAGGGTGATTTGGAGCCAGAGTTCTTGGAGACCAATTTAAACATTGTCTTTTGTCCTGTTTGACTTTGATCGAGACTGAGTGGTCTCTTGTAATAAAATTCAACATCAAACTTGGACACTGAATATTGAGGCATGATAGACAGACAAAACTAAAGTAACTTGATTCTTCTGCCCTACTTGTTAAATATGTCTCAAAGTGGTGCTTAGAATTATTTAAGTTGTAGAAACTTCCTAGACTGTACCTTGAGTACAAACCTATGTGGAATACTCCCTGTGCTATAACACAACCCTCTCCATGTCCTCGAACTCTAACTTATAAACTTATCTGAAGACAAGTTATTACACGGAGAATCATAGAATCATTAAGGCTCCCAGATCATCAAGTGCAACAGTCAACCCAATGCCACCACGCCCACCTAGAGGTGTTTTGAACACCTCTAGCGATGGCAACTCCACCTCTTCCTTGGGCAGCCTGTACCAATACTTAACCACTCTGTTAGTGAAGACGTTTTTCCTAATGTCCAAAATAGGACTAGACATAAAGAACCTGGTAGAGGCACAAGGTGCAATTTAGGGAATATTGCAAAGTGCTAATAATGAGGTTACTCTTCTCGAAGTTCTTTCTAGATGTGTAATTGCCAGAAAATATGTCTTCAAAGCTTCTGGCATAAATGGTACAGAAAAGCAGGACAGTGAAGTAGCTTCATTTTGCCTTTTGACTGTGACGTATCAAGTCTGATTTTACTGTGCCACGTACTCACTTGATGGGATCCTTTGCTGCAAGGGTAGCAATGATCTGTACTTTAATGTTTAGCAAGTGCTTCTGGGGTTTAGGAAATAAAAATCCATAACAAGCAATCAAAATCTACCAAAACTGACAAAAAGCAAACCAAGATACAGGGTAAAGCATGTTGGTTTGTTTTGAGGTTTTTTTTCTCATTGAGTACAAAACCCATAAGAGCAACTGTGTGCTGAGGTAGTCATTAAAAAGTTGCATGACCAGTGGAATCGGTAACGAAGGCAAGAGTGAAACTTGTCATGTCCTGGATTCCACAATAGTTAATGTTTTGTGGCACAGAAAGGTCAGTGATCACAGCAACAGTTCTGCATCATGTAAGCGTGTATGTGTGCTATATGGTCTTGTGGATATGTTGGTGATTGCTTTACTTGTAATGAAACTGCATTCTGTGTCTCAGTAGCATTAAGTATTTGCTGTGCTGTTCTATACATCAAGGTATGCTGCTTTGAACGTTGTTTTATGTGCACATGTGTATCTAACTGTACAGCTGGGACATTTTACCAAAAAAAGCTGTCTACTCCATGCTGTTTTTACTCTGGCCAGGCAAAGACGATTGGATACAGCTCTATACAGAGAGAAACACAATAAACTGCTTCATTCGGTTGAAGAGAGCAATGGATGAGAAATGCATGGCAGTTCTCTCCCTTTGGTCAGTGTCTCCCTTGGCATGTGCTGGGCTGAGGTGCTCCATGCTGTTGGAGACCATGCTGTTGGCAGCTCCTGCTTAGCAGCTGCTGCCAGCTAGTTCCTGGGCTAATAAAGCAATGCAGTAACTAATAAACTGGAATACACATGACAACTGCTTACATTAGGGATTGACAGTGCTAGCAGGAAATGTCCATGAGCTCTGTACAGAGTTTTGGATATGCTTTTTTCCTAGATTGTTCCTTCTGTGGAAAAGAAGTGAGAGTGGAAGGTTATTAACTCTTAAGTTTCTTCACTCTGTAAGTTGAAGAACTTACAGCTTTCAAGTACAAGATTCTGTTCTCAAATCTGCAGTTATCTTTATTCCTTAAAATTTTGACTGTCACCTTCTGTTATATTAGATCTTTGCTATTACCTTAAGGAAACAGTTTTCTTTACTAAAGAATAAAGTCATTGTTTGCTAAATTAGTTTAAATAGCTGAGCATGTACTGCTATACTACAGGCCCTACAAGCTCATTGTTCAGAACTCAAGACTGCAGCTGTTGGGAACTTAATATTTTTCAATGAGCTTGATTTAGTTAATTTTTTGGTCTGATTGGATTGCGTATTTGATTATGGCTTTTTTATCACAAACAATAAAAGAAAATCACTGTTGTAACAAAGCAGCTGTTCAGTAAGAGCTAACATTTCTTCTGATAGCCATGCACTGTGCAGTACCTAGTTATCAGTTCAGATCCATATTAGACTTAAGACATTCCTAGTTAATGAATGTTCATCACACTGAGTTGGTAGGCAGGTATACCCTGTTTGTTAAAGCTGCTGCCTTGATTGAAATGCCATATCTGCTGTTTTGAATTCTGAACAAGTGATAGTAAGCAATTTATTTACCTACCTTCTGTGTAAAAGAAGTCTATGTTTCATTTCAGCCTAATTAAATAATCTTTCTAGAATACATACTTTATCATAGAATGCTTTGGATTGGAAATGACTCTCAAAGTTAATCTAGTCCAACCACCCCTGCAGTGAGCAGGGACATCTCCAGCTAGATCAGGTCACCCAGAGCCCCACCTGACCTGACCAGGGATGGGGCTTCTACCACTTCTCTGGGCATCATGTTCTATGCTCAATGTAAAACATTTCTTCATAAAGAGGTTTACATCTCTCCTTTTTTAGTTTAAAACCATTGCCCCTTGCCCTATCATAACGGGTCCTAGTAAAAAACACTGCCCTCATCTTCCCTTTAGACCCTTTTTCAGTGTTGAAAGGCTGCAATAAAGTCTCCCTGGAGACTTCCTGAGGCTGAACAACCTCAGCTTTCTCAGCCTGCCTTCATAGGAGAGATGTTCCGGTCCTCTGACTTTTGTGTCCCTCCTCTGGACCTTCTCCAACAGGTTCATGTCCTTCTCCAGCTGATTCTGTGTTGTGTATAAATGGATGCACATCTCAGATTTTTCTGTTCAGAGCTACTTTAATTTTAGAATCTATGCACGTTATCTTGATGCTATAAATTGTAGTGATTGTAGAAAATGTTGGGAGTATGAAAGAATGTTCTGAGGCTTTATCATTAAACTATTAAGGACTTTTCAAAACATTTGCTAAGTACAGACTATGTTTTGGTAGGAATTTTATAGGACTGAAAGGTTATCTGTAAGTGTATGTGTATGTGAGCATATGCAATCGCATTTGTTTATAGTGTTTCAAGAGAAAGTGGTTTTAACTCTTTTTTTTTTTTCTATCACTGTGTCATTTGATGCCACTATTCTGCTCTTTACTTGTAAGTTAAATGGTTCAGAGTGCAATTATTTCTTGGATTTTTATCAATGTGAGATCAGAATCTGTCCTTGAGGCTTAAATCGCTGTTGCTTAAAACAATCTATATCGTTCTGAGTCATCTCTGGTGGATTTTTACAGCTTTTACTGATAGCTGGACAGTGTGCTTTTCATTGAAGGGAGTAGCATCCCCACTGATGACACAGGGGTTACGTCAGCATCAGGATGGGAATGTCAGAGAGGTGGTTTTTTTGTTCTTGTAAGGCTCTGGTTTCAAATGCAAAAAGTGTCAGTAACTTGGGAGAGGGAATGGGGAAGTGGAAAGTGTTATCTCTTGGTCATGCATGGGTATCATGCAATGAATGAAACAGTGATTTTTAAAATGTCCCTGCAGGGCTCGTGAGTTGCTCATTTTGTAATTTATTTTTACAACAGGTTCTCGTAAAGAATCAGCTCCTCAAGTCCTGCTTCCAGAAGAAGAAAAAATTATTGTAGAAGAAACTAAAAGTAATGGTCAGACTGTTATAGAAGAGAAGTAAGAGAACATTTAATGAATGATGGATTAAACCAGTGAACTTTGCACTTTTCTTTCTCACGTCTTTCATTGTAGCAGTGCGTGTGTGTCTGTAGCATCTTTGTAGTAGGAAATAGAGATACCTGGAGTGTGCTTCTCATTTTTTTGTGTGCAGTTGGCCTTCACTTAAATGTTTGTAGTCTGGTTAGCTGACTCCTTACATGCCAGAAAGAGATACGTTTTCCAAGTGCTGTGGAGTTTCAGTATTGAATTGGTGTCATCTTTCTACTTAGTGTGTAGTGACACTCTATTTTTTTGATAAGGTGTGTGTATGTATGTATGGAAGTGAAATACAGTTCTGTTACAGAAAGCTGTACTGTAGAAACCAGTATACATCCAATGGAGGAGTGTATTCTCTTACAGAAGCGGATAACAGGTCCTTGTCTTACTGAAAGTAAATCAGGATGAGTATTGTAGCACAGGTTTGAAACTAGCTGTTAACTGGGGAGGGGGGGGTGGGTGTTGTGTTGGGTTTTTCTTCAAATTCAATTTATTTAACAGTTTCGTCTAACAACAGATTTAGACATGTTTTTCTAAAAATTGTTGTAAGATAATATTTCTTTTTTTTCCATTTTAGAAGCCTTGTTGACACAGTATATGCATTAAAGGACGAAGTACAGGAGTTAAGACAGGTTGGTAACTTGCTACGTTTGTAGCAGCTTAGAGAATGGACAGATGGAACGCTTATTATAAAAGTAAATTGTAAGCTTGTAAGTTGATCCACTTTGATAAGAATGAACATGAGGTTTGAACTGGATTTGCTGCTAATAAGACACAAAGCACCCTCTTTTGTGGTTGTCATCAGTCCTTTGAGACCACCAACCTTTGAGGAAAACATTAAGCATCCTCTCCATGAGGTGATTTGCTAAGTAGTTGCTTTACTTGCTTGTTTTTGTTTGCTTGTTTTTGGATGTTACAACTTGTGAAACGTTCAGTGTGTGAAGCAAATTCAGTTCTGCTGTATCACCTGCAAAATAAGATTGCAAGGACTGTGAAACTGTATTTGCTTTAGAATGTGTAATTTTAGTTGTGTAAATGTCTGAATCTACTTAGGATCTTTTAGTAACCTGAACAGCTATTACAATTCAGTTCCTTTCCAGAGATGAGGATCCTCTTCAGTGTTGGTCACATGGCCTTTTTTAAAATGAGGGCTTCAGCTTAGCATAGAGTGCTGATTTGTCACCCAGGGAAGTTGATTCGCCCGAGTTGCTGGTATGGAAGTTGCAGCTGGTATTTTAAACTTGTTTGATGTGTTTACAAACACCTTTTTCTTGTGAGGATGCAGCTGCTTTAGACCATGTTAATGCTGCTACATAATGTGTGGGTGAAAAACTACTGGCTTATCCTCACACTCCAGTGTGTAAATTTGCTAACTGAACTTAACAGTTCTGACTCAGGAAGTTGGATAAAATCTCCTGTGTTGATGTAAAATGGATTTGTAGTCAATTCACTACAAGTTTGAGCTATAAGCATGAATCAGAACTCTTTGCCTATCTGTCAATGTGCCCAGTTGTTCATGTTCCTTGAAATATAGCAGCCGATGTCTTGAGTACTTCTGCTGTTTTCAACACCTAAAGAAATGGGCATTCTATTTGCATCTCAGGTTTGATGCAAATTTTACAGTTTTTTTAAAAATATTATTAGTGTACTACAAACAGCAATAATATTTCTGTGGCCTGGCTGCTGTTGACAGAGGATAAATGTATTGCTTGATCAAGGCCTCACAGATCTCTGTGACCCTAAACAAAATGTCACCTTCTCCTGAACTTCAAGCAACAGCTGTCTTTCCCTAGTACCTTCTCAAACTTATGTTCTCTTCAGAATCTTACATCGTCTAAAGCCAAGACTTAGTAAAGCCTGAGTTAAGTTTTTTGTACATCAGGAATCTCAGCTCAGAAGCATTTATTGGTCTGCTGCTGAGATGTTGCCAACTGGGGAGGCAACAGAAATGGTCTGTGAGCTTTTTGGGAGTATGTAGTATAGTAGGCACCAGACTTGCCTATTGGTGGAAGTTGCCACACGAAGGGAGGATGTGAAATGGCACTCCCTCCATAGGTTATTCATAGCTGTTGCTCTACAGGTAGTACACTTGAATAGTACCTTGATGAATTGGCAGTAAATGCCTAAATAAATGAAGTTAAGTCTCTACCTGAAAGGAAAGAATAAAGTCTCTGAGTTTCTCAACAGACTTGAGAATGGATAGAGTTAATGAGGTGGCAACTGTTGATCCTTCCCTGATTCCAGAAATGTTTGTAAATGACAGCTGATGGGAGTCCAGTGGGACCCCTGAGTTGCAGACTTGTGTTTGTTAAACACCTGTGGACATGTCTTGGGGACTTCAATATAATGTTGTCTTATCTTCTGGTTGCTTCCCTGCTGTTGCCAGCATCACCTTGGCCTGTACAGGATTAAACAATGTAAGCATTACTGTGGTGTGGTCAGTGACATTCTTACGGTCCTGGTGGTAGTGGTGTTTTAATATTACCTGGTGGCACTAGGTTTGGAGAACTGACTCACTCGCTAATACACATGCAGAGTGATGGTCCCTGAAATTTGGATTCCTAGCAGACTGTTGGTAGTTATCTATCTAGTTTAAAGCTTGGTCACAAAACATTTTCCTGAGAACATAAGAGTTTTTGAGAATTCCTTTCAACTATTTACTTTCCTAATGAAGCAAATTAATTTGCATTAAGTTTTGGAAAGCTTTTCTGAGATTGTGAAGCTAGTTAAATCACAAGAAGCTCTTTGAGAGGATATGTAGTCTGTTTCTTTTTCTCCATTTCCCTTGTCCATTTCTTTTCTCCATTAACAACAAATATATTCTAATCTTCATTGTGGAAAAATTCAAGATTGTTGGCCATCTGTTACTAGCACTTACATTGCAAAGGAGACCCTGAAGTATAAATAGGAAGTAGCTCAGTTCCCACTTGGTGATCTATTGATTTGTTAATCTGTGTGTAACTTGTGAAATTTTAATAGAAGGCTTTGCTTTTCAACAGCTCATAGCAGTCTTACTGAGAAGAGCCATCTGAATGTCTAAATTGGCAACCTATGTGTGGTCAGAAAAGGTCTGTTAAAAAAAAAACAACAAAACAAACCAGTAATATTTCTGTCTCTCTTAAATAGGATAACAAGAAGATGAAGAAGTCATTAGAAGAGGAACAAAGGGCTCGCAAGGACTTGGAAAAGCTCGTTAGAAAAGTTCTAAAGAGCATGAATGATCCATCTTGGGATGAAACCAACTTATAACTAATTTTTTCTTGTTTTTCTTTCTATTGAAAGATCAGTTGTAAAACTGAGCTGGGAAGCCTTCTGACATTAGTCAGTGTTGCATCAAGAGCACTACAAAACAGGATTTAACTGGATCTAATGAGTTCTTGCTCTGAACATACAGAAGCCATCAAGCCATTTACTGAAGCAGTCTGTACTTTAAGTGGACCATGGATCCTGAACTTTACTAAACTTAATCTGTTTGCATCTAAATTACCTCATTTTGCAGAAAGTGCAGCACCTGACTAAGAGTCCATGTTTTTCAGTGGCTTTTTAATTAAATATGTATTTTTCTTGTAAATATCTGTAATTTTGAATGCATATGTGATTGATGTATCAGGGCTGATGTTGTTTTTTCCTCTTGTTATTGTAATGGTCACAAGTGTGAGAAATGGTGGCAGTACTGTCTTACTTAAGAGAGGTCAGAGTTCCTTGTGGATAATTACGGATTTGTCCCAAATTACCCAGTCATCACACATGCAAATTTAAAAACCCTGTTTTTCCTATTGACCGCTGTATTTAAAACCTTCGCTGTTATTTATGTCTGTGCATACATTTTTAAACAGTTTATGATTCTTTAAGAACAGTATTACTACACAAAGTTGTTTATTGATAGTAAAAATAATTTTTACAAAACTAATGCCCATGATTTACCTTCATGTACACTCATTTGGCAGACTAATCCATTGCACTTTGGCCACCAAAAGACTGATGTACTTGCCTGCTTTTTATGACTGTGATTTTTAGGTGTTTATGTAATGCATTTTCTATTGTTGTGCTTAAATATACAGCTGGCTGATAATTTAACAGATCATGCAGTTTGGTGAAGCAAAAAAATCAGTCTAATCCAGAATTTGTGAATAAATCATTGCTATTTATATTTTATGGTCACAGTAATGAAATTTTAGCTAACCTTTGTGCATAACACACAGGGGCTAGGCCAAACTTCATTCAGAGCTTGGTTTTTATACCACTATGTAAGACTCTCTGTTTAGAATTCCTAGACTCTGGAAGCAGTCATTCCTTTCTCTACCTGCTTTCTCGGTGTGATGCTGATTTCTGTCCTACTGGTGTTTAAATGGAAACAAATACGGAAATAAGATGCTTTTTTCAATCATACTGTAATTCATAATTTGCACTGCTGACTATCTGAAAATCCATAAATGAACATTTATTCCCTAGTTTGATAGGTGCAATTACTCCAGTTTTTTCTTGTATTTAAAACAGGAGATGCTGCATCACTGCAAAGGATGAGCTTCAGTTGGAGCACTTAAAATACCAATCCCGTTAAAGCTCAGTGTTTCATTGATTTCAGCAAACTTTAAATTAAACTCCAGACCGTGCAATTTTCTGAGGGGGTTTTCCTTCGCTTGACAGTCAGAAAGTGCAGGTATTAGCACAGACCTGAGTCACACCTCTTGTCATTCTGATTTTCTGGTGCCCTGGTAAAGTTTAATGCTCAGACATTGAGCAAATATTATACTTTAATGAGTTGAAGCTGGGGTGATTAGGGTGGTGAGAATTGTCACGCACATTTTGAATCCAGTGAAGAAACTATTTTAAAAACTATCCATTTTTCCCAGCCGAGAACAGCTGTTCAAATTAGGCAAGAATGTCAGTGATTACATACTTGAGAAACAGTTCTAGTGAAATGGATAGTGAAATGGATTACTTGTTTGATTAAAAAAGCTGATTTAAAAAGCTGAATGTATTTGTAGGTGTTTTAACTGGTGTTCCTACAGTGTCCTTAATGTTAAAGGAGAAGACAGCATAAGAGAACTAAAACTGTCTACAAGTACCAGAGTTACATTTAAACTTTTGACAATTCTTGATACCAGAAAAATTTCCTGTTGTTTGGAGTTGCATACAAACATGGACTGACATTTGTATTTAGAAAACATTCTTGCTAAAAGCTAAGTGATAGGAAACTCTGCAAAGCTGTAGCATCTTGGCCAAATTTGGGAATGCCGATGTAATTAGAATTTTGTTAACACTTTTACTTTGAGTGCAAATCTTAGTTTTGGGTTGAGCATATATGAAAGGACATTCCAGAGGAAGAAGTATAAAAGGAAGACATTAATTTTAGCAGTATTTAGGAATTTTTTAACTCAGGAACAGCTTCCATCAGAACAGTTTGTTTTACTTTATATTGTAAAGAATGGCATTGCTATGTAAATTTGCTGACTCTTAGTACCTGTGATGATTATCATTTCTGACAGTACCCCTGTACTGATATCTAATGAACATGCCTTAAACACTGGGATTAAGCAGTTGTGAAATGTGACCAGGATTTAGGGACTGATTTTCTTCAAGGTGGAGTGGGATGACTAATTTTTACCAAAAAGGAAAAAACCCACTGAATATTCTAGGTAGCTTTTGTCTCAAGTGCAGAGAGTCGCCTTCAGGCTGTTTGGAACCAAGGAGTACCTGAACTTTTTTCTCTGATGGTTTCTTATACTGTATATAGATGGTAAATCTCACCATGGACTTTCTGAATTGTTGGCAACTTTATATAAGCATGGATACATGGGGCACTGTTTATTTAACCTATTAAAGGGTTATTTCTTTGCTCTCATCATTTAGGGATGAGGAGATGAAGCCATTTCTTATCCTGTAGATGTGAAGCACTTTCATTTCTGAACTGTCCAAAATGTAGCATAACATTTCTCTGTACTTACTGATGTATGCGTGTTTGTCTCACTGTGTCAGGGCATCTTAAAGATTGAGCAACTGACCACCTTTGTATAAACCTTCTTAATGCCAATCATTTAGGGACTTTAGAGTGTCTGTTTACGGTATCTGTGGAAAACTCGAGTTTTAGTTTAGAATGTCACAATAATATCCTGGTATTGACTACTAAAGTGTTTATGCTACATTGTAATTAAACCATGATTTTTTTCCCCTACGCAGTGAAGTGTTACAATCTGTGGGCAGTGAGATGGACTTTATTTTCTTTCATATAAATAACCTGTTTGATGGTTGATACACTGTCTTCAAAGAGCTTTCTCCTGTTCTTCTATAATAACAAACCGATGCCTGGAAAACAATGCAAAGCAAGAGTTGTTTAGAGGGATGAGAAGGAGGAACGTAACTGTCTTGCACTGAGGAATTTTCACTTTCTTTGGGAATCTGACTTGCTAGTGTAATGTTACGAGACGGAGGGCATCAAAGAAGATAAAGGGAAGAAAACACAGAACACTAGAAAATGCAGTCATTGTATGAGTAAAGTCAAATACTTGTCTGCATGTGTGATTTATCTGAATAGATCTGAAGTTTATGCTGAGTATTTGGCTCTACCTGAAATAGGTGAGTGGGCTGCGTTTTTAATCATAGGAACATCGTCAGTATTGCTATAGGCTGGATGGTGGATGGGTTAAGGGAAATGTAGGAGTCAGTTGTTTGAGAAGATGGTTTCAGTCTTTGGAAAAGGCCTTTGAGGAAGTTAATAGCAGCTCTTAGATGTATGAAATAATGTAACTGTTCCACTCTTGTTCCAGAAGGAATGTAATTTTCCCACTATTCTTCTGGTTCATCACTATAAAGACAGGTATCTCCCGCAATTGGAAATTGTCATTTTAAATGGCTTGGGTATTTGTTTTTGTTGTTGTTTTGATGGGATGACCATGTGTCGACCCCAAGTGAATCCACGAACCTGAGTCACTCCCTTCTCTTAAGATCAGGACATGACACCACGCCTGGCGGCCAGACCTTCACCCAGCTGTTTTCTTCTCTTCCTGAGCAGGAGGTGAGGAACGGAATAAGATGGAAAAGCTTGTGGGTTGAGACAAAAGGAACTAGTTCTTTGCCGTTTCAAAATAGAGCTGGAAGGTGAGGAACAAAGAGGCAAACTAAGTCACCTTTCCCCTACTCCACACCTTCTTTGCAGGCTGAACTTCACTCATTCATTCCTGATCCCTGTATCTTTCCCTCTTCCCCCAAAGAGCAGCACAGGGTTATGGGGAATTGAGTTGTGGCCTGCCTGCCTGTAACAGCTTATCTTTCCTTCTGTACTATTCAATCTAGTCATTAATGACGTGGATGAGGGATTAGGGTGCACTGTCAGCAAGTTTGCTGATGACACAAAGCTGGATGGTGTGGCCGACACCCCAGCAGACTGTGCTGCCATTCAGTGAGACCTGGACAGGCTGGAGAGCTGGGCAGGGAGAAATTTAATGAA
>JAOXOE010000001.1:87203312-87237928 GCA_028565055.1 Phoeniculus purpureus
AGGTCTCCTCTCAGTCTTCTCTTTTCCAGACTAAACAGCCCCAGCTCCCTCAGCCTCTCCTCATAGGGCATGTCTTCTATTCCAACTGGCCTTCTAGGTTTCATGTATAATCTCTAGGTTTAGAGATAAGCATCTCCAACTTAATTGGGCTGAAAGAAGGTTAAACTGCAGCTAGTTCAGAAAGACTACAAGTAGTCACTGTTTTTCACAGAAGAGCTACGGAACACATAGCTACGTCACTCTCATGTCTTCAGAACAAACGTGGTACACATGTATTAAGTCATGTAATGCGTTGTCACAGGCTGGAATGAAATCAAAATATACATTTTTTAAAAGGTGCAGAGAGGTTCAAGGGTAGGTCTGTTGCTGGGTTATTGAATGTAGACGTTTGACTGTGACACTTACTTTGGGAAATCCCTGTGCTTGTAAATGAGGAGGGGAAGATACACTGAGGACAAATAATTCCAGCTACTGGATAACATCAGAAATGAGATATTATTCTCAGTGGACTTTTGCCTTGATCAATTTTGAGATTATATTTTGAGTCTTGCTTTCCTGGGACTAAGAAGGATCACTGAAGTAGCACTGCAGCAATAACTTACTGCACAGTAAGGTGGCTGTGAGTTTGTTTTTCCAAGGGATTTCACGGCAGGAAGAGCAAAGCTTACTTCTTCAGGCACAGTAGTATTTAGATGGAGTCAGATAATGTTCAGTGAGTTTAGCTGGAAAAAATAAAGATAATTACTGATGTTAAGAGTGTGCACATTAAAGTCTCATTTTACTATTGGGAGTGCTTCTGTTAGGGGGGGTTGTTTTCATGGTCAATAAGTGCGGCAGAGAAGGCAAAAATGCTGGAGGTTTGATTTGCATTTCTTGAAGGAGAGAGAGGAGAGAGTTCTCCTAGACTCTTCAGCGGGAACTTCTACAGGAATGTGTTTCCAAGGGGACGGGACTTCAAGGATGAGGACATCCACACCTCTTATTTCTTGGTAAGACCTATAAGTATAGCATTTATATCCAGAATAAGGTAAGTTCTTTCTCCAGTAAAGTTCCAATTTCAAATGTCAACAACAATAATGCTCTTTTTTTTTTCACCTAGCAAGGCGCATGATGATCTGTATGTTGCTCTATGATCCTATGTCCAGCCCAGGAACACTAAATTGACCGTGATGTTGCTAAGAACAAAGTCTGAATATTTTCCTAACGCTGATAGAAAAGGTTGAGGAAAACACAAAGGGTCTATAGAGGATTTCTTATATTGCTCCACAGAAGAGGGTTAATGGGTTGGCCAAGGTTCTTCAGGGAATCCTTTCCTGTGTCATCTTTACTGAGGTAACATTGCAGAAGTGAAAATTCCACTCATCTCGGAGTTGGGACTTGCTTCTACCAGACTACATGAAGCCTACATCTGGCTGGCTGGCAGCATGCTGGGAGGACAAGTGATTGATTCAAGTGTGCTTGGGGATGTGTGTAGTATGGAAAAAGAGTGGTGGCAGCACTGCTAGTTCAGATTAATTTGTCCCCAGCATGAGACCAAAATCAGGACACATTCTTGTTGCAGAGGCTTGAATAGTGTCTCTCTTCACAATGGTGAGAGACAAATTCAGACTGAAAGGAAAGCATGATGAAGGAGACTCCAGCAGTATAGAAAATTAACCATTGTTATCAGGGACACTGATGCCCTTCATCGCACGAACTTCAATTCAAGATAAATTCAGGCATGTGCTCCAGTTCAAGGAAAGCTTTTGATCTTGAACTGACACATACAGGCAAAAATGTCATGGTGCCCAAATGCACAAGGTTAGACGAGATCATTATAGTTATTATTTTTGCTCTTCAGTTCTGTGGGTTGTGTGGAGTTTCTGTCTGTGAGAAGGAGGAGCCTGGTGCTGCAGCTGTAGGGTATCTAAAGCTAGTAGGTGCTAAAGGGAAGTCTGTGGTGGAAAACGGGAAGACTGTTTTGTGTAATGGTTATGGGGTGGTAAAACAGCAGGTAGTCTTTTCTGTGCTAGCTTATTAAGACACATTAAAACCAGCAAAGATAAAACTACACAAGCTGCATAAAGAAGCTGCTGAAGGAATGTTGCAACAAACAGATGCCAAGTGAGAGGAGAGAGAGGAAAGCAATAGGAAAGAGGTGTGTAGACCAGGAAGGGGTTTAGGGTAGTGGAAAGGGGTACAAAGGAAGAAGAGGTGCTTGCAGAAGAAGTCGTCTCTCAGATACAATGGAGGACCTGTTTGTGCAGAGTCTCCACCAAGAAATGTCTTTTCTTTTTGTACTTCACATGCCTGGTACATCACACATACCTACTCAAGTGCCTTTCTCCATGAGAAAAATTGTGTCTTTCATCAAGGTAATGTATTTTTTTTAAACTGTCAGAATCATCCCGATGAAATGCATGAAGAAATCAATATCAGAATTGTATTAAAGAGAAACCACAGCTTTGCTCACAGTTAAAGGTTTCAAGTTCAATAACGTTGGGCTTTAAAGAGAAGGAAAGAAATTTCCTTTATTTTTGCTATAATGCACTTAATGCACCATACAGAGAAGAATAGAAGCGCTGCCCAATAGACCCTTTGTGTTTTCCTCAACCTCTTCTATCAGCGTCCTTTCCCGTTTCTTTTTAATTCTCCTTGTTCATTCTCAAAAAAGACCCCTCCACCGCAAACAAAGCTAATTCCTTCCAGTTGCACCGCACCAGATATCACCACATCCTGTCACAAACAATAGCCGTGACGTTCAGAGAACTATCTTTTATTCTGAAATACCAGTAGAAAAGGTGTTGCTCGTCCTGCTCTTTCTGAGATAATGCAAAGACAGATAAAAGAGCGGGCTACTGCCATAATGAGCACGGGTTTTTTTCAAACATACCTGCTCCCAGTATGTTAATACAGAGAGAGGAGAAGCAGCAGAAAAGCAGGATGCAACTGCCTGCCTTGTGTCACAAACAAACGTAGTTATTGAGGTTTATTTTCTTTGGGGATCTTTTTCAGTCAGGAATGCAGGACTAGCCCAAACCAGCTGCTGCTGTCTGGAACTGGTCTTCACTACCTAGCTCCTATTTGTGGCTATAGCTTAGGTAAGTTGTCCTAGATATTGGTCCTTTTTCTTGTCTCTAAGTAATTGTCTTCCATTTAAATTTACTTCAGGCAGTCATTTATCACAACCCTCCTTTGCATTGAGCTTGCTTTTTCCCCCTTGATATCCTTGAATATTCCTCCCACCAACAGCTAGTCTTTCTTTACCTTCTTTTTACGTTTCTTTGCGTGGGTTTTTCTGCCAGCCAACTCTTAAGGAGAGTTTTGCTTGCTGTTTTAAGTAGCATTTCTAATAAATACTATTTACTTTAGAAAAGTAAATACTTTTCAGCTGAGGGAGAAAGGATTTCTGACAAGGAGCAGGTATTTGCCTGCACCCTTACAAAGATGCAGACTGGATTTTAGGGGAATATAGGAGGTTCCATATAAATATCGGAAGGAACTTCTTCACAGAGAGGGTGACGGAGCACTGGAACAGACTGCTCAGGGGGGTTGTGGAGTCTCCTTCCCTGGAGATGTTTAAACCCACCTGGACATGTTCCTATGTGACTTGGTCTAGGTGATCCTGCTGTGGCAGGGGGATTGGACTAGATGACCTCTCAAGGTCCCTTCCAATCCCTGACGTTCTGTGATTCAGTGATTTTCATGATCAGATCTACTCTACATCAATAAAAATGCATAGTGTGTTATCTCCCTGTCCTGTACTGAGAAGCTGGTTACTTTCCCCTAGTAAAGAACAGTGATCCAGACTCTGAAAATCAGAGTCTCTTCAGATGCTTATAATAAAAGTGAATGTGATTAAGGACCTGATGTCCAGGGAGATGATGGCAAATAGCACTGATTGACAGCACAGCCTTTTCTCCTCCTGCTTCAACACCCTTTGCTATCTGCTTTGGGTTGTTCAATTCTCCCACCAGTGAACAGTTTCTGTTCCATGTAGCAAGGCTCCAAGACCATCAGCAGCGTTCCCATCTCCTGCAGCAATGACAGAGTACTTTCTAGCTCTGTTTTCGAAGAGCCCATCACATAGCCCCTCCTCTCAGGTGAGGAAAAATAGTGAGAATGTGCTGGTGAACCCTTGCTGACCCCCTCACATGCACAATAGTAGCACTTCTAGCCAGTCTGTGCCACCTTCCTACTGCTGCTTCTCTAGTCTTCGTAGACATAGACTGGGTAGAGGGATGGCCTCTGCCTGAGGTTCACAAACTGGTGAGAGAGGGAGCAGCTGTGCTGGCTGCAAGGCTGCTGGAAAGCTCAGCTGTGGGAGGAATAGAAAAAATTGAGAAGACGTTTATTTTAGGTCAGGGGTAAGTCTAAGGCCATTTCTAGGAAGCTGAGAAAAAAAGAAAAAGAGGAGAATAAGAAAAAATAAAGTCGATATAATGTAAAATGAGCAAATGAATTTGTAGTTTGAAGGTCTGGAGGCCTCTGTGTTCTCTTGTGTGTAACTTCTCTAAGATGTTTCTTAACTTCTGAGTGCTGAAGCTCGAGGTGTCCTGTGATCTGGAGAGCAGATGATGGCTGGCAGTGCTTTGGCCCCTACTCGTAGGGCAATCATAAAGAAGTGAGCCCATCTATAAAAACAAAGCGATGACCCAGTGCTGTCTGATTCAAACAGTTTAAGATGGACTGTCACCTCCTTTTGCAAAAGGACAGTGTATGAGCATTGGCCAAATAGTGAATTTACTAGTCAACTTATGGCAGCTCAAGCAAGTTAGCATTTTCTTGTGTGAGGTAAAGGCAGCTTTAACATCCTAGTTTGCATCCAGAAGTTCATATTCTCCCTCTCTCCTCTGGCAGGGCGCTCCATTAGCACAGCAGTCACCTGTGTGAGAGACGATGATGGGGAAAGATTGGTCAGAGGGTGCAGGGAGAGTTAAAGCACAACCTTTACTTGCAGACGATGTGACAGGAGAGGGTTTGAGGCTTCTGATGAAACTAGACCTGATGAAGGGCTACTGCAGAGGCTTGTGTAAAGATGAAATGGGAGAAGGAAGACATCTGGGGCAGGGTAGTGTCTGCCAGAAACCCTCCATTGGTACTGCTCTTCTGTGTGCTCAAGTGCATTTAACATTTAGTGAAATGATGGATAACCCTATCTGTCTGGTGGAAACCTTAGCGAGGAAGGCTTGGTAGAGGCAAGATCTTTTAGTTTAAACATCTGTTGCACTTAACCTGGCAACTTGCTTTCTCTGTGCTGTGCTCTCATGAAGCCGTGAGGACAATTCCTGGAGATATTTCCCTGCTTACTGTTGTCCTGACAGAGTGCTTAATATACATCTGTGTCTGTCACATTCAAAGACATCTCCCTGCTTCACACTGTCAGGTTTTGTGTGTGCTGGAGGACTGAAGTTCATCATGGGTTTCTATCTCCACCGCCAGTCTTTAAGCTGTCCATTGACTTAGCACCACACCAAAAACTGCCACATTTCTGCAGTTTGGGCTGCAGCAGTCTGTTTGCTGCTGATTTGTGTCATGCCTTGTGTGAAGGGGCTTTTCACACCTGCCCTGACTCCTTCGTGTCCTGACCCAAGACAGTAAATGTTAATGTGTGGGAGAAGAGGCAGGGTGTAGCACCTGAATTACCAGGAGGGTCCAAACCCTCGTTCAGCGCAGCCATCCAAGGTGTGGCAATGTATTAAAATACTCTTTGTAGGATTTCTTTGGTCTGTCATGTCTCCCATGTTTAAAAAAATCTGGGAGTAGAGACAAAAGATATTTTCAGAAAGCATCTGCTGTGAACAAAAATGGGCATGTGCGCCTGGCTGCGTGTAACGGCTACACACAAAGTATGGGGGTGCTGCAAAACCAGCTAGATTTGGTGGGTGGATATCTATGGATACCACTTCCACAGGCTGCATGTGCACACAGGCACACATCTAAATACATTATGCAACGGGATGCCATCTCCTTTGATGCTCAGTGCGCTTCTGATCTTCAGGAACTTTTTCACACAGAAATGGTGCTGAGAATACAAGAATTTGTGGTTAAAAGTCACGTCCCTGGGCGGTGGCCTTGTACAGGTTCTCTTGACGCCTTGGCGTGCCCACAAGAATCGTGACTAGAAGCTGGGAATGCTGTATCTGGACAAATATTTTTCACTAGTGATGGTACACGTCCCTAAATACGGCTGTCTTTTAAAATGTAATTTGTTTTAGCCTTCCTTTCTCTACACAGACGTGCCCGTGTGAGCATGCAGCGTTCACAGGGTTTAATGGGCACCTTGGAATATAGGGGAGATGTTTGAGTAGTTGGTTTTGCCTTATGCCACTCTTTTTTTTCTATTTTATTTCTTGGTCCAGACACAACATTTCCCCACGTTTCCCACACCGGTTTGCCAGCACTTGTCTCAAAGGAATGCGCTGCCTCTGTCACCAGCTCTTCAGAGAACGATCAAAGCCAGTGAAGAATCAGAAGAAAAAATGAAAACTCTTGAAGACATGAGTAAGATGAGACTACGTGGCAAGTATAGCCATATACTAGAATTTGGAAACACCTCTGACTTTGGCTTCTGTGGGTTGATAGTTGTCTGTGTTAGTACACTGAAAGTTGTAGGGAGATACCTGACTCTGAGAGATAGCTGCAACAAAGCCAAACCGCAGCATTTTGCTCAACATTAGTTCTTTTGCTGTGCATGCTTTCTCTCTTTGGTACAGAAACAAGGGCTTTCAGGCTCCTTTCCTTGTTATAAACTCTCTGGGTATTTTTCACTGATATTTTCACTGCAAGTATCATACTTTCTGTAGCAAGATGTACAAGAACAGATTCTTTTCTATTTCTTTTCACAAAGGTCTTCCACAGTCTCAGTACAGAAAGTCTGTCTCACTGAAGTGAGCATCAAGAACCTTTAACCTTTAATGAGTTTGGACCTAGATGTCTGTGTCATGAGTAGAATCTACTTTAGCAAGAGCTGAACTCTTTTGGTTCTTCAAGCATGAGCTCTGCCTGTTCTGCAAGAGAACCAGAAAGGAAGTCCGGATTGTTCTGCGGTTTCAGGGTTGGGCTCCGCTATAGTTACTAGTGATCAACACCCAAATGCAGCCTATTTTTTTCTCTGAAATCTATATGAGATTGAGAGGAATACCTTAAATGTGCATTTCTGCTCAATCCAGGTAATGTTAAAAAATTCACAATGAAATAAAAGGCATCGTTGGCTGAGAACTCTTGGTTTATGTAAGAGTAGTTCAGGTCTTGAACTTTATGTGCTAGTCAAAGAGCCCCAGATGGGGCTTGTGGTAACAACCACAATTTATTTTCCTCTTCTGCTTTGAAAATGTTGATGTCAAACCACTGAAAGATGAAAACTAATTGGCTGTGTTTTTAGTGTATCTGTGTGAAGAGAGGGGAACAGCATCAGTAGTCTTAAATGTGCTGCATTCGAGTCACTCTGATCTGCCGTCTGAATTTTTTGGGAGACTTCTTAATTTAGTGACTGAGCCAAATTCAAATCACAGTGGTACAGAGGCTGCTTTCATAAGGCTGCAGCCAGGTGTCTTTGGCAAAGTCCATACTAGCAGTTCAGCTCTGCTCTTCCATCATACACGTGCTATAAACCATTTTTAACAAATCAGATTTTCAAACTTTTTGTCTGATGCAGCCAAACAAATTTATGCCCTTTGCAGTCTGACAGCTCAATTTTTATTTCTTAAGGAAAAAAAACATTCCAATCTGAAACCCAATCTTGAGTTATACAAGCGTTTGAAAGCCTTGGAAATTAGCAAGCAGCTTTTGGAAATGTTTAACTTAAAAACAGCCAGAAAGGTTTGGGGTTTTTTTTTCTACATTTGTTTTAAAAAATTATATTTTCTCAAAATGAGACCTTTGTGCCAAGTTTCGTTCTGGAGCACAGCTTTACAGCTGAGCTAAAAACCCCTATAATAGGAGAAAAGTGACAGACCCTTAACTATAGTAGCATGAACAGCACTGCTATAATTCCTGGGTGAACTTTGTCCCTGGATGTGTGTTTTTGGAGTGTGCTGGGGTGACATTCAGCCTCTACATTCATTTTTATGATAATTCAGAGTAAATTGTGGTGCAATAAACTCTTCAAGCCTGTCTTTCTTGTGAAAGCCATGAATCAATCAGCTGCAGGCTTTTTTGGGTCTTTTCAATGTATAGTGATCATTTAGATTTGACATGCATTGTGAGACCTTGGCTTAGCTCCTCTCTATGGTCTGTCATTAATTCCAGCCTTTACTGTTCTGAAGTACAGTGAAGGATGACTGAGAAATCATTGCCCCTCTTCAGCTCTGTTATTGCACAAAATAGCAGCGCAATAATTTTTTGTCAATGTTTTACTCTAAAAGCTTTCTACATCAGTTTTGAAAAGGAAGCAATAAAGCCCATTCAATGGTATGAATAAAAATCCTTTGAGGTTTAGGCGCAGGGCTGCTTTTCTTCAGCTGGTAATCAAATTGGAGCTAAAATGAAATTGAGTTTTCTTATGAAAATAGCCTTTGTTGCTGGGAAGGCTGGTAATTCATAAACAATAACCTGCTCTTTTGTGTGGATAATAATATATTCATGTTCTTTCAATAGGGTAAAAGCCAGACCTAGTGCATTATGGTACAGTAAAAATAGCAGAAGGAGCTTGCTGGAATAATCTTGAAGAAGAAATGTAGCATTCGGTGACTTAAGCTTTCAGCTCCCATCTGAAATTGTACTTTGCTTTTATTTGCGAGCTGGGCTTTAGTTGTTGATTTGTTGCTGCTATACAATATTTGGTTAATTGTGGAAGATCTCAAGCTGTGCTCATCACTGCTCCTGCGAAGGCTGCTGCCAGCTGCTAGAAACAGAGCCTGCTGCTACAGGATGTACACTATTCACAGGAGCAGCCTCTCAGCGCTGATTATCACTGAAGAGTTCCCTGCTCTCCATCACTCTGTGCCCTGCGTGCAACCGGACTGCCGAGCACAGGGAGGTAGGCTGCCTGCCCTCTCTTCAGGGTAAGGGTAAAGGCGAGCAGTGGGGCTGCGGAGAGTGCGGTGGGCGAACTTGGCTGGGGATTTTCCAAGCACCCATGGGGAAACAGGCTCCCAGCCCCTGGGAGTGTGGAGCTGAGCAGGGGCTGGAGGAAGACGTGAAGGGCAATGAGTGAGGTTTTCCAAGTGCACTGCGAGGTGCTCTTGGAAATGTTGCTTCGAGGTGCGGTAGTTTTTCTAACTAGCTGGGGGATCCTGTGGTGGAGGTTTGATCCGGCACTCGTGCTTGTTGGTGCTTTGGGACGTACCTCGTCACATCTGTGTTTTGTGACTCAGTGCGGGTGGATGGTGCTCCCCAGATAGGTTGTGTGAGCAAAGGCAAGAGGCTGGCAGGAAACTCTGGGAGTGTGTCCTGTTTGCAGTGACTCTTTGCCTCAGCTTGTGGGGAGCGGAGGGTAAAGTTAAGTCTGAGTAGCTGAAATTGCCTCCCTCCTCCTGCTTTCCGTTCGTGTATGTTTTAAATTGTTGGTATCGTCGCTAGTTTGAACTCTGAGTGGTGATGCAAAAAATGGCATTGCAGGCAGAGCCATGCAAATATGCTGATTTGGGCTCTGTTCATGTGTAAGACGCAGGCTTGATCCGTCTCACCAGCACTGAGGTGAGAGATTGCTTCAGGATTTAGTTTAATTTTGACTGCTTTCTCTGTCTGGGTGACAGGATTGCTACCAAACCCACTCATCTGAGTGCTGGGAAGATGCAGAGTGAGATGTGATAGCAGGTCAAAACTGCTGCTGCTTGTGGATTTCTGTGGCCAGAGGGCTAGAGGACAGACTGGGTCTTGGTTGCAAATCAAGATTTGCACAGAGTTTGTAATCCAGACTTTGCAAACGCTGCTCTTTGTAACCAAAATAAGGAACGGGTTAATATTGTTCAGCTCGTAAAGTTTCTCAAGGCTGCGGAAAAGTTCTTAAAAAAACAAACCAGACCTTACGCATGGCAGATGTAAAGTAAAGGAGAACGTAAAGTGCCAAGACCTACAATGGGGATTAATTTCTAAGTCACACTGAAGTTAGATCTGTACAAGGCTGTCTTGGAGGCAGTTGCAGAGGTTTTTATTCATTTTTAGCAGTGAAATTACATGCTTAACAAAGGGAACTTTTAAAGGCACAGTGGTAACTGACAGTCAAAGCAATATATGTCATTATCCAATTAGTACGCACAAGCGTGTTTTTGTTATTCACTTAAAATACCTCTGTGTTTAGCTCTTGGAAGTATGATGTTTTATGTCTCAAAGTGTGTTAGGGCTCATGGTTTACAGCTGTGACTGGAGTAATATTTTTGCACATTACATGCGTGTTTATCTTTGCTCTGTGGATTAGCTGTGTTTAGGAGAAAATGTCTGAAATGAGAGTGGATTTGTGAGTAAATGCTGGTTAGACAAAATGAGGCAGGCACTGAATCCCAGTTTTCTTCACAACTGTACAACCTGCTCTGTACTGCATCCCAAGTTGAAGTAAGATAAACAGTGTTGCTTGTGTTTAAAACAATGGGAATACAGCAACAGTTCTGAGTGCAGTTGGACGAAGTGTGTGTGTTGGCGTTTGTTGGTTCTTGCTAATGTGCAAACAGGGAGTGCGATGGATAGAACCACCCTTTTTGTTTGGTTGAAAAATAAACTGTCTAGCAACGTGTTGTTGGCTTGTGCTTTGCTGGGAGACTAGTTAACTGACGTGTAGTGATTTTAGCTGTAAGCACAGGCTTAGCAGAGCTGCAGTGCATTTCATTTTCAGAGTTCATCAGGAGCACACGTTTTGGTTTTAGCTGGACAGTGCTGTTATCCTAGCACCAAATAGGTCACACAGGTATAACAAGTTTTCCAGAGATTCCACGTTGTGTACAGCATTGGAAAGTACAGTCTCTTCCTATATTTAAGTAGGATTCAGTGAAGGTGGTGGAAGGGGTTTGTGTTTCCTAATGTTTCTGAATTCACCTTTGTCTTGGAAATGCATGCTTTGTTCTGGGATTCATGCAGAAAAGATGCCTCACTTAGGTGCACAGGGCTCTAATGAAGCTCTGGTATATCAGCATAGCTCTCCATGAAAACGAACTTAGTCTTTAAAAAATGTCACTGAGGTTAGATATATCACACAGTGGCTGCACCCGAGTGGGACAGCTGTATACTAAAGAAAGTAGAAGCTTCCCACGAGAGACCTGCGGGTGTATCTCATGCCCAAGTGCTATTCTGCTGTTTGATAGCAGCGAGTCACTCTAAGACATTCCAACCTGGTACCTTGGTGCCTATATTAGACTATAATGTAAATAAACATTATGTTTGCCAATGTTAACTTTATGTACTCACAGACTTAGGCATTTCCAGTTGCCACTGGCATTTGTAAGTTCACAATGGAGCATATTTTCAGTCTATGCAGTCATAAATTGGATGTTACTTATTACACCACACAAAATTGCCCAGTGTTGATGAAGTTTGTTGCATGATGCACTGTACATCTGCCCTGAAATTCTACGTATTTGTTGTTGCTGAAGTGTAAAATCATTAGTTGATTTCCCTACGTATGTAAGGCAAACAAACTGATCGAGTTTATTTTGCACTAAAATTGCAGGCAATAAAGCAATCAAAAGCCCTCAAACACTGTTCTGAAAAAATAATATTGCTGTATTCAGGTTTGACCTAAAATGAATTGTTTTACCTAATGAATGCATTCTACTACTGAAGAAAAAAAGCTGACCCTTAAGAGAAGAAGGTAAACAGGGTGAATGAAGATCAAGATCAGCCTAAATGGGAAAACATGAAAATGTATTTTTACACTAGTTTATATTTAAATACTTCAACCTTGCTTTTCAAGTAGCCTGTGGTCACCCTGACTGGGTTTAGGTCTAGATTTTTTTTTTTAAAAGGCTCTTCAGAGAAGTCATATCTGAATAATTTATTCATCTTAGAATTCTGGTGTTAGACTAGATCTGACACCAGCCTGAACTGATAGACTTTTAAATGCCTAAAAATAATAGCTCAGAAAAAAATGCAGGTTCTTATCAATAATGATGATAATGAAGGTCACCAATTGTAACCCATATAATGTAGGTGACTGAAAGCAGACTGCTGTTTCACAGACTTTCCTGCTTTTAGTCTTGTGATTCTTATGCTTGCTTGAACTTCTTTGATTCTGGCTAAATATTATCCTTCTTTATGTAAATTGCAGAGTTCAGAGCAGCACAAAGTTTCACTGCTTTCGTGTCTGTCTCTACCTCTGTCCTTGAAAATGAAGAGCTTCTCTACAAGTGACTTTTCTTCTTCCTACTAAATGTAAGGTCAGCAGACTCCAATTTTTATTGCTTTTTCAGCTTTCACTGCACTTCACCATGTGTTGCACTTAAACTTAAAGGCTTAGAGTATTTTTATTAAGACCTCCAGGAAGCGTTCTGCAAACAAGTCTCTGCTTTCCAGTGCTCAAGCTCTGAACTGTCAATTGTTGTAAACGTAGTTGCTTCCTCATTCTCAACTGTGTCCAGAGAAAAGAGCAGATCTGTAATGTGTGTGGTGCCTTTTAATGCAGCTATCTGGATACCAAGATTTTGCTTTCACATGCAAATCTTCTACTTATGAAGAGAGCTGGTCCACCAGGTTTTCTCAATGCCTGTGATACCCTAAAGGTAACGTTATCTTACAGAGTGATTCAGCTCATTTTACCAAGACTGTTCAGAAAGACTGTTGAGAAATCCTCTTTCTACTTTGAAACTTCCAAGTACAGTCAATAGAAGTAAAACATTTTGCTGGCATTTGGATTTCTTATGAGGCTTCATGTGTTGAAAGAAACCAGAAGTCCCAATTAGTAGCCTCTAGGAATTCAAAATGAGCTGGAAATAAGCAGAGGAAAATAAACTAAGCAGTGAGAGGAAGCCAAAATTCCTCCATTTTGCTGTTACAAATGGGAAACCAAGATCTGAACTCTTTGCACTTTGGTCATTTCAGAAAGTAGATAGAACACGGATGCTGACACTGCAGCTGGATTTCAGTTCAAGGGCCAGGGCATCCTCCAGCTTATGTTGTAAAATGGGGTTGGGGATGGAGGAAATGGTGGTTGGGAACAGCAAGTTTCTGAGGCCACAGACAACCCCACACTAGTGGGGTGTAAAGATAAAAGTGGGATCAGATATTTAAGGAAGTAAATTCTTGATGAAACGATCTCTTGAAAATATTTCTGGCATCATTTCCGATGGCACTTGTCAGAAAGAATACAGGTTCCACAACCAGACCAACAGTTTTTGGGTACGTTGGAGGTATATTGATTACGCACATAAAAATAGAAACTGGCAGTTCTTTGAAATCTGGAGAAGACTCCCACACAGCAGAAACAGGGATTTTTAACCCAATTTACTTGTTCCTTTGTGATAGACAGCATTTGTTTCCATCCATGGAATTGATTTTCGTTACTGGTTTTCTTACCTTGCTGTAGAATGGTTTCATTCTCTCCAAATTTTATCTTCTCATTGCTAAAAGCTCTGGTTCTGATTTCCCCAGAGCACTCCATCACCTACAAGTCTTTGTAGCTAATTTTAAATGAGACCTATGCCAGTCTGAAAGTGATGGGAAACACTGGGAAACCAGGTCTGCTCTCAAAGTAAAATGCTAGCTCTGTAAAAGCATTTCACGTTGCCCTTTCTATTGCCAAATGTAGAAGCACTGAAGTTGAACAACTTTTCTGTTTTGCTCCCTAAGCCAGCCACGTTTGCTAGCATTAATTTAGTCTCTTAAAAACCACGTTCCCGCTGCCACGCCGAAGCCAATGAAACAGCAGCCATCTCAGAATAACTAGAGCAAGAAGTAACTGGTGCATCCGCTACACAGTGCCACAGAAGAAGGAAGGGCAATTTTTTATGGGCAATCATTATTCAGAGTGTTATGGGTAATCATCCTCATGGTCTGGGCTTGACAGCGTCTGAAGTATCAACAGCCATCCTCAGACACTTGCATAGCCTTTTTCTGTGTACTGCTTACACTGAAGAAGAGCACAGCTTATGCTTCTACCAATCAGCAAAGACACAAAACTTAGAGAGGTACAAAAATGTAATCTCAGTCTCCCTTGGAAGTGGAACATCCAGCTGCAAAGCATTTGCAAAGTGCATCAAATGCTTCATATCATACAGCAGCCAGTAAGACGTGTCTTGATTTATCTGGTGGAGAGCGCATCTCTTTGGAGCCGGTCTTAATCTTCATCAAGGCCTTTCACAGAGGTTTATAACCACATTGAAAATGTGACACTATACTGCTTGAATCGCGAATCGTTCAAAAAAATCAATGCAAACAGGCCAATAAACGCCGAAGGGTAGAATGGCATTGGGCTGTGCTCTTGCTTTTATTGGGCTGTGTCGTAAACACGCGAAATGGATAACGGGTGACTGATCAACAAGGGACTTCACAGGCTGGCACAACTGTACAGAGCTATTCAAATCATGGGTCAGTTTGTAAGAAGACTTACTGTGATGAGTTTTTCAAACAAACTTGATCGTTTTAACAGGTCTTGAAACCAGTACAGTCGTTTGAATGAGATTCAACTGTCTCTTAAAGTATAGCAGCGCAAAATCAGGTTAAACTCCAACGGAAAAGAAGTACGAGAGTTCATTTACTCAGAATTAGAGGAGTACATCACACTTTTGACATCTCTTGCCAGCATCCTTGCAACCTTAAAGTTTGAGGAGTACAAATTTCCTGGGTTGACTGGGTGTAGAAAAAGGTCCAGTTGATGCAGATCCCTAATGTAGTGAGAACCTTGCCATCTTAGGTTAAATTCCAGGAGACCAATTTTTGTCTTCTGTTAACTATGAAAGCACAGTTCATTAAAGATGCTTCTTCAGTGTCTCAAAACTAATCTAACCCTGAACAGACCAGCACTTTTATGGTATTAAGTGGAAAAAACATCCGACTTGTCAAGCGTCTGAATTTTTTATTCCTCTGAAAAAAATGGTGGTTTTGAGTCAACATTTTGATGTCAACCCACTCCAGAGTAGCACAAGTACATCAGTTTATAGAAATCCACTCCATTTAGGTATTTGTAGTGAGACTTGTGTGAGTAAGAGAAAGATGGCATTGAGTCTCTTTCGATATGTCTCTTGGTGTTGAATGCAGAGCTTAAGAGATGAAAATTCGGGTTATTTTTAGAAATAACCCAAAATGCTCAATGCAGTAAGGCAGATCACTATTTGGAACACTGTTGTCACACTTTGGTTTGTGTAAAGGCTGCCTTGGCTGGCAACACAACAAAAGGAAAAATACTGTTGAAAGAAGCAGAGGCCATTTAAGCTGTAAGTCTGTGGCTCCAAAATAACGACCCATCTGAGAACCTGAACCAAGGGACAGTTATGGTGGTTAAAGAATACCGACAGTTCCATCCAGAAGCTGCTGCAGAAACCGGTGATACGAGATGCTCTGTGAACTTTTACAAACGTACTGTCATATTCTTGGAGAACATTTCTTTTCACGGGCATCGCACATCACTCTGTGGACGTGCTGTGGGCTTCTAAAGACTGTCTGTAGCTGACAAGATCAGGTGTGCTCAGGCAGAGTACTCTTTGCGATGCTGTTCAGTGTATGGTAGGTAGGGCAGGTAGTCGATTACATCACTCTTCAGTTCAAGACTTGGATCTGGCATTGGAAGTGATAGTGAAATGTCAAAATACATTGGGTAAAGCATGAAGGACCTTATAACACAGAAAGGGAATGCGTTGGCTGTGTGACAGATTAGCTCTGTTCATTTTCCACATAACTGGGAGAGGGTGGTCATTGCTGCACAAAACAGGAATCCTTGCACTAGTGGATGTATCTCTGAAGACAGCAGTGGGCTTGTTGTTTGGCAGGATGGATCTGATTGTATCTTTTGTGTTGTAAAAACATGTGTGAGTCTAAGCCTATGAGCTTTTATCCTTTTTCATCTTGACAAAATCACCAGTGACTATTTTCCTGCGTGATGTTGACAAACAGGAATGCTTTGGGACTGACTGTTTATGAGGGATGGCCCGTGGCACAATCATACCCAGTAATAATTTAGAGCTGCTCTCATTCCAGACTGGACATGACTCAGAAACTTAAAGACAGAAGAATCCTTGTTCAGTTACAAATCTCTAGCACTGGCCACATGCTGTAGTGATTCTTACATCTGTTTTGAGCGTTCAGGGGATACTACGTTTCCCATGATTTTTGTTCTGTGAGAAGGAGAAACATCTGACAGCTTTATACAACAATGATTCTCCCTGTAGATGAGGAGCTAATGTCCTATTCTCCATTGATTTTGATTGTCAAAAGCAGCCACAAAGGCTTGCCAGCTCTTTTTGGTAGTGTTTCATGCAGGCACTGACCTTGTGTGGGAGTAGTGATGTTGTGCCATCCTCTGTGTTAGGGCTCAATGGAGGAGGTGGACTGGCTGCAGGCTGCACAGAAATTATCATTCACCAAGAAGTCGATAGGGGTTGGGGGTGGTGAGTTGTGCAGAACACCAAGATGTTCTCCCCTCCCCACACTGAAACCACCTCGTGGCACATGGAACAAACCTACTGCTCGGTTATTTTGTGGTAGGTTCTTAAATGAAGAGGAAAAAATGCTCTGAAGGCTTTTTAAGAGTGAGAAAGAATAGAGGAATGCACTGAGTCCCTTTCTTTTCCTGGCGGACTTTGACTGTGGAGAAAGGAAAAGCCAGCAAGCACAGAGACATTGCACAAAAAGGAATCGATTACCTCTCTAAATCAGGACCATCTTCTCCTTTTCCCTTGCCCTCTCATCTGTTGCTGACTTTATCTGCAGGCAATGAAGTTCTGGTATCCTTTAAGCTTCACAGAAGTCAGCTTCTTTTTATACTCTAGCTTCTCGTTTTTAGCAAAGGAAGAGTACAAATTCCTGTGTTGTTTTTCTCTCCTT
Organism: Phoeniculus purpureus; assembly: GCA_028565055.1. Taxonomy (NCBI): domain Eukaryota; kingdom Metazoa; phylum Chordata; class Aves; order Bucerotiformes; family Phoeniculidae; genus Phoeniculus; species Phoeniculus purpureus. The sequence continues at coordinate 87,220,197 of JAOXOE010000001.1, forward strand.
CAAATCCTGATAAGTCTTTCTAGGCTCTCAAGCTGGTGCCTGTCATGGGTCAGTCTGAACTCCTGCTGCGTCATATCTGACCGGCTAGGAAGACGGTATGATTCGCTTTCACCCTGGGAGAGCATCTTGAGCTTCTCTGATGTATTTGTGGGCATGAGCTTCTGGAGTGTCTTCAGCTGTTCATCAATAGCAAGAAGGGAGCCTTTCCGTGGTACTGACTCAGGCTCGCACAAAAAAATGAAGCTCTGCAAATACTGGTTCCTGACTTGTACAGGGCCGTGAATGTGTCAGGTACCAGGTTCAGGGTGTTTAGCTTACTGACCTCATACCAAAGCCCTTGTTTCTGTGCAGTTATAGGTAAAACGTGCCCACTTTGGTATTAAGGCTGAAGCACAAGTCAGTACTTCGAGTGAGCACTAAGAGCGTTTCAGTGGAAAGTTGTGATGTGATGGCTGCCAGCAATTGAGCACTTGGGGACAGTCTCTAAATCACTAGCCTTGTAGTGTCTTCCTTAAGCATGGCTTTTGCAAAAGATGTATCTAAGCATCAGAAGCATCTCCACGCCTCCCAGCAGGCATGCCTCATGTCCCGTAGAGGCAATGGGGAAGTTATGTTTTCCCCATACGTGTATTTTGTGTTATTGCTTGACCAATGCGAAGAATTAGATACACATGAGGATGAACAGAGTGTCAAGGGAGCAATTTACTGGTAATGCCAGTGGCAATGTTGTGCTCATTTGAAGCTCAGGAGCATAGGAGGGATTACGGATGAGAACAGGAGTATTTCTGAGTTCCAGCCCCTCTAAGCATTTATGTGACTTGCTCAAGGTACAGGCACGGTCTCCAATACCTTGTTGCCTGTTAGAGAGATTTCTTGCTCGTTATTGCTCGCTGGTAGAAACTTCCTCTCATGGCTTTGGGGTGCTACGTTATGCAAGTATCTGTGGATATTTAGTTTGCATCATGAAGTACACGAACACTGTACATGAAATATATGTTGGGAGCTGGGAAACTTATTTAAGGTACCTACCTAAGAAAGACAAGACTAAATCTTTAAAATTATTGTTCAGGTGGCAATCTTGCCTTTTGTCTTAACCCAAGTACGTAATTAAGTATCCTAACTTAACTATCCCTTCCTTGGACCTGTTTTGTGTTATGCCAGCAATGTCCATTTGCTTCATTGAGGAGTAAAACCTGCTCATGTGTCTTCATTGATTAGTGTGTGTTTGCCAGCGAATAATGCTTTCCCCAATGAACCTTGTGTCTTTCTGCAGTCAAAAATACCTGATGCCAATAGCACAAACACACTATCTCCTAGCTTGCTCTTGATTGAGACTGGGTGCTCTGGTGACCCTCTGCCCGGGAGGAAAATGAATTGGGGCAAATTACATCCATAAGCTTTATTCTGAGGATAATTTCACAAGGTGTAGCTATCTACTGCTTTCTTCTGGACATTGAAGCCAACTGGTGTTGCCATGTTCTCACATACACTGATCTGATGGGGCTAACTTTGCAGTCATTCCTCTATGGAATACGCATGATGAAACCCAGCAGCAGCAAGAAACTCTTACCCGTGACTTGTGAGTAACGGTGTGCAACAAGTGACCGGAGGAATGTTCTTAAAATAGTCTTGCTGCCATCAAGTCAGTGTAAGATTAAAGAAAATAAATGACAAGATCTAGCAAGGAGAGATGTTCAGTCTGGCAGCAGCAAATTTATTAAAATAATTAGTGGATGTACAACACTTTGTTGTTTGTCTTAATTACTTTTTCAGTAGCAGAGGGAATGAATTCATTAGGCACATTCAGTTCTGCAACTTCTTCCCCGGGTTTTCAGATCGTGAAGGGTCATGTGAGCGATGACTCCTCTGTTCAACAGAGGAACGTGTTTGCGAGCCTGAGGCCACAAAGATTGCTCACTGAAGGCTGCTGAAGTGAAGCTTTCTTTTCTATCAAAACTTGGTCTGAAAAAGAGAAGGCTGAGGGGAGACCTCATTGCTGTCTGCAACGACCTGAAAAGTGGTTTTATAGAAGTGTGTGGAAAAACTTTTTTATTCAAAGGGTCACCAGGCTGTGGAACAGGCTGCCCAGAGAGGTGGTTAAGACACCATCCCTGGTGGGTGTAGATCTGGGGGGACATGGCTTAGTGGTGGGCTTGGTGCAGCCAGGTTGATGCTTGGACTTGACAATCTTCTAGGTCTTTTCAAACCCAGGCAATTCTGTGATTCTACCAGCCACTCTTTTATAGGAAATGTTTCTCCCAGTTGTTCTTACAGGGAGGTCTCCTTGTCGCTACAATGAGCTGCTTGAATGAGGCATGAAGCACAGTCCACCTAGAAGAAAAACTGTTTCTTGATGCAAAAGATTTTCAGTGCTAAGGCACTGCAGAAAAAAATCCCACAAGCCCATAAACTTCCATCCCTTACCTGATTACCACTGTGCTGCAAAGGTTGTCCAGTGTGTTGTTGATATGTATTCTCCTTCAGAACTACAGAAAGGCTTGGACAATATATTATTTATCACACTGAAGTCTGTAGGCTTTGAAGGCTCAACATGAGTCCCTCTTTGTGCACTTCAGTAATAGTTGAGTTCAATGCTTGCTGCTGAGGACTGTGTGAAAGGCAGTTTAGTTGGCAAGTCACTGTCCTGTGCCCACTTTCACAGTGGAAAGGTGACCTTTGCAAGGATTGTTTAGACTTTTAGAGGGCAGTAGGGTCCCATCTTCTTTTAATTTCTGTTGCTTTTTTTTTTTTTCTGAGGGGAGATCATGAGTAATGTTAAGGCTGGTTTGAGGTAAGAAACCCTAGAAATCTTTCTAGAGCTGAAGTACTATGATTTGGATCTCAGGAAATGCTGATGCAGTGCTGTGCTGAGCCTCTCCCCATATGGCAGATGATCCAAGCCCTTCATCACCCTTGTAGCTATTTTCTGTACTCAGTCCAGTAAGTCCATGTCCTTCTTGCACTGGGGAGCAAAGCACCAGACATGTGGAACAGATGCAGCCCATTATGGGAAGATTTTCTTATTTCCAGAGGAAACAGTGATCCTGAACTACCAGATCCACTACCTGCCAGTGGCTGAAAAGTTTTCCTCTCTATTACTATTAAGGTGAAGTAACTCTGTTCTTATTAAGGTGAAGTAACACCTTAAAAGCGTTTGTGTTCTGTGGCTGCTCCAGTGTGTACAGCTATGCCAGCCTGGGTACAGATGTCTAAACAGTGTTAGGTGAAAGTGTTGTATTGAAGTGGATGTAGTGAGCTTGTGCCAGAGAGTGTGCTGGAAGTAGAGAGCTGGTTCTCTTGCTTTGTTTATATACAGTAAGAGATGAACGCGGGCTACGTCAGTGTGCAGCAGCTGCATCTTGTGTGTTATCTCACACTTCTCTGTGTGGCAGAGAAGCCTGTAATTTTGATTTTGGCTTTCAAGTGCTGATTATGTACCTGTGAAACTCCCAAGAAATCAATAGAGTTACATGGGTGCAAACCACAGCACTGCAGATTGCTCGGTTGGCCCCTTAGTTCCTGCTGAAAGCACCCCCCAAGACCCAGTGTTTTCGGCATTGTGACTATAGCTAGTCAATCTACCTTAATTTCTAAGTTTAAGCACTGGTAATTAAACGTGAGGCTATCCCAGAGGGAGAGCTATGGTGTGTACAAAGCAGCAGAAGGACTACGGGAGAGTTCAGATAAGATCACCAAAGACTGTTAGGGTGGAAGGAGACTTCAGTTGCACTCCGGTAGTAATAACTCCAGTATCAATAATGTAAAAGAGAGCCAGAGGTGCTCAGCATTGCATAAAATCAGGAGGCATTATGCAAAGAGATTGGAATTTATGTTAAAAAAGTAAACATACTAAAAACATGTTAAAAAAGTAAACATATTAAAGACTGTGGAAGGCTGCTGTTCTACTGTGTGAGGGCTGTATCAGCTAGTCATAGAATCAGAATCGTTGAATGGTTTAGGATGGAAGGGATCCCAGAGATCATCTAGTTCCAATTCCTCTGCCATAGGCAAGAACACCTCCCAGTAGACCAGTTTGCCCAGAGCCCCATCCAACCCAGACATGAACACTTCCAGTGAGGGGACATCCACAACTCCACTGTGCCACCTGTTCCAGTGCCTCACCACCCTCATAACCAAGAAATTATTCCTAAGATTTAATCCAGAGCTACACTTTTTCAGTTTGAAATCATTCCCCCTTGCCCATATGAAAATACCCTCTCCAGTAGGCATCTTCAGGTCCTGGAAGGCTGCTATAAGATCCCCTCTCTTCTCCAGGCTGAACAATCGTAACTCCCTCAACTTGTCTTCATACGAGAGTTGTTCCAGCCCTCTGACCATCCTCATGGCCCTTTTCTGCACTTCCTTCAACAGTTCCATGTCCTCTTTATGTTGAGGACTCCAGGACTGGATGCAGCACTCCATGTGTGAGGTCTCATGAGAGCAGAGGGGCAAATACAGGTAAGGAACCTCACAGAGCCACTGTGACTCAGTTAAGTATTGCCCCTGTTGTAAGTGAAAAAAACTACTGACAGAAAGGAGCTTTAGCACCTCAGCTGAGCAGAGCAGTTGGACAAAGTGTGAATGGGGAAGCAGACTCATTGACTTCAGCTACACTGCTTTCTCTAGAAGGAACACAGGGGCACGAGTGCCTCGCTGAGTTGAGAGCCCAAGGGTAGGGATTAGAACTTGTGCTTTCTTGGCTCTCTGCCTGAGCAAAATTGGTTATGCCACACCGATCCTGAAACACAACTTCTGTTTATATTATTTGCAGAGTGCTGTGGGGAAATGAAAACCAGTAAGGCATAATTTTATTTGTGTGCCTTGAAATTTTATATTATTATGTATTTCTTGTTGCACTGTAATGAAGCCCTGATTTCCATATTAAAATTAATAAAATGAAAATGACATGAATGCAATATTCCTGCTGAATACACATCGACTCGAGAATGTTTTCATATTCTTCCAGAGGCATATTCATGACAGCCTATTTCACTGTGTCTTGAGAAGGCTGCAGATCCAAAGGAACTTTAATCACTCACATTTTTCTTATCCAGTGACAACAGACTTCAAACAAACCCCAAATTTCAACACCCCTTTCAAACCAAGCGCTAATGGAGTAAGCTCCCTGGTAATGACATAAGCGCATTTGTAGACAGCCCGTAAACGCTTGTTTATGAAAGCAATAGCACTTACTGGGAAGAAATACTCTGCTAAAGGAGAGCTTGTATCTCACAGCTAACAAGCCTTTGCTTTGTCATGGGTATAGGGCAGAGAGCAAGACTGCCACAGCTTTAATCTGGGTTGAGGCAAGTATAACAGATTCATTCGTCTGTGCCTATGCAACATCTCGACCTCGCAAAGGCTGAGTAGTTTGCTATAAACAACCTCCCTGATGAGGAGAGGCTGAGGGAGCTGGGTCTCTTTAGCTTGGAGGAGACTGAGGGGTCACCTCCTTAATGTCTATAAATATGTGAAGGGTGGGTGTCAGGAGGATGGAGCCAGACCCTTCTCAATGTCATCTAGTGATAGGACAAGGGGCAATGGGTGTGAGCTGGAGCACAGGAGGTTCCACAAAGCACGAGAAGGAACTTCTTCGCAGTGAGTGTGACAGAGCACTGGAACAGGCTGCTCGGGGTAGTTGTGGAATCTCCTGCACTGGAGATGTTTAAGACCTGCCTGGATGTGTTCCTGTGTGACTTGGTCTGGGTGATCCTGCTGTGGTGGGTGATTAGACTAGATGATCTTTTGAGGTCCCTTCCAATCCCTAATGATTCTATGATGATTCTATGAAATAACACTGGTGCTCTGTAGACTTTAAAACTGTGATCAGAGAGGTGATGGGTTGAAAGTTACAGTTGTCTATTACCACTGGTTATCCCTGATGAAGGCGGGTGGTTTCCTATACCCAGGTGAAGGCAGAACAGCCTGCACTACACTAGCAATGCAGTACATTTCAGAACCCTCTACACAGTGTTCAATGATATAGGAAGCAGACCAGCAGAAGGAATGCATCTGTATGGCACATGGGCTGCATCTCTCTCCACAGAGTCTTCTTGAAATCTGTATTCTTTCTTCACCTCCCCCTTCACACTCTTCATTTTGCTACCAGAGGGGAGGGTACTTCACCGTAGAAGAGAGAAGCAGAAGTTGGATGGAAGTTTTCTAGGGCCCCGTGCTATCTGTCAGCCGACTCTCTTAGGGCACGAGTCTTACGCCCGTGCACATAACTGCCTTTTGGGTGCAGAAGTGATCTGACAGGCTCGCGAATAAAAAGTCGTTTCTCAAGTCATCTTCATAACAATTCTTCCTGTGATCTTGCAGAAGCTTCTCCCTGTGCAATGGGCAAACAGGCACAAAGGTGTTTCTTGTGAAAGCATTTCCCTTTGCCCCTCTTGCACAGCTGTGTCCCATGGGGTTTATGTCTTCAGGAGCACTATGACACACGAATCATCGTTTCAGTAAATCCAATTCAAAAAGGCTGTGGTTTGCGTTAACATTTGGGCTTGTTTGGTGGCTCTCTGCTACCAGACATGAAAAAGTAGCAAGGACCAGCGGCAATGGTTTGAATACTGGATGGCACTGCAGTTTGAATACTGGATGGCACAGCATGGGCAGTGTGCGGTGGTATGTGGTGACATTTCCTGCCCAAGATGTTGTGAGTACTAGTAATGAAGAAATGTAGTGGGGACATGTTATTCCCACTCTGTTTCCGTGAATACAGAAAACATTAGGTGAACAAAGGAATTCTTTGCTGTCCCTGTCATCAAGTAAAATCTCTTCAACCTTCTTCAACTAGTCTATAACCTTTCATCTCGTCTTTCGTGTCGAAACAGACTTTCCAATAGATTTTCTGGAGAAGAACCTGCATTTTGGAGTATACTACTTAAAACAGAGCACCACACACTCTTACAGAAGTACTTGTGTGTTATTAATAATGTTCTAAAACTCACACTGTAATACAACTATATAACACCACTGCATGATTCTCAGTGGTTTAGTAGTAGGATAGTTTAGTAGTAGGATAACTTTGTGATGAAAGGCGTTCTATACCTGGTCCACAACCCTTACAAAAGTTTAAATATATGCTTTATATATAGATACACTTTACAAAAGTATAACTATAAATGCATTTCTACACTCCCCCCCCCAGACAGTCTTACTGATAACATCTTACTTCAATGTAGTGGCTCTGGTTGTGTTCCTTCCCCTTTTAGTTGATTGTGCTTTGTGGTCAAAAATTGTTTCAGTAGTGAAATCTTTACGGGTCTATTCCATTTCTGAACCCAAAACAAACATCAGTTTCTGTAGTATGAACTCAAAGACGACCGAGTTAATTGATAAATGAAATTATTCTAGTTTTCAATCTTACTTTCAAAAGGCTGACTGGCAAACAGAACCACAGAATACAATTTCACTAATCAGCTATACTAAGCTGTGTGTTCCTCGTGTTGCTATGGTTTATGTCAGTAAAGAAAGAATTTGGGAGATCACACCAAGCCATTGAAGCCGTAAATGGACACCCTAGCTGCTTTTCCGAACCGCCTGCCTGTGTGGGAAAATGCTATAGATTTGTAGTACAACAGCTTGTGGTTTACTACTGATCATATGGCAGAAAAAAATCCACCTTTAAGGCATCACCAGAAATTATCTCACTGCCCTTTAGGGTCAAACTGTCCCTTTTGGTGGACTGCCAGAGAAATGTATGCACCTGACTGGTCTCTTGTTCGTATCACAGAGCAGCATTCTGTTCTCATGTACATCTGAACCATGCATAAGTCTGGTGTCGTGGCACCAGTAAGTATATGGAGGCACATCAAGGCCTTTGATCCCACTGTCCCTTTCTATGAGGACTTTTCTAGGTACAGATCTGGATACAGATGGTTATTTTTTCTCTCTTATTTTCTGCCTGCAGAAACTGATGCAGGTTGGGTTTTCTTTTGCCGCCTGCTGTTTGGGAGGGGAAATTAGTTCAGTTGCACTGTGTTCTCTGTTTGATAGTTACCTGAAAGGGAAAACCCATCAGCAGAGCAACGACGCTGAGGTGATGCAGAACAAGCGGTGTTCCTCTTGCTGCTCTGCAGAGCCCTCAAAGCAGTGTCAGTCGCTATGGGGAGCTGTGAAAGGCCATAGCAACACCATGAGAAAACACTTTTTACTGCAGCTTCGGTAGGAGCTTTTTGTTCTTTTTCCATTGGCTTTTGAGCCACACTGGAAAAGGGGTGAGGTGAGGGGATTTTGATGGTATTCCATGGCACAGATTAACGGTTTCCTCTTTATCTGAATGTGTTTTGCAGCAAGCGCAGCACTACAGAGATGTGCCGAGCTGAGTGCCTGTGTTTGGGAAGACCTGCTGATTTCAATGCTGCACAGCAGCCATTGGGGCTTTAGAATAAACAGGCTACAGTTATGCTTATGAAAAATGTGAGAAATAGTTATGACTTGTAATGAGTTGTTTGTTGATAACTATGGGCAGGATTGGTTTTGTAGATAATCATGGGTGGAGTTCCTCTCACTCCACTTTAGAGGTCTACCTCCGAGCTAATGACCCAGGACTTGTAACTGTGGAGAAATGGGCACCTTAAGAAAGTACTTCAATCTACCCATTAGTTTTGGGAAAGGAGCAGTTTTCTAGAGGTGCTTGCTTCTTGCCACTGACTGTAGAAGGGGCTGAAGAAGTCACCTGCAGAATGATTACTTTCTGGTTGCTCACATTAGGGCATAGGATCTCCACACACTGTCCAAATTGATTACCTCAAGATCAGGGAATAATCCTTCACACAGCTGCCTGGCTTTCTGGAGTCAGAGGTCTTGTGTTGGCCCAGTCAGGAGCATGGCAAGAAAAGCATTTGCCATTGGTATAAGAAGTTCTAGGCCAAGCATTAAGGAATCACAGTGTAGAGATGATGTTTAATTACTGTTTCATTCTATGAATGCTGTGGAACAGGTCATTAAACTTTACTGTGCACTATGGCTGTGGCACCACTTAGCGGAACGTTCCTCACTGTCATCCTGAAAACATTATCTTGAGACACGTGTAGCATTTACAAAGATCATTAAGTTACTTTATAATCAAAGTTTTCTCTGTGTTGAGATGCTGTTATTGTAAGTGTTGAGGTGCTTACAATTTAGTGGGGCTGCTGTCTGCTTTCCCCCACAGACTACCCAGGATGACTGAGGGGTGACCTCATTAATGTCTGTAAATATTTGAAGGGTGGGTGTCAGGAGGATGGAGCCAGGCTCTGCTCAGTGTCATCTAGTGATACGACAAGGGGCATTTGGTGTGAGCTGGAACATAGGAGGTTCCACATGAATATGAGAAGGAACTTCTTCACGGTGAGGGTAACAGAGCACTGGAAGGGGCTGCACAGAGAATTTGTGGAGTTGTGTTCTCTGGAGATATTTAAAACATCCAGATAACATGGACATGTTTCTGTGCAACTTGATGTAGGAAATCCTGCTGTGGCAGTAGGATTGGACTAGATGATCTTTCAAGGTCCCTTCCTAATGTTCTGTGATTCTGTGATTCTGTAATGAAATGAAATGAGTATTATGAGCTAAAAAATCTAATGTGGATCCTTTGTTATATTTTCAGAATACTTTTTATTTTTATTAATTAACATTCTATTTTCCAAGGCAAAATATTGAATGTAATCCCTTTTTTCCCTGTTTTCTAGTGAACACGACTGCTTTGTTTTGGGTTAACCTTTTGGGAAAGGTTAACATCCAGAAAGACCAGCTTCTTTCTCAGCAAGAACATTGTAATTCAGTTCTTGGTGAAACAGATGGGCAGTTCCATCCACAAAATAGAGGTGTTTATGCAACTACCACTGAACTGAATGATGCTCAATTGCATCACAAAGAAGCGCGTAAGATGCTTTCATGGTGACAACATTTCTAATGATGATTTACTACATTAATGATTTCTCACAGTGAGCCATTCTGGTAAGGGAGAACAGAACCTGTAACTCTTGGACCCAGTTTATTTTCCTGCTCAATGCACTTGCATGAAAAGAAAATATATAATGTTGGCTTTACAGTAAATGATGGATCCACAGAAAGTGAAGATCAAGTTTGCTTGGAATTTGTCCATGAAGTCACATTAAAAAACTTTCCAATTTCTCAGGACTGTCTGTATTATATCATTTTAGGAATAGCATGCATTTAAAGATTATCTACTCACAATTAATTACAATTCAGTTAATTTATAGCCCCTGAAGAAAGAGCCAAAGATGAACACCTCATTAATTTTGGTTAATAAGCAATAAAACATTCAGAAGGATAACATGCTTTAATCTGTTCTTTATTAGAGAGATCTTTACCAATTTCTGAATACAAAACTCTCTCACACTGCAGGACGGCTCACTTGTCCTACAACTCCTAACACTAGAACCCTTAAAGGGGAAAATTCGTGTTTTATGAACGCTGCTAGGATGTAGATCAGTCTGTCTCTAATATGTATAATTACCCTGTAAGTATAGAAATTATCTATATAAAAGCTTCAAAATACAGAAAACCCATCAGGGTAATCCAGAAAGCAGTATCTTGAAACAAACTCTGTTGTCCTTGCACTTGGAGTTGAGACGTTCATGGCTTGGAGACATGTCTCATGATCTCACCAATACTTAGTGAACTAGAGAGGGAAGACACCATCTGTGTCTAAAGGGTAACATACACCACTGTTTAATCTCAGCAGAACAGAAACATCAGATAAGAGTAAATACCATGTGCTCCAGGATAGGAGGAAGTCTTCAGAAGAACATTATGTTTTGCAGGGTTCTGTTACTGGTGAAGACGCAGGACGAAGATCACACCTAAAATGAAGATGATAAAAACAGGGGCACTCATTCACAGGCAAATATGAGACACAATGGAATGGGTCAAACTGGCCCATGAGATCAGGGAACGTTGGTGGTTCACCAACAAATGAAATAGCAGGGCAGCAAACCTAAAGGTTTTGATTTACCCTTAAATGGTAGAAAGTATTTTTTGTCTCCTGTTTTTTCCCCAAGATAAGCCTAGATGCCACAAAAATGAATTCAGCTCACCAGTATTCAATATTATAATGGTGGCCAATTTATAATGAGTTTGCTGGTTTTATTTCCATTGCTATTTGCATCTGGCAAATGCACATATAAAACATGTGGAATTTATTTTGTGTTCTTTTTTTGCTTGAAATTATTTCTCACGCCAATTAGAGATTCCCTTTTGACTATTGTGTGTATGTAGGAAATTTCTGAATATGGATTCTTTTACCTCCTGGGAAAGGTTAACGCTAAATAATTCTAATTCTTTTACTTCCAGCAGAGTCACAGGAGCTTCCATCATTACTGAAACAGATGGACAATTGCACCTAATAAATAAAATACTAGTGTAAATATCACTAAACTAATTGACATTCATCTGAACCAAAACAGAGGCAAAAAGATACTTACACATTGCTAACGTCTGTGAATATCATTTACAGCATTAATGGATCCTTACACTAAGCCGTTCTCATGGGCACACAGATTCTGGAATCTAATTTATTTTCTTGATAGGTGGAGCTGAATGCAAAGATAGTGCTAAGGGCTTGTTGTACACTAAATCATACAGCTCTAGCAATAAAATGTAGACACCCTCAAATATATTCTTTTTTCCTGAGGAGACTATAACATCGGGAGTTTAATTTTTCATCAGCTTTTATTTATTTAAGAAAGGACATTTTTCTTTAAAGTATTTTTTAGACGATTCTTCCTCAAAGGCACACGATTCTATTATCCACCCATAAAACCTGACAAGTCTGTGAGATTTCCCAGAAGATTTACCTCATTTTCACCGAGAATAAATTTATTATTTTCAGTAATATGCAAAAGTTTCACTGAGACCACAATTATGAGGACAAATTTCTTGCTGGAAGCTGAACAAAAGCTATGTAACATACTACTTCTGGAGATAAAATATAAAGCCTGGATGTTTTTTGTTTGCCCTGTTGCTTGCTACCCTTTATCTGTAGATATCAGGAGCCCTTAAACGTGTATAAAGAAATTGAAGAACTCCTTCGCTTTAAATCTATAAAGCTTTAATGCAACATCTCCCGTTGCAGAAGACTGTCCAGACTCTGGTGACCTGTATGGTTAGCAGATCAAAAGAGGTTCTTCTCCCCTTCTACTCTGCACTGGTGAGACCACATCTGGAGTATTGTGTCCAGTTCTGGGCCCCTCAGTTCAAGGAGGACATGGAGCTGCTGGAGAGTGTCCAGTGTAGAGCAACGAAGATGATGAGGGAAGTAGAACACCTCCCTTATGAGGAGAGGCTGAGGGAGCTGGTTCTCTTCAGCTTGGAGGAGACCAAGGGGTGATCTCATTAATGTTCATAAACATGTGAGGGTTGGGTGTCAGAAGGATGGAGCCAGGCTCTGCTCAATGTCATCTAGTGACAGGACAAGAGGCAATGGGTGTGACTGGAACATAGGAGGTTCCACATCAATATGAGAAGGAACTTCTTCATGGTGAGAGTGACAGAGCACTGGAACTGGCTGCCCAGGGCAGTTGGGGACATTTAAAACCCACCTGGATATGTTCCTGTGCAACTTGGTCTAGGTTATCGTGCTGTGGCATGGGGATTGGGCTAGATGATCTTTCGAGGTCCTTTCCAGTCCCTAGTGTTCTGTGATTCTGTGAGGCGTACGAGTCTGGCACAGAGAGTCACTAATCATTCACACTGCTTCTACCTAGCTCCAAGCATGGAAAACAGTGGCAAAACAGTTTTAGTGCCACTAGCAGGTGCCACTATTAGGTGTGGGGAAAACAAGTCACATTAAAGTGACAGCTGGGAACCTTGTGCAGTGGGAGCTCCCAGGAAATTCCCTAGTGATTAACGAATAAGAATATTTCACAAGATATTTGCTTTAGTACTTGTTCCTAAAATTCTATATGAGCAGTGCTTTTACTTTGAGGATAAAGCCACTTTGTTGGTTTTTAACTCATCAGGTTAAGGGCTTGAAAACACGCACTGGTGAAATTCTAGCAAAGCCATCCGTGAAATACGTGGAGGTCTTTCCTCCATAACCATCTCCAGAAAACTAAATCTCCAAGCACTATATAGCTTTCCAAGCTATACAGCACTTTACATATTTCACATGGACAGTGGCTATTATATTTCCTTTCCCAAATCAAACATCAATCTATTTTCACTTCATTCTTCATTAAGTGTTGGGTTTAAAAAAAAGGATCAGTGACAGAAGCAGAGGATCACTGGTGAGTGCAGTGCTGGCTCAGGTAACCTCTGGCAGCTCTCTGCTCTAGCAGGTTACACATTCTGCCACACTGCAGTCACATTCAGACGGATAATGTGCAATTCTAATTCAAAAAGTGTTTGGACATAGAGTTTCTGTCTTGTTGCCTGGTCTTTCAACTTATGTTTCTTTGCAGTGTTAATTCTTTTATTATAGTCCATTAACTCTCAAAATAAAAGAGTGGCTCTCTGGCAGTGTTAAAGAACTACTCTACTCATGACTTTACTTTTCTTTCTACCCTGATGTGTCACTGAAAAATACAACAGGGGAGAGCAGTGCAGCCTTCACAGGTGAGGCTGGCTTTCAGAATCTGTCAAACTCGGAACACAAGGTGAGGACCTGAGGGAGAAAAATATTTCAGTGACACTGGAAACGTTAGGCTACGTGTCGCAGCTGAATATGCTTGAGAATGAGACAAAGATGTACGTCTGAGGAAGATCAACTATGAAGTGCAAATTCACTTCTGCATAGACTTAAAAAATCACTTAGATAGGAAAAGATCTCTAAGATCGCTGAGTCCAAGCATTAACCTGATCCCACTGCTGATCCATGTCCTGAAACTCCACATTTACACAACTTCAAACACATCCAGGAGTGGCAATTCAACCCCCTCCCTGGGAAGCCTGTTCCAAGGCCTGAGGACTCTTTCAAGTTCTTCCTAATGTTTAACCTAAACTTTTCCTGGTGCCACTTGAGGCCATTTCTTCCTGTCGCATCACTTGTTACTTGAGACAAAAGACTGACCCCCACCTCCCTACCGTCAGCTTTCAGGTAGTTGTAAGCAGCAATAAGGTCTCCCCATAGCCTCCTTTTCTTCTTCTTCTTGCATTTTTCAGTTCTCAGACAAGGTAAACAAAGTTATAGTAAAATATTGAAGATTTCAAGATGTCAGAGCACTGGGAGTTGTTCAGCGGAATAAATAAATAAATAAATAAAGTATTTCCTTGGACATCCACAGGATGAGATAGAGAAAATAGTCTCCTGGGATGAAGACTGTCAGGACTAAACTTTGAGAGTGAAATCACCTTAAATCAAAGATCTTCAAAGTAAGAAATCCATGAAAGAGATTGTGCTGTTCATGCATGCTTAACACACAGTTACAAGGCATCAGGAAGAGAAGACTCAGTTGAACAGGTATACAGTAGTGAAAAATAGTGGATGGATTGAAAAAAGCCCAGTCAGTGAATGGACTGAAGGATCTAGCGGGTAGATGGGCTGAAAGAAGAAGGCAAACGTTCATACTGATATAAGCAATTACTGCACAGCGTCAGTTAGTGCAGCAGCAGTGTCTAAGCTGAAAGTGGTGAAGAGAGTGAAGGAAGGTATAGAAAGCCCAAAACCCAAAAGGTACAGATTTAGTGGTGATGTATAAAAACGTGTCTGTGGTAACACAGGGACAGTGAACAAGAAACTACAGGTAGGCTGCAGGTATTGAAGGCTGTGAGCCATCCCAGAAAAGCACACATTTGATAAAGGTTCTGGCAATATTAATGCACATGTCTGTCGAAGTCCCTTCCTCCTAGATTTCTGTATGAATTCACTGCATTCCGCTTTTCCATCTTTTCCAGCATCTGTGAGCAGGGAGGACCTTGCAGCTGAGTGAGCCTTTTGGACACAGGACCTTCTGATCTCCTTCTGATAAGCTCTGTATTTCCTGCCAGTGACACTGTGGACCACTTGCTCGTGACCATGTGACTAAGGAGAGGTTAATTTCCTTATGGCAAGTCTGTTCTGTAAAACATAAGGACGTGGCTGTTTGCTACGTTTTAGGAAGGGAAAAAGAGAGAGACAGCACTTCTCAAGTTCAAGGAGGACAAACCACAGAAAACAGTAACACCAGTGTTTCCCAGCTCATTTCAAATAGAATTGCTGTTTTCCATTCCACTTTCTCATCACATCTCAGGGTAGCACTTGATAAGTAAAACCAGACAGTATATATTTCCAGTCTTCAGTCCCTTCTTTCTGCTAATTACAGGCACATCTCAAGCTCTTCATCAGATCTCATGTGTTTTCCAGCATATATTGTCTTCACAATTCATTTCCATGAATCTGATTATTTCCACTTTTCTGCTTCACCTAATGAATCACGTCTTTGTTTCAAGAGCTCGGTATCTCCTGATTCCCTTTGGGATCAAAAGCGTGACATTTGATACATTCGCTGTTCCATCCCATTACATTAATTAGGAATGTAGATCATGTTTTGAGGAACTGCTTCAACTTTATGAAGCCTTTATTGGAATTACTGCCTTTTAAATATGAACAATTGCAGAGCTTCTCAAATGAAAACCAAACACATATGTGAGACACAGAAGCTAAGAAAAAACCTTCCATGACTGGAGCAGATATAATTATTCTAAAATTATTGGCTCAAATTGTCTCTGTCTCTCTGGCAAAAATGCCAGAGACAAATAACAAAATGATCTCCTCTTCAACTGGAAAGAGCTGATATAATTTAATGTAGTTAGAAGGCAGTGTATGTTCTTGGTTTGATTAGGAGTAGCGTCAAATCCAGAGCGAAGGTTGACAGACACCATGTTGTGGAATCAATTTTTGATCAAGTTTCTTCTCTGAGATGCTTTTAGCAGAACTTAATGGCTCTGTGAGCAGTGAATAGGACAGATCTTTCCTCTACATCTTTGGAAGTTTTAGTTCTTTGTCCTTTCCATTTCAAAATATGACACCACCACCTTTAAAAGGAGGAGTACGTCACCTCTCTGAAAGACAATTGACACCTTGTCTCCTTGCCTCTGCTCCTGTCTGTGCCAGTGCAGAGGTGCCTAGGTGAGTCTGAGTTTCAGATTATTCTTTGGGACTGTGGATAATGCATACGGTTATGAATGATCAGATACATACCTTCAGATTTCCCTGCTGTGAAACTGTTCCTGTGCTCTGAGTATTATTTCTAGAGAGAACGATGTCTTCCTTCAGCCAAGGGATTTCTAAAAGCCTAGGAAGATTATTCATCTCCTGTACAGAAGGCAGAGAAATTCCTCCAAAAGTCCTCTCTGAGCTGTTTTGTTCTGCAGCGTCTGGAGAAGTGTGTTGTCCCTCTAAATGTGTCAGAGAGGCAAAACCTAGGAGCCAAAGCAGGCACAGTGAAGTAAAAAATGGGATGTACTGAGTGCAGATGCCGCCCAATGCCCTTATCCAGTTTGGACAATGTTGGGCAGAGCAGCTGAACTCTTGAGTGCTCAATAGAATGGAAAAACAAAAGATGAATTCTCCACCTCTGACTTCATATCATTTTCTTGACAGCTTTGCCTACACTGACCTTCTGTTTTCATTCTTTCCTTTGGTATTTTTGTCTTCCTAGATACCAGTGATAGGCAAATTTATGCAGATCACTTAGTAGGCAAATGTATTCCTGCATGTACTCTGATGGGTTTCCTGTCATGCTGTTCATTATTCCTTCAGACTTTAATAATGCTCTCAGCTTGATATGGTTAAGAATAATGAAGCATTTTTTCCTATTCAAGAGGCTAATTAAAAGACTCACTTTTATTTCTCTTAGGTGAGTTGATGGCTTAATTATAGATGTATCATTTAGAAAAAGCCCATTTTATGCTGGGTGGCCCTACATAAATACACCGTGTCTCTGTTCCCATTTTCTCCATGACATTGTATATTATGGCTCCATGGAAAAAGAACAATACAATGAAGTTTGAAAGAACATGCTTCTGCTAATGAGCTGCAAAGTTATGATGAGCAATTGCTATGTGAAACTTACAGAGAACATTATCCAGAGCTAGAATGGTGTTTTCCATTGTATGTCTGAAAGCAAAATGGGCCTGGCTATTGTCTCCACTTGCCACCTCTGACTTGGATCTTAAGTAATGGTACATGAGTGATACATAACTACATGCACACCTTGGGCTGGATCTTTCAAAGTAGAGAATTCTATGGAAAGCCAGGGACATACAATGCTTCCTGGGGTGTTGTCTTTGTTATACAGTGTGCTGGCAGTGATGCAGAGCTATGCTGCTGACGCCTTCCCAGCAGTCTTCTAGACTTACTTTTGACATGTATTGTCTTCTTGTTACAGCTGTCTTTGTTAAACATCATACATTGTGAAATGAAGAATGAAGACTTAAAGGTCTCTGAGTCAGACTGTCATAAGTGTAGTGGAAACAGAAATAACTGTGAGCCCTTCACTCCATAAACTCTCTGGTCCTGCAGACCTCCAGAGCTCACCACGAAAGCAGAATTGTCCCTACAAACTAATTCACACTGGATGGAGAGACAGAACTCTCCCCGTACGAGCCACCAATTCTCCGGGAGTACAAAACGGACAGACGCATGACGATCAATACGATCAAGCGAATGCCGTTTATTAAGCGTCAGCTTAACCCTTTTATACACAGCCGGGTGGTCCATGCGATACGTGTACATTGCTGATCGGTACAACACATCTGTCCATCTGTCTTAAAAGCTACTGCTGTTGGTTAAGTACCTTTTGTCC
>JAOXOE010000001.1:87238028-87285917 GCA_028565055.1 Phoeniculus purpureus
TAGACAGAGGCAAAGAAGGTGTTCAGTATCTCTGCTTTCTCTGTATCCTCTGTCTTCAGGGAACCCACCTCATTCAGCAGGTGTTCAGTAGTAGGAAAAAATGCATGTAGGAAAATTAGGAGTAAAATGCTTGAGATTACTGTTAAGCAGTTGAATGACTAATCACAGAATCATAGAATTATTTTGGCTGGAAGAGATCTTTAAGATCAAGTACAACCATTGACCCAGCACTGCCAAGTCACCACTAAACCAAGTCCTTCAGCACTACATCTGTCAGTAGCCTTTTAAATAGCTCCAGGACTGGTAACTCCACCACCTCCCTGGACAGCTTGATCCAGTGCTTGAAAACACTTCCAGTGAATAAATTCTTCCTAAGACCCAATCCAAACCTCCCCTATTGCAACCTGAGGCTGTCCAGATGAAACCTGAAGCCTTGAGTCTACTGTACTGTACCATACCCTAAGATCAATGTTAATTTTAAACCTATTACTGCTTTTCCTGTCCCCAAGGATGTATTATCATTCTGTTTGTGGTAAGTGATTAAATCTTTGCAGGCAGTTCACAGGCTGTCCTTTTCTGTTTTCTCCTTTCTAGAAAGTTTCCTTTAGTCGTTACCTCAGATCATGTTTTCTACAATTCACTCTATGAAATCTCTCCATCTGGCTGACATCTTTCTTGAAGTACTCTGCCCAAAACTAGACACCACGCTCTTGCCAGTGCATTCAGCTGAGTAGAGCTGAAGTCCCTGTAAGGCAAGATGGAGTGGCTCACAAAGTACTTCAATCTGTATCAGCTGCCAGCAGTGTCAATAGGCCACTCCAGCAGTCAAGACTCACTGAGATGCAAGAGAGTCCTTGTCATGTTCTCTCCTTCTCCACCCTCTTAGCAAAGCCCCTACAATAGAGAAAAGGATGCCCTATTCCTTGAATTCTGTCTATGGATTATTCACAATCCACTGGTAAGTCAGAGTCAAGGCTGCAGTGATTACCTAAGGATGACTCATTGTTGCTGCCTTTGAAAAGTGGAAACACATCAACTCTGCCATTCCAGAGCTTACAGCTGTGCTTCCCTCTTCCTGTAATGTCTAAGATTCCTGAAAAGCAACACTCATTTTGTACATTGCTACAAGCAGGAAACATAAGCAAAATAATCTTCTGGCAATATCAGTTTTAAAGAAGTCCTAAACTACCCTGCACCAGAGCTTTCACTCCCATGATAAGGAAAAGCAAGCAGCTCAAACTCTCTTTTTCATCCTAGAAGATTCTTTCACGACTCAGGAAAAAAAGTTTATCATAGAATCATACAACAGTTTAGGTGGAAGGGACCTTAAAGATCATCTAATTCCAACCCCCTTGCCATGGACAAGGAGACCTCACACTAGACCAGGTTGCTCAAAGCCCCCTCCAACCTGGCCTTGAACACTTTCAGGGAGGGGGGCATCCCCAACTTCTCTGAGCAACAGCTTTCTCCACCCCCATAGTGAGGAATTTCTTCCTAAGGTCTAATATAAATCTACCCTATCTGAGTTTGAAATTGTTCCCTCTTGTCCTTGAGCTTAACTATGTCCATTCCTCAGGTCATGCCACATGCTAAACACAAACTTTGATTCATAATGCTTGTATTTTTTTCTTGTCTGTATTCACCTGTGGTGGTTCTAGTTTTTAGTGGAGGTATTAAATGAACCAGGAAGGGTAAGTTCAAATTGCCACCCATTTTCTAATTAAGAAAGCCTGTATTCGAGGAGTTACAGCCCTTCCAGAGGTTTCTCTAATGACTTTAAGGTAGAAAGGCTTGTAACTGCCACTGCATGGGAATTTTGACAGTACTTCTAACAGGAAGTAAAACAAGAACCAATGCAGCCATGTGCCCAAAATTTCCAATCTCCTCAAGATGCCCCTATTGATCACAGAAGGACACTCGGCCCATGTTATGCATAAGGACAAAAGAACTAATAGGACCTAGTTCACGTTTGAAAGGTGCATGCACAGGTGTTCTTAGTGACATCCAATGGTTTTCAGTTTGGGGCCAGAGTTGTTTATCATTTTATAGCAATCTAATAACTTTAGTAAGCCCAAGAGATGGGCTTAAGATGGAAGTGACAAACCAGCAAAATCTGGACTGTTATCTGAGCGCTGTTCTTCTACATGGAGCGATTTTTTCTTAACTCTCAGCCTGAAGAGTGTTGGTCTGTTAGAGAATTGGAGCTCAGATCTAGCTTCAGACCTCTGTTTTGCTGAGGCTGCCTGACAAGGACAGAGTAAATCTTGCAAAGGGATCGGTTGTGCCGTTTTTTGCTTTGAGGCCGAGGATTGTTTTCTTTGCCATCTCACTATCTCACGCACTTTCACAGTCAGGTTGCTGTCTCCTTCATCCACACTGATCACTTCGCTCCTAGGATTTGCTAGCTGTCTATGTATCTGTCTCCCTCCCTGGAAGTGCTCAAAGCCAGGTTGGATGAGGCTTTGAGCAACCTGGTCTAGTGGGAGATGTCCCTGTCCGTGGCAGGGGTTTGGAGCTAGGTGGTCTTTGAGCTCTCTCTTCCAGCTTAGACCGTTCTGTGACTCTCTGATTCTGCGCACCTTCGGGTAGGGTGTGCGTGGAGGGACTGGGAGGGGTGCGGGGGGAGTTCCGCTGGGCTGCGCTTCCCGCTGTAGCCACCAGATGTCACCCGCATCCCTATGGAAAAGCGCCGGGAGCGGGCGGACCGGGCAGGAGGAGTCGCGGTGCCAGACCAGTTCTGCAGCTCCTCTCGGAACGGAGACAGCTGAGCACGTTCCGGTGGCTTTTGGAGCCCCACTTCATAGGTGAAAACGTGTCGCAGACTGGTTCATTCCTAAATGCCCCCGGCATGAAGGTAACGGCAGGGATGGGGTGAGCCGGGGGATGCTCTGTCCAGTCAGTTCCATTCGTGCACACCCAGGATTTGCCTGGGCACTTTGCTGAGGAGTACAGACACTACACGTTTTGAATGAAAGATCATAGCGCTGTGTTACATATAATATCTATTTAATGCTAAACATGTAATGCAATTTGTGCATACTCCAATGACACTTCCCCATCACACTTTCTGATGTTGAAATAACCCGTGTTACCTGGCTTAAACATTGGTTAAAACAGACTGTAAAACCTAGCTGTGGTCAGCAATACCAGCTTCTTGGGACAAGAGCTGCCATGGTTTTGAACTAATGCTAAGCTTGCATTTCTGTGAAGAAATGAATGAAGTGTGAAGAAAACATTACCATTGAAACAGATCTGTTTTAATTTACCAGACCATACCTGAGGTTTTACACCTCACACGTGCATTAACAAAAAAAGACTGCAGGTAGATCCTATTGCAGCCTCCTAGTTTCTGAAGGGGGCCTACAGGAATGTTGGGGAGGAACTTGTTACAAGGGTTTGTAATGACAGAACAAGGGTGGTGGTTTGTACTTCGAGTGGGAAGATCTAGGTTACAAATTAGGAAGAAGTTTCCTCACTGTGAGAATGGCGAGAAACTGGAACCTATTGCCCAGGGAAATTGCAGGTGCTTTACCACTGGAGGTGATTAAGAGAAGGTTGAATGGAGCTTTGGGAAACCTGGTGTAGTGGGAGGTGTCCCTGTTAACTGTATGATCTTTGAAGTCCCTTCCAACCCCAGCCATTCTAAGAGTCCATGAAAAAAGTAATAATAATCATGGCTAATATGAGTCTGCTCACTGTACTCAGCCAGGGGTTGTGCTACTCAGCGTGTGATGCAGCTACAAAAGGTTAAAGGAGCAGAGAGCCAAAGGTCTGGGATACAAGGCACTTTATCCCTCAGGAGCCTCTAAGCCAAATTCCTTTGTCAAACTGCTCCATTCTCCACTGCCCTTCTGCTTGGCCCTGAGCATCAAACCACATTTTTAAAGGAATGTTCTTTTGCTTTCTCTGCTTTTGTTCTGAAAGGAGAAGGTCATAGACATTAAACACCTCAAGCCCTGTTGCTAAATCAATGTTGTTCATCTCCTGACTTTCTTTAATTGCTTATTCCTTCTTCTTCTGGAATCAAATCCAGTATCCTCAACCTCCAATTTGTGGCTTTCTATTTCTTCTTTAGTGCTTACCTCTCTGCTAGCCTTTCATCCCACTTCATCCTGTTTTTATCACCAATTCTTAATATTTTTATTGTCCCTCTTGGGGTTGATCTGTAATTCTAGATAGCAGAGTTGCCTTTTCCTGCCTAATTTGTGGATTCTTCTAATCTGACCTTAGACGCAGAGCTAGTGGTAGAACAAACCGTTTTCCTTTAGAAGTGAGAGCTGCTCTTGTGTTAATATTTCATGTTTCATTCCTTTTACTCTAGCCCCAGTGTTTTCATGTCAACTTTTCCTCGTAAGGAAAGTCAGGCTGAAGCAATGAGACAGTGCAAATCAGCAGCAGGATAGTCTTTTAAAATGTAGAGTAGCAAAAAAGCAGCCCCAGGCTCAACATTTGTAGTCGCTATAACATGCTTTTACTCTATGAATTCCTATGAAGAGCTAATATTTAAATTTGTAAATGAGAGAAAAAATTAGATTACATTTGCTATGTGTCTTTTTAATATGCAAAACTGGATGTGAACAGACACAAATATATATAATTAGATAAATGATTCATTCTTGATGTGTTAGGATATGACTTGTGTTTAAATAATTCCAGCTGGAATGACATTCCTCTCAGTCATGTGAAAAACTGGAAAAAATACAGCAGATTAATGTCTTAGAGTTTTAATGTTCAGCTGCTATGAACCAGTATCCCAAACTCCATGCCACTTGAACTTGCCTCTTTCCCCCTCAAAGGACAGGTGTTCATGGTTTTCTTTGTTTCTCAACAGTATTTCCTTGAAAAAAAAATTAACTCCAGAAAGAAAAATGCAAAGGAAAAAAAAAAGTCACTTAGGGCTTCATAACATCACGTTTTACCATGTGGAAAAAATGTGGGTGATTGTATTTTAGGATGCTGCCACATCTGGATGTAGCACAGCCAGGTACTGCCCCCTCTGCAGCTGCCTCCACCACAGCTCCATGCCAGCCTTGATGCATACAAAGGTATTGCTGTGCTTGGACACGTGGCGTTGCCTGTGTTGGAGGACATCTGTGGCCTGGGAGCAGAGGTGGCTGAGAAAATCTGTGGAGCTTCTTCTGGAGCTGGTGAATTTCTGACAGCACCGTGCAGGCAGCTGTACAGGCTGACTGTACAAACAGCCATATATTGGCTATTTTCTGATCTCAGAACAAAGTAGGCTTTTTGAACACTGTTTTAATGTGGTTTTTGTTTTTCTCCTTACACACTCCTGCAGCTGTTGTGCCTTTGGTTCCACTGCTCTCTGGTGTACACGAGATGTTTACTTGTCCTTGTCTGGAATAAGGCATAATTAAATCGGGCAAGGTATGCCACCAAACAGCAGTGCTGAGTGGTTTGTAGTCCTTGCAAAACATGCCAAAAGCTTTTACTGAGCTAGGAACAGGTATGATAGCTACTCCTTTTGGCTCCTTTCTGCTGCACAACCAGGAGACTGTTCAGTGATGCCTTCTGACCTCTGTGAGGTGGTTGGCTAGATGGTTAGGGCCGGAGAGGGCTGAGATGCAGAGCTTATGCATTCAGGTGTTGCAGCGCTAACAGGTTAAAAAGGGTTTCTGTGGAACAAAAGCACCTTATTATTGCTTCAGCCTGAGAGTATGAGATTCCTTGCAAGATTTGCTTTGAACAAATGTCAGTGCTTTGCTGTGGGTAGGGGCATATTCGAAGTTGCTTGGCCAGCTGCATTTGGCATTCCTTATGTAGCAGGCAAATCCCTAGCACAGCACACTCTTGGAAAAAATGTCTACTGTCATAGCTCATGTCTTAATCCAGGGTGGCTAGCTCAGCTCGGTTTAGCTGTGCACCTGAGCTAGGTTTCTTAGGCTTCAACTCAGGTTGGCAACACAAGTTCAAGTTAGTAAGGAGACCTGAGTCTGAAAAGGAAGAGTTGCTCTGCAGTCCTGAACTAAGAACTTGCTTACTGCAGTTTGGACTTGAAGCAAAAGCACCCAGCCCTCTCTCTATCGTAGCCTCACCCCTCCAGTTAGAGGTGAGAACGTAAGTCCCCAATGACACCACTGTAAAAGATGCCTCCCCATGATGAGTTAGCGTAAACCATAATGAGCCAAGAGCTACTTTCATTTTTGTCTGTCTGAAGAGATCTCACAGAAAATCTCTCATCACCTGCTTCATAACAAAGACTGACATAGTCATTCTGTGTACATGTTCTAATATAAGAAATAATCAGTGTAAAACAAACAGCAGTGCATTGTCCATTGTAATTTTATGCCTTCTGGACCTCTAAAAACATTAAATAAGAAGTTATTAAATTTAACAATGCTCCTATGATAAAGTGACACTTAAAAGTCAGATGGCTTGTACCACGGAAACGGGGTGGGTGCAGTATGGCGCTGAACAGTCCCACACCTTCTGCACTATGTGTTAATACCAGAATCGATTTTGCCAGCTATTTCAAAACCTTGCTATAACTTAAACTCTGTTTGTTTAGCATATTTACATTTTCCATCCATCCCATTCTCCAGTGAGACCGCACAATCTTAATTGTGTTTTCAGGTTTTACATAACAACATGACATAGTGAAAGTGCAAGTTTTCCCTTAAATAAAACATTCAATTGAATATGCCTTATAGGACACTGATGAGTTGCTTGCAAACTTACTGGGCTCTCTTGATCTGCAGCAGCTGCTGTAGTTAGACATGCTGGATCATGATCTCTCTAGATGTTAGCAGTGAGGATAAAGCCAGGCAAGTGATGATATAAGAACCTGTAAATAAAAATGGGCTAGTGGAGGTAGGGTCATTCATCACACAGAAGCAATACACACTGTTCAGCTCAGCAAATACCTGTCATGCGATGCAGCTGACACAAGAATAGCCTCTGGTAAGCATTGGGATTGACCAGGTAAACTGCTATGAAGTAAAATGGTTAATTCCAGTGATGTCTGGGTTTGGTCTGACCTGTGAACTGCAGTTAATTTTAGAAAAACGCTCCATAACAGGGCAGAGTGTTTAGGGTAACGCTCACCAAAATAGCATTTACTGGTATATAAAAAGAAACAAAAGCAATATTAATTTTCTCGGTGTCAATATTTAACATGTCCTATTGTTCTGACATCTGGACCATTGAACAGACAAAGAGGCTAGGGACTGGCAAAGTGGCCGGCCAAGCTCCCCTCAAAGTTGGGGTATTGCGAAATGCTGGTGACAGCTATGATGTCTGAATTTGAACACGTCACCAAGCTTCGAGAGGTAAAAGAAATTTAAAAAATCCCAACAGCAGACAAAACCCTCCATAACTGCATAAGCCAAGACTAAAGTCAGCCTTTGAAGCGTGGTAAGAGTACATGTTTATTCAGTAAAGTAAACCAGGCGTTTGGTTTGGCTGTCACATGAGGCCAGCTCACTTTTTCTGCCCTGTGGAAGGGTGTGGGGTAAACGGGGCAGCAGTAAGCAATGGGATGGTGTTGAGTAGTGCACTTGCATTTCCCCAGCAAGACAGAGTGGATGGCTCCAGGATGTAAATGTTCTTCTGAAAACACGGCTGCTTTGCTCCTCTCTCTCTTTTAACTCAAGGGTCTCTGAAAGATGGATGGTCTTTATGACCTGCTTTATGGTTTTACAGCATCTTGAGCCTAACTTGTCTTCCACTGATACACACATGTATGCATGAAAGTTTCCTTAACATGGTGTCACAAGTGCTTTTAATTCTCCCACTACAGAGTCCTCCAAAATTCACAGTAATAAGACTCAGGCATGAAAACTTGATAACAGCAGAAAATTACATCCCTTCTGGCTTTTTTTTTGTGATTGATTTAAGTTTCAAAAGTCATTTCTATTCTCAGTATGTACTTTAAGCTTTGGGGATGATACGTGTTTAAAAAATTCTGATCAGTTCTCACCAAGAATAAACAGAACTACTTTCAAGGCAGTGTTTCTCAAGATGGAAAAACACTTTGAAGAGTTCAGAAGCCTTCAATCAGCTGTGGAGAGTTTTATATTCCTTAGTGCAAGATTGTCCATTATAGCATAAATGCCAATCCTTGAACTCTTGGCTTCCCAGCTATAGTTGGTTGCCCCTCATAAATAATGTTGACTGCAGTATTTAATGATACTATCATTAAATAGAATCACAGAAAGCTAGGGGTAGGAAGGGACTTCTAGAGATCACCTAGTCAAACCTCCATGCCAAAGCAGGATCACATAGGGCACAGGAATGCATCCAGACAGGTTTTGAAAGTCTTCAGGGAAGGAGACTCCACACTTTCTCTGGGCAGCCTGTTCCAGTGCTCCATCACTCTCACAGTTCTCCTCATGTTGAGGTGAAACATCCTATGTCCTAACTTATTTTCCATTGTCTCACCATTGGGCACCACAGAAAAGAGACCAGCACCTTCCTCTTGTCACCTATCCCTCAGTTATTTATAAAAAATAATCAGATCCCCTCTCAGTCCTCTTTTCACAAGACTAAACAGCCTCAGTACTGTTAAACACCTTGGCAAAATAACATTGGTGATATTTAAAATACTTATTTACGTAGGAAAGGATGTATGTGGTGAGTGAATCAGCTGCTCTGCATCCATGTTGGTGATGGCTATAAAGCCTTACTTGACTTTCAGAGCTAAGGCCTTTGGGGACAGAGCAACATAGGCAAGTCCTAAGAAGGACTATGAGAAGAAATGCTCTTCCAGTCCAGGGGCCTGGCCAGAATGTGTTTTTATATCTGTCAGAGCTGTGGGACTCAGTGCTCCTAGCCTGCATTCTACTCACCACTGCCTCTCAGCTCTTGCTACTGGGGCTGGGTATCGAGAACATGTGGTTCCTGCTGCTGCTGGGCTTGTATGCTGGTACTGTGCAGTTCACATGAACACAAGAAGGGCTTTTGGTCCCTGTCAGGAAGTGGGGTTGGCTCAAGCCTGTTTTGACAAAGTAAAAGAGGTTGGCTGTGAAAAGCACTTCTGCAGCAAACTGCCACTACAGGGCTGTTAGGTTAATAGTGGAGCCAATGCAACAGGCTCTCGCCCTTTGATTGGATCTAACAGCCCAACCTACCCACTGATCAAACCAGGTGAGAACATTATCTTAATTTTCCCCTTACAGGTTTTGGGGACTTGATACATTCTGCTATCTTCTGTCTTCTAAACCAGTAAGTACTAGTTTAACTTGAAAATGGGCTTTTTTCCCTGCCTGTCTACAATGGTGTTACCTATGGCAAAGCCTCATTTTCTGCTTATTTCTAGGTTGAGGGAAACATTATCCCCTCGGTTTACTGCACTTTCAATATGTGTATTGGATTTAATGTGTAATTTAATTGCTAAACTGACTTTTCCCTGGCTCCTCAGAGCTTTAGTACCATTTATCCATGAAACTTTAATAATTCAGTTCTGGTTCTGTAAGGAAGTCTTACAATACAGTCAAAAACCTTTTCTCAGGTGGCACAGCTACGGCTCATTTTATGCAAAAAGGCTGTTGTCCTTGTTGTGTGCCCTTGTCACTTGACCTGAGTAGTGCTGCCTTCCTGGAAATTTTCAAGAAGAGAGAAAAAAGTAGCAAAGTAGAAAATGTGACTAATGTGAGAAAGGACACTTCAAGAAACGTGTGGCCCTCGGGTCTGCAAGCTTGCCTGCTGCAGTCTGCAGAAACAGGAGTACTGGGTTGGGAAATCTAATGCAAGGGCTGGCCAGGCAAGGGCAGGGACAGGGTAGTTTGTGTCTCAGGCATCACCCCCTGAGGACCTTTGTGAGCACATTCAGTTAAGTACTTTATGTAAAAAATCGAGCAGGCTTGTGCAATGCTTTCTTAACATTTATTTTAGCTGTAAGTTTTAAGAAGCACTTTAGAGATGTTTTCAGGGTTGTCTTTGGAAAGTTTGTACTGATGTGTCTAATGTAATTCTCTAATAAATTAGGGATGTTAATCCTCAAAAAAAAGCAAGCAAGTGGTGGAGTAAGAATCAGGTGAAGGCTGAAATACGCCTGGGCAGGATGGTAAATTAGTCCCTTTGTTATTTAGCAGTCTTAGGTTATTAGTCAAGTTTGATAGTCACAGGATGTGCTTTCACTATACTTTGCTCTGTCTTTTGATTAATCCTTTTCATTAGGCATGAGCTCACATCACTATTTAACTTGATCAAAAGACCAATGTGGTTGTCTAGGGGTCTTGAAATGACTCTAAAAAGGGGGATATAGGACAACTCAGAGCAGAAGCAGCACTCTTGGAAGCAGTATACTTGTGCCTCCCTCCAGTAACAGAGAACTTATTCCAGGTAGCGAATTCATGGTCTGGCATGTGGATTTGTTGCAGGATTTCTTCTGAAACTTCAAAAGGCTTTGCTGATTTTCTGGATGCCTGCTACATCGCTACAGCTCTGCCTCTTGATTTGCTGTATGTGATAATTCCTTGGCCATATAGTCAGCGTGCTTATTCAGTGACGTGTTACTGTGTGTATGTATGGAGAAAGACATTCCACTTTGCCTGACAAAGAAAACATACAGCTGGTGTTTCTTCTTCCAGCTTTGCTTCTGGTGCCTGCACTCCTTTATTCTTCCATCAGCTTTTGTTCAGCCTCCAAGAGCACAATCTGCCCAGAAATCATGAACTAAACTCTTCATATTCCCTCTTACTTCCTTGATTAAGTCAGTTTGTGTCAGACAATACAATAAGGAGGTAGAATTTTCTATAGCTTTGAACTTCTGTAGCTTCTGTTGGAAATGTGAACATTTGGGTACTCAGCATCCCAGTAAATCCTGTTTCAGTTGCTTAATGTGATCTGCTGTTGCTTTGTTACTGAGCTGCTTCAAGCTGTGCATAAGCAGATAAAATAGATGTGTATTCTTCAGTGACACTAGGAATTAGTGGATTTAAATACAGATCATTCCCACAGCCGAGGAAGTAAATTTCAAATGTTTTATATTTGCTACAGCAAGTACATATGTGAGCTTCAAAAACTGTCAAATTAAGACAGAGATAAGTAAAACAAATCTGTCAGGAAAACAACCTGCGCTGCACCTTACCATGCCACAGAACACATCAAAGAGTTTCTTGCATACCATTGGGACTTCAATGCTACTAAATACTCTAGTTTACTGGAAATCATCTGCTGATCTAATCACTGCGTTGGTAACCTGCTGCCTGCAGCTTTGGTCTGCCCACATCATTTATCCTGGTGCCTAGAAGCTCAGGCAGACCATTGCCTTCTAATCATCCTCGCTGTGATGTCCATGCCAGACTACCCGAGGATCCCAAAGTGCTACACAGCTATTAATGCAGCTGTGGAGCAACCGGTGTTATCTCCATTTTACAGATGAGGCAGGCAAGGGAGACCAAGGTGGGTTAAATGACATGCTGAAGGCCACAAAGTTTTTTGTTCAGCCAGCTGTTCCATATAGAAACATAACTGATGTGTATGTTGGTCTTTTAGAACCTCTGCTGTCTTCCTGGACACTTTTCTAGGCATGGGTAAATCTCAGCAGTGGTTACCCACACTCTTCTTCCCAGCTTCCAGTACTGCATGGGGTGAACTGGTCAAGCTCATTTTCTAAATTGGTTTCCTTAAGGCTCTGACACTGCAGGAGGAAGATGACAAAGCGTGACTCCAAGGTGGTAGGTTCAACATTTTGGCATGAGGAATATTTTACTGTATTTTTCAGTGAGATCCCACTCAGGTTGTTTGAACATTTTCTTCTTCGCTCCATTTCTTTATTACAGCTGTTTTAAAATATTCTTTGATCATGCTGCCTTAATGTTGTTTATCTCACAGAGTGTAGCCTTTTGTCTCACAAGAGCAGGTTCACTCCCTCTCTGCCTTGACACATGCTGCTGAACGTGACCGTGGTCTTGCTGTGCAGCGGGTCTATTCATGGTTTTGCGAGTAGAAAGGGCTGAGTGCCATGTGGAGCCCAGCAGGGCTAATAGCATATTTTTTCCCCCGAGCTATTATCCCATTGGATTACCACCTGCCTTTTTACTGTTTTGCAGACTATTTACATGGTCAGCTAATAGGTGATAGGTAAGGTTACTACTAATTGAGTTCCTTTCTTAGGAGTGCAGTGTGGGATGGACAGACCACACGTAAAGCACCAAGAATGCTTCTCCAGGAGTGTATAGACTCTGACTCAAGCCAGTTATCAGACTAAACCACCACAAACTCCATGTGGTGAGTAACTTCAGACAGCATCCAGATAGAAGCTCTGTATTTTGTAACACAAGATTTGGGAAAGGTGATACTGCTTTGAACATTCAATGTAGAGTTGGATGCTATAGCTGAGGTTTATTCACTCCTCTGTGTCCAATACACAGTTTCCAGGAGCAGGCAGCTGTAATTTTCAATCTTGACATTTACACTAAAACTCTTTTTACACATTTTTTTCAGGTTCACAATCAACTAAATCTGGTCCCCACTATTTTAATAGAAAATTTAAAGTAGAGGAGGTACTGAGAATTGTGCATCAGTTCTGCCAATGCTTCTCTTTTTATGCCTTGATTAGTGTGGATGTAGTTAACAGCAATGACACTGGGATTAATCACAGTTATCAGCCTTTGAAGTGAG
This sequence comes from Phoeniculus purpureus, assembly GCA_028565055.1. Classification (NCBI taxonomy): domain Eukaryota; kingdom Metazoa; phylum Chordata; class Aves; order Bucerotiformes; family Phoeniculidae; genus Phoeniculus; species Phoeniculus purpureus. The sequence goes on from JAOXOE010000001.1 coordinate 87,250,611, forward strand.
TGGTGTAACCTACATCTTAGAACCAGTGCTCTAGGCTCTCTGCAGATTCAGGCAGACATCTTCAGAAATGCTTTATTCAAGCAACATTTCTGAGAGAGTTCTTGCAACCTAACCACTTGCCTAGCAAAACAAAATGAAAAGAAGGATACTGAAAGCTGATCTAACCATAAAAAAATTAAAAGAAAAAAGTAAGAGGGATAATAAAGTGGAAGTTCTAGTGGGCAAATCACGTTCATGCTGGAAGTGCATGTTTTGTTGAAGCTTACAAGCTATAAATATGAATGAAATAAAGATGAACTGTAACTACATAACAACCTGATATAGTATCTCCAAGGCTAAGAGAAAACAGTTAAACACTGTTGAATTAATAAGAGTTAAAAAACCCAAATGTACTGTGAGTAGCAGAATTGAAACGGCTACCATAAAACAGCTCCAATTAGCTGTTGCTGTGAACAAGCCGGACAGTTTTCTGTCCTTATCTTTTAATTGTTCTTTCAACCTTTGCATCCTTTTCTTCTTGCTCTGAGAGAAGCAATACAAAACATTTGTTTCCAGGATGTTGAAGAGAGCTATTATTCATTTATCTGAAAACAAAAGATGCCGGTACTTTGCACAATGAGGACTTGCTCACTTGCAGAAAGACTCTAGTCTTGCTGAAATGTGAAACTTGGCTATTTCATATCCAGAACTTGTTTTAGTCCTCAAGTTACTCTATCAAAACACAAGTAGCACTGAAAGGTATTGGTATTGGCTTTGGAGATCTTCTTATTGATATTCAAATAAGTCATCTCTCTTTTTGGGATTCCTGCACCCATGGTCTTTCTGCATTCAGCTTCAGAACTGTTTACTGTAAATTGCACCCCACTCTGCGGTGCTGATGCTGACAGGGGTGTTGTGGTCAACAGGAAAACCCTCTTCACTGTCACCTGGGACCAAGACATGTCTGAGAGCTACATAAAATCTCTATCTTGTGTGAAAATAAATATTCAGTGAGAGATCAAAACCATGGTAACATATTTCATCACTTGTGTCTTGCTTCTTTGGCTCAGATTTCTTCCAGTCACTGTCCCAGCTGCCTCATTTCTTGCCATCACCAATTCCCCCTGCAAAACTTTTGCATAATGGTGGCAAAAGTGTTTAGAGTAAATTCATCATGTTTGAGGTCTCCTGGTCTTACTGGTAGTGTTCTGCATACTTGTTTCTCTTCAGATGGTGTTAATCTAAGGCTGCAGCATTCTCATGCTGAGCGAGAGAAAGAAAATTCAAATTGATGGTCAATCCTTTCTTGTATTTTTAAGAGTAACTGCATTGTTAGTCTGTGCCTTTTGAGATGTGGCTGCTTTTTCAGTATGATGGCAGGTCTAGGATTCAATTTCAGCTTGCTTGCTTTAACAGCTGAGCAATTCTTAGGGTACCTTTTAATCAGAAAGCTGCTGCGTGTTGCTGCACACCTTCTGCTCCTGAGATAGAAGGCTTTGACTGTGCCAGACCATGAAGATTCAAGGGTTGGGTAGTATCAAGAAAAAGACCATATTGTCAAAATTACAGTGATTGACTTTGATCCTGGTATGAGTTGTAAAAACTGTCACCTCTTCTGATCTCCCAGCTAGTAAGAAAAGGGGATGAACACTTGTTAAAGACTTTTCTTATTAAGTTATAACTTTACTATCTTTTCTCAAGATAATGAAGTATTTTAAAATTGAAATCTCCAGTCTTCAGTCCTATCTTAACAGTTTTAGAAATGAGACCTTAGACAAGTTCCTAAAAATGTAGAACAAATAAAGTTTCAGTTTTCCAGCATTTTCCTCTTAGTGGCAGCACATGCATGAAGTGGGCATTCAAGGAAGGGTAGTATCGTGGTTATAATGTACTTCTGTAACCATGAGCCACTGGCAGGTTTTCTAGTTTTGTGTCAGTATTTTGAGGAAGAAATTGAAGATCCTTTGGGCTCTTGTGGTCATTCATGCAGTGGTCAGCCTAACCATAAGGACCACAAAAGCCACAGAACAATTCTTTGAAAAATCTTATATTTAGGATAATGGCCCAGTACAGCAGAGAGGTCCCTCCTTGCTACCAAATAGAAAATAGTAGATACGGTAGAGAGTGCTAGAGGGTTCATCACAAGCACTAGGTCAAGAATGAAGCTGTGGACTGCAAACATTTTCATTCAGGAGTGCCCTGATCACAGGAAAGGCTTAGGGGATGATAGCTGGTAAAGAGCAAGGAAAGAGCAGTCGTGAGTTAGGGGATATCAAAATCGAGATTAAGGAAGACTTTCCTCTATGCTTGACTATCAAGCTATTGGTTTTACTGGAATAAGTTTGCTCATGTAGATCTTAGCAGGCATTCCGTTATCTTTTTAGGCTGGGTCCAGCCCAGTGAGTCTGGATCTTGCATTCCTCTTGAGGAAGAAGTGGCTGCATTGTGGCACCCTGCTCATATCCTTTGGCCAGTAATCCTTCCACAAAATGTTGCCTACACAAGGACTGAAAGAGGTTTATAGGCATGTAACACCACACAGTTAGACAGAAGCAGGAACATTAAGTTGTGTATGACATGTTAGGCATCTCCCTTGTCCACTAGCATTTGTCTAACATTGCTACGATAGAAACTTCTAAGATTATTTTGAAAGGCAGAGGAGTCTCTAGTTCCACAGCTGCAGAATGAAATGAGTCTCATTTCTCAGGATTTAGAAGTACTTCTTACTGATGTGCTCTCTTCTCAGCAACAGTGTGTGAATTGCAAAGGTCTTTTCAGGCATGAACTTTGGGAAAGACCTTTTGTTCTGAGTTTGTTGACAAGCTGCCCAGAGCAACAGTGCTCTCAGTTGTCTGTGAAGCTCCTTGGTACTACCTTGCTGTCCTTATAAACCAAATGACATATTTCTCTTGCCAAAGGGACTAAAGGTACACCTATATGCATCTGCAAAAAGAAGTCTTGCTCTCCATGATGTGAGTCATGGAGACATCTTTCAGTCCATGGTTCTGTGTGCATGTCATTCTTCACTCCCTTCTTCAAATAATACACTAATTTAGTATCAGCTAGTTCCTGTCCTCTAGTACAAGTATTTTTTATTCCTTCAAGGAACAGGTGAGATTGGGTTTTGTTCTAATGCTGAAAAGAAAACTGTGCAGAACAAAAGGGCACACTTCATTGCATTAAAGCAGTCTCCATCTTTGCCACCGGTGTGGTGGCTCCAGCTATGCCGAAGCACTTGTACGCCATAAGAAAAAGGAAAATCTCATCAGTGACAGCTGTATAGGGATGATTTTTCATTTCTTGGAGAGACTGTCATAACTCACAGTCCTAAGAGAGTGTCTGTTTCTCACTGTCACTGGTGAGATAAGCTACATTTAACGCTGCAACATCAAAGCTGCCAATTTCACATTTGCGTTTAGTGGTACAATTGCAAATTAAATGCACTGCCTGCCTGGCTTTGGTTTGTAGAGGGTGCAGTGATGTAATTATGTTAGAGTGGAAAAAAGCTTATTAAAAAAAGTGTAGAGGGGTAGAATTTGGCATTTTCAAAGTTTCAAAGCATGGGAATGTTGGACGGGTGCAGGTTTAAATGCTGTGGATTTATTATCAGCAGTGCTTCAAAAAAATGTGCATGACGGTTTCGAGGTTGGACTCCTTATTCTGCAGATTAGTAAAGAATATTATTGGCTAGCTGAGTGCTCAGTATAAAAGAAAATCAAGATCCAATCTGTTCTAACTAGTATGGAAAGAAGGAATTTTCGTTATCGGCAGTGGAGATGAAGTATGTGTTTGTGGCTGTAAGCAATGGTGAGGTACAATTAGAATGAGAATATACTGGCTGATTATCTGTTTGTTTAAATGAGGAAAGATGCATCAAGTTCCTTTCAGGTGAGGGACTATATAACAAACTACTGATCAGGATTAAGCATCGCGTCTTATTTTCTTTAAAAGGCTAGTGAAGTAATTGAAAAACACAGGCTAGAGTCTGTTGTACAAAGACAGCATAAATCTAAAGTGAGGGAGACAAACATACAATGGTTACACTTCTTCACAATCCATGTGTCCTGTGTCTGGACTATTTATTAACTGAAATGTGAATGGGCAATGAAGGGCCAATTTATATGTTACACCGAGAGATGTATTATAAATGCCTTAAGCATTGATTTCCTTCCTTTGCCTATTCTTGATTGGGACATACACACAGAGAGCAGCAATAATGTGGGGTTTCCTTATCTGATCTTGGATATTTCCCCAGACTGTCTGCAACCATTAACCTTGCATATTATCTGACTTTAGTGATTAGTACAAGGCACATAAAACCGTATTGATGGCCAGCCTTGGGTTAGAATGGTGAGCTGAATTATTGGAGGTTAGATTTTGCTGACTTTGTGATACAAATGATAGTATTAGGCTAGTCCCGTGTAATTGCTAATTTGTCATTTCTTTCATGGTGTAGTCAATGATAGGGTACTAACGAATGAGACACATAATTGTGTGATACCCAACTGGAGCTTCTTGCTGATGCCTTCTGCGCCTGTATTAAGAGGAAGCAAATGTCAAGACACTCTTTGTTCACCTGTTCCTCTTGCATTTCTGTGCTCTGCTGCTAGATGATCAGAAACAGCTTTTGTAATCAATGCTGAGGCTGCTGCAGTTTGGTTTATAAGCCTAACTTTGTTCTGTTGCTCCCATTTCTTTTACTGGGGTGCTTTTGGTAGGTTTCTTTAACTTCTTGACTGCTGTAGCTCTGTCACGAGCTGTGTGCGCTGTGAACTTCAGCAAATAAAGTCCTCCAGGACCTTACAGTTGCCACAAAGTGGGCTTGCAAAAGGATCTGGAAGTGGGTAAACTGGGCGTCAGTATCTGAAGCATTTCTTTTTGTCTGGAAGTGGGTAAACTGGGCGTCAGTATCTGAAGCATTTCTTTTTGTCTACCATTCTATTTTTTGCCTAAACTGTTGTATGAAAAGATCTAAATGGACTGGATTAACGTGTTGCAGTGATCAATGAAAATGCTTCTTATTATTAACTTGGAGATTCTTTCCTTTCCATTGATAAAACAGAGTTAATTGTTGTTCATAGGTATAATTTCAGCCTGTGTTATTGTATATTTCTTAGTGCCTCACTGAAGACATAGATAGTCACCTATCTATCTTCCCCCTGACATCAGGGCCAGATCTTTAGTTTACTTGTGTGGTACTGAACCAGCCTAGCACCTGAACTAGATCAGGCTCTCCTGTAGTGGGCTGTGGTGGAACACCAGCTCTGGAACTGCTGCCCTTACGAGCACTATACTGGCCATCTGATGTCACAGCTCCAGAAAACAAATTTTAGAAAATCTTGGTCTGCCTTAAAAAAGACAGAAAGATGAAGGCAGAACAAGAAATAATATTTATTACTAGAAAAATTAAAACCAATCACGGTTTGTCAAGAAGTCTGTAAAATGAGTCCAAGTGGATTTTGAAAACCAAAAAGTGTGTGTGACGCAGAGAGAAACTAGAGTTTATACTATAGTCAAACTAAAAATAACAGGTTTATGTTAATTGCATGCTTGTTGCAAGCTGTGTTGATGGGTTTTACAGATTTGGAGTCCTAGTGTGGTTTGCTGCTCTACAGTTTGGTCATAGTGTGACACAACTAAGCTCAAATCACTGGTCTTCAGTTGCAAGTCCTTGAAACTCCTTCCTTAACTGGCGTGATGGTTTAATTTTTAGGAAACCCACTTTGAAAATCAGCTTTTAAATTTTCTTACATGTAAAATGGGAATCACCGTATTTGTTTGTGCCTGAAAATTCAGTTTTATGTGAGAATGACAATGTTAGGCTGTCAGTGAACAGTGCCCATGATACACAGCAGAGGTGTTCTGTGTCACCTATCAAATTTAAAGTGTCAGAAATGCACGCTACCCAAATTAGTCAAAATCTTAATTTCATATCCTTAGATTTAGCTAGAAGCCCCATAATTTTTTTGGCCTCATAGTTCTGTTCTCTGCTTTTGTTCTGTGCATCTATAGCTCCGTAGTGAACTGTCATTGATGGCCGCAGTTGTTCCATTTCTTAAATGACGTCAGCATAAATAGTCTTCTTTTGGAACAGGTGGTGTATTTATTGCATTAGTTTTCAAGTCAGTAGTCACACCATTCTAAAATGTATTATTAACACATCTCTGAGTTTGGAGTGATGTTCTTTTGCTGCTGAAGAATTCAAGCTCTGGTAGTGGCACGCTTGCAAACTGCTATTCCCCCTGACGGTTTTAACAGAAAGATAGGAGGGCAGCTATGTTCCAGATCCACTTGTCTCTGCATACAGGGACTGTTGTGTTTGGGAGAAGAGCTAATTTGTGAGCTCGAGTCTTCACAAATTAACAGATAAATTCTATCATTAGAGTAATTCAGAGGAAATTCTAAATTTTCTAGATTTTTCCCTCATTCCACAAGTATTTGTGGGGTGCAGTAGCTTTTCTTCTAGGTGCAGTGTTTCAACAAAATTCACTAGCAAATACAATAACAAAGGGAGTGTTAAGGTTCCGCTGATGCAGAGCTAGTGGCTTTTGGAAGCACAGGGGTAGTAGGATTTAGAGAGACAGAGAGCACGTGCCATTTCTGCCTTGTGAAGGACTTCCACAATAGTAAAACTAACCAGAAAACATATCTGATTGGGTGTAATGATTTCTGGTGTCTGGAGACACTACAAACATTCTGAAGTTGCCTTCTGAAGTTATTCTCCACTGAGAAACAGGATTAGAGATTGGACATGGTGTGTTAGGTGAATACCTGGGTCTTTAACTGATTTATGGGTATGAGTGAACTCTCTCGAGGTTATAGTATTTGTTAAACTTTGCTTCCTCAGATTCCGTGGGAGCTCTGTATTGTAAGCCCTGAGAAGCATTGAGATCCAAGGATTCTGATTGTTTGGTTTCTCTGTTCTGATGCTGCACAGGAGTGTTGGCAAAGCTTCCTGCTTATTAGTCCAAACACAGTCTAGATTGATAAAGTACTTTCTGGACAACAGAAGGTTTCATCTGTTTGTAATGCAATAAAATTAGGAGGAGGTTACTTGAAGGCTAAGAAAACATGTGTTGTCAAGGTAGGATGCCCCTTCAGAGCGGTTTGCTGTTTCTTTATGACCTTCTCTATAGGCTCAGGAGACTGTCCATGTGTGTTGTTGAGGGCTGTGCAACGTGGCATGAGAGGATGTATGAGCTCTCTGTGTGTTTATTTTTGATAAACAGTGTATTGCATCACATAGACATGAAGAGGTGATTTACTCATGTAGTGCATCTCCCGGCAGCTGCAACACTAACAACAATTTCAGAACAACTTTACATGGTTCTGTTCAATCCAGGTCCCTGTAAGTAGCTGGGGAGACGACTGGATCTCTCACCAAATCTGTTAATCTAGACTCTGTAGATATTGCTGATGGAGCTTGCTGGCAAGATGCTCAAGAGTAAAAAGAAACCAGACTTGTTAACCGTTTATTTGAATCAACAAAGGATAATTTTGACCTGAAACCCTGAAAGGGCCATTGTTGCTACAAGTCGTCTGTTTTGCCCGCAATAAATATAAAACATTTCTGTTGAAGGAAAATACAGCACCATAAATAATTAAAACTATTCCAATTGACGTTTTTGCTCAATTTTAATCTGACCTTAGATCACACTGGTCAGCTGTTTTATTTATTTTTTTAATTACTGATTTTTTAGAGAGATTAGTCTAAGCAATTACTAGTTAATATCCTTAATAGCCCATTTTACATGTAGTCCACTGCTATGTTGCCACTGGCCCTGCTTGAGAAATATAATACACTGAATATCAGATCACATCCTGTGTGTCCCCAGTATTAAAGAGAACAAAATGAAAGTAATATGAATTTCACTGATAAGGACTACTTTTGCTGTGATTATAATTCTATCAAAATGTACCAGTCTAATATGAAATGCAGATTTACATATCTTTGAAATAATACAATTATATATAAGAAACCTTTCTTTAGTGATTAAGACAATGAGACTATGAGACTTGCCCCACGGTTTTATAGGGAGAAGTCCCCTTTTTTTGATCTGGACAATAATTTTTTCTCTGGATGTTATTGAAGCTATATGAGGCAGCAGCTTTGCTGGGTTTTTTTAATCTTATGGAGGGTTACAATTGTTCTGTCAGTGATACTTGGGTTACATATTAAATGACCTTGTGGAGGTTCCTGCTTTATAGTAATCAACCATTTAGAAACAACTGGATGGCATATTTGTACCTCACAGTTAGTTATTGCACTGAGATTAAGGAACTGTGGACCTTCGGTACGTGCTATTATTTATTGAACCGTGTTTGAAGGAATTTGTCTGCTGCTTTTCATTGATGGGAGTTTCTGGCTAACAGCACTTTAAATAAGTGGAAAATGCTCAGTTATCACCCAATGTGAACAGGATCAATAATAGTTTAGTAGTGTCTGATAATTGCAGTGGCTGTTATACACAAGAGCTTGCATCTTCTTGAGTGACTCTTATCAATCTATTGTCCATCATCATCTGATAATCAGACCCAAAATGTAGCAGGGAATTATCCTTTTTTGAATCAAGCTTGTGAAAAACATTTGAAATAATGGCAAAAAAAGTCTTATTGTTCCACTCAGCATGGAGAAAAATTCAGTATCTGGGTGGCTTATGTGAGAAAGTGGAAAAAAGATAATAATAAAAAATAAAAATCCAATATGACTTGCTAAGTAGAAAAATACACGTAGCACAGTGATACAAGGACAAAATGTTTCTGCAATATTTGGAGACTCTCTGAAAGTATTTGCAATTATATTGTGAAGGAGTCATGACACTTTGTACCTCTTAGGGCTATGCCGGTGACCTGAAAGGAAATCAGAGGGCGCACATGGCAAGAGAGGTATGCTAGGGTGCAGCAGAGTGCAGCTCGTGGTGCTTTGTTCTGGAGGGCAGCATCATCTCCACTTCACAGTATAAGCACCCCAACGCTGTGACGGTGTGAAGCTTTGACTAGTCCCCCCAGCTCATGGAAGTAACATTGCTCGTGGACATGCTGAGTTCACTTCAACCAGAAGAATTTTTCTCCACCCACCCCCACCCACCCTGCCTCTATCCCCTCTTTTGAAGCCAATAGCTTTTTAAATGACTGTCTCATCACGTTCCTGCCTATGCTTCTCTCTCCGTTTTGCTTTACCTCTTTTCAACTTATCTTTTACCTTGTTACTACTCTAGCATGTATAGCCTGGCTGTGTTGAGCTCCATGTTGGAGGAAGACAGAAGCAAAGCTTTGCACTCTTTGCCCTTACTGTTGTAGTTTTAAGTGTAGAATCATAGAGTAATTCAGGTCAGAAAAGACCTGCTTAGAGCAGTTTAGTGACTTTAGGCTTATCAGGGACTGATACAGGCAAGTCAACTTTTGGATGTCTGCAACAATCTCCACAACCTCTCTGCATTCCTGTTCAAGTGTTCGATCACCCTCATAATAAAAAAAAAATCTTAATTCAGAGGAAATCAGAAAGGCTCATATTCTAACTTGTGTCCGTTCCCTCTTGACTTACCACTGTGCACCTTTGAGAAGAGCCTGGCTTCATCTTCTCTAAGTCTTCCCATCAGACAGTTGTAGGTATCAGTAAGGTCTCCCCTTATCTTTGTAATCTTGATCAGACCCACTCCTTCAGTCTCCTCCTGTACATCATGTGCTTCTGGCCCCTGGCTATCATAGTGGATCTGTGCTGGAATTGCTCCAGTTATGCCAATGTAATTTTTCTACCAGAGAGTCCAAAACTGGACACAGTGTTCCGGATGTGGTCTCATCAGTGCTGAGCAGAAGGGGTAGATTACTTCCCTTGACTTTCGAGTTGTGCTTTTGCTCGTGTAGCCCAGTGTTCTGTTGTTTGCTGCAAAGACTAATGACTCATACTCAAAATGAAGATGCTGTGACGTGAGGGCATAAATTGTGTTTAATTATATGCTGTTTGTGGCGTATTGTTGTGTTGTGGTTTTGAGGACTTGTCAAAAATCACTACATCAAATCATACCCCAGAGTAATGTATTCAGGGTATCTCAAATTTGATCACAGTGAACTGAAGTCTGCAAGGTGATATATGACAAATTTTTGGACCTATCCTTGAAAGCTGCCCTGCTTGAGCTTGACTCAAACCTTCAGAGGGCCAAGTCCTTTGTCATAGAAATGGCAATCATAAGAACTCTTTCTTGTGCCATTCTGGAACTTTCAGCTGGCTTGCTGTGTACACAGAGATGTTTAAGAAAGCAACCTCTTCAGTCTTTGGGGAAAACCAGGCTGAATACTGCAGCATAAAGTGCCTGATGCACACTGACAATGATTTGCAAATGATGCATGATGATCCATGACACACTTACACTTCAACCCAAACCTGTGCATTTTGGTTTACTCTGAATACTTAGCCCTTAAAAATCAAAATAGTGTGGAAGAGTATTCTTATCTGATCTCAGGTGATTCCCATACACTTAATCATGAAAGAATATTAATAAGGAATGAATATGTGGCATGTATACAAGAAGCTCTGTCACTTTTCTACATGGAGAAAAGAGTGAAGGGTAACTAGGTTCTAATTTGGCTGTCTCAAGTTAAGTGTCCAAAGTTAAGGCAGGATGAGTTTGGATTCCAGCTTCTTATAAAAATAAATACTAGATGTAGCTGACTGGGAAAAATTAAAGTATTTGAGGAACACAGGATTTAATTTTTTTTCTCAGTTACTCAGTTTAATTTGTACTTCCCTTAGGAAGAGGTTGCCACTCTTCATAGTAGATTTAATGATATTTTGCAAATGGTTAATAAAATGTAATAGGCTTAGGACACTAGAACTTACTGCAGGATATTCTGAAGTGATAAATATTTTAGATGGAAATATAGGTGATTTGAATTCACAACAGTCAGTTATTAAGTGACCTCCTAATCTTCAGCTTTCTGTAAATCAAATCTAAAAATGAAACCTAGTGAGATGTTTATCTACAGTGTTAAATCTCCCCCTACATTACATAAACACAGTCTCAAGTTCTCCTATATGATAGAAAAGTGTTCCAAACCAATGAGTGTGGGGGTCCATTCAGGTGATAACTTGGTTGTAGTCAGACCAATTAAATACCTGTTCTACTTAGTCTTTTAATCTTGAAATCAATTTTCCTCCGTGCTTACTGATTACAGTAAGCTTTGGTTTTTCCTCTGCAGCTGTTTGTTTTGGCATGGAAGGTGGGAAGAAGATCCTTTTGGAGCCAGCTTATCCCAGAGCAGCAGGGCAGTATCAGGCTTATCTTCTCCCATTTAACAAGCTAGAACTGCCAGCTTGCCCAGAGAAGGTGTTGGACAGCCTGAGCATGAATAGTTTCAGCAGATCCATGCAGTGAATTGTCCTCAAACTCTCAGACCATCCCTTTTTATCCTCTTTATCCTCAAAACAGTCTGATACCCAGTATCCAGAAAGTCAGTGTGAGTTGTGCTTTTTTCACTTTAAATCTAGAGAAGCGGGTATCAGTATCAAATCTTACAGCCTACCAGTCCTCTGAGACAAACACTAAAACCTAGGAGCTGCTGTCTTTAGGGTAAGAAAGGTCACGGGAGGACCCATAACCCCTCTGACTTAACAGCTCCCCTTTTAAGAGAGGGAGGACAAACAACAATGTGAAAATGCATCTAGAACTAGAAACAGGCAATGATTTTGGTGCTAAAAGGCTAAAGAGAATCTCTGAATGCTCTCAAGGACTGCAGTTCACTTTCTGGTTTTAACCAGGCAGGAGCCATGAAAGCAGCAAACGGCAATTTGTTATTATTACTTCAAGAATAGTGACTTCTCCTGTCCTGTCTCCACTTATTTTGTTTAGAAACGTGAAGTTACTTTAAGGTAGGACAACAAGGGATGAGCTCCTTTAGCAGCACCACAACATGCAACATCCAAGTTTGTCTCACAACAAGAAGGAACAGCTGATGGAAATGGGGTGGTTTACCTTGGAGAAAAGGAAGCTCAGAGGCCATCTGATTGCTGTCTATAACTACATGAAAGGAGCTTGTAGCGAGGGGGTCAGTCTGTTCTCCCAAGTAACAAGCAACAGGACAAGAGGAAATGGCCACAAGCTATGTTAGGGGAGGTTTAGGTTGGATATTAGGAAAAATGTCTTCACCGAAAGGGTCGTCAAACATTGGATCACGCTGAGCTGGGAGGTGGTGGAGTCATGATCCCTGAAAGCATTTAAAAAGGTGCAGCTCTGAGGGACATGATTTAATGTTGATCTGGTAGTGCTGGGTCAGTAGTTGCACTTGATGATGTGCAATGTCGGTTCTAGCCAAAACGATTCAGTGATTCTGTTACAGCCATATCCTCTGCCTGTAACAACCATTTTCTCTCAAAAGTCGTGAGATCAAGTAAAGATTTTATAGACGATTCTTCAGGTGTGTTCAGAGATGTTTGTCAGCAAACAAAAAAAATGAGTATATTTAATGGACTTATCTTTCAGTAACTTTAATGTCCTTTTTTATCACATAATCCCCTGAAATATGAGATTAATTTCTCCTGGTCTAAGGTTGATAATGGGGCTGGTTTTTCTGTTCACTTTGCTTTGCTTGTTTTTTAGCATTTGGGAAGGTATGAAACTGCCTCTTATGTTCTTTATGAGACTACTGTGTACCTTCATTTACCAGAGCTGTGTTGACCTCTGCCTTCCAGAATTTTATAGACTTCCCCCTTAACATTCTTGACTGTAAGTACAGTTGAAGTCTCTCTGTGCAGACCTGCTCCAAGACGGTACAAAAGATTGCCATTTCTTATCCACCACCCATCATCTAGCTTGACATCTGCTGCTGAGACGGTTTCCTGAAGTTGCATTTAATATTCTAGTGCATTTAGTTACTTACTTACGGCTGCTCACCAGTTGGCAAGGTCACACAAATTTGATGCGGGGTGTCCCTGTAAAACACCTGCATTACAAAATGAAATGTGTCCTTACATGAGATTCCGTTACATCCAAATTCTACACCGTCTACAGTTTAGGGCTCACAAAGAGCATAAAAGTCATTAAACTCCTTTGCAAGCAGACCTGTTCAGAGTAAAATTGAGTCTGGGTATAACTTTTACCACTCTTAGTATTTGGCTGATTTGCAGTGGGGTGATGACCCATGCAGCTGTGTTAATAGCTCAAACATCCAAAAATGTATTCTTCTATGTCACGCACTGATACGTGAAATAACACACCTTTGTGAAGTAGGTGCATGCACTAATGGGTGTTTTAACTGTTGATTTCTCTGTTCCTGTCACCATTATAATATTTCTTAATCACTGCTTTTTGTGTCTAATTTACCCAAGAGTATTTTTAATAGAAGCATAAAAGACATTCAGTGCTGGATATGAAAAGAAATGGAACTGGGGTCCAGTCTCTTTAGCAAATACTCCATAACAAAGTAACTCTTGAAAGGCACGTAGCGCTAAGAGAATAAAACAAACGCTTCAGAGTAATTCTGGTCTCTCAGATAAATACACAATTAAATTGTATCATTTACAGTAGATACTAATTTACATAGGCAAATATGTGAAGCTTTTCCAAAGAGTAAGAAAGGATCTATATAACTGGAGAGACCTTTAACAAGCTTATTCTCCTCTCTGTTAAAGAATAAACCAGAAAAAATATTTTAGTGTTAGAACTTCTGTGATATGTTTGAGAGCCTTTCTTACAAATGATGAATAAAATTAGCTGCTGCCCGTTCTCACGGATGCTACCAGGCCTTCACACAGCACTATATCAAGGTTTTCCACATGTCAGCATACTACTGCACGTATATCTTTACCATTCATGAAACATAAATGAACATATTTATAGACTAACTGGCAACTGATTTATAGAAAGGTAAACAAATGGTCATGTCTAGTTTTGGTTTTGCAAAATAAAAGCTATGAATGTCCCATTAATGAAATACGTGGGAAGAATTTGCTTGTTACTCAATTTTATTAAGGTAAAAATCTTATTTTCACATAGACAAGTGGTTTAAGAAACACAAAAGGCACGAGGTGGTGGAAACTGAAGTGAGTTTGGCTTCTTCCTGAAAGGCAGTGCAGCAGGCAAGTGAGTGGACTACAATGGGTCTTCCAAACCCAATTGAAAAAGCCTCCCTCAGTGCTCCCATCATGAATAGATGGTTTATTTCAAGCGCACCTAATTGCCAATCCACTTAACAATCCGCTCCAAGAGCATTCATCTTTTTCTATGCCCTGGCACCCACGTATATCTTTTAAAATTTTGGGGGCATTTTCCTTTAAGTGTTGAAAATTATGTGGCTGATACGTAACACTGATGCCGTTGTGCTGCATCTAAAAATTATACCCCCCAGCATGACCCACCAGGGTACATCATAACGTGTAGTTGTGGTACTAAACAGTCCACCTAGCCCTAGCTGTTATGGTGACCACTTCCTTATCAAATGAGAGACAAACCTGGAAAACAGGCTACAAGCCAGCCACACAGCTGCTTGCTTCCTGAACTTTACATTTGCAGAATAACACTACCTTATTTTCTCTGTTTTGAACTAAATGACGCAGAGGTGTTAGAATGAATGAAATGTCCAGTCTAAATGCAATAATTAAATTAGCCGAAGCATAATGTTCCACATGTGATGCAAAGGTATTGTATATATTTCCCACTGACTGGAAAGGTTTGTTTAATGAATAATACGACGCCCACTAATGACCACTGCCCTGTTTAAACAGAGCAACTGTACTTTCTGCTTGCTGTTTATGTGAGACAGAAACCCCGGGGTTAAATGTTGGGACTGTTTCTTCAAGCACATGCAGACATACATATGCATTGCTGTACCTCCTTTTGTAAAACAGAAAAATTACCTGATGAGAAGACCAGCAAAACTCCAGATGAATACGAGACACGATGAAGGTCTCAGATTTTAAGAGGAATATAGCTCTGGATTTTGTTCTCTTCTTTTGTTATAATCACATATACCTGACATAGGTAGAGTATCGATCTGCCTACTGGTGGCAAAGCTGGCTTTTTGTTCACCTGGTGGTCCCGTTACCTTAAAGCTGCATGTCAGTTCATCAAAATCAATTCTCTTTTGATTTTTGCAACAGCAGAGATGGGTCAGATAACAAATGACAAAGGGCCCCATTCACGGCAAAGCGATTGTTGCATTACGAGCACAATTTTGTAGGAATTTTAACAAAAAGAGAAGCGCAAGAACACAATTTTACTGCATCATTTACTGTTTCACATGATGCCTCAGACCTCTTGTATGTCACATAATACAGTGTTTACACTGTCCTCAGAGTAGGCTAGACTAGACATAAAGAGAAACACACTAGACTCAACAGCGCGTGTTTTGTCAATAGGAAAAAATGTTCTTAACTTAAATGAATTTCCTAACACACTGAAATAAATTCAGAAACATCTTAACTGACCAAACAGCACTCTGTCCATATTAGAATATTACCTTCTATTTATTTCAGTTGCTTAGCATGGGTCATGTAAGTGAGGCCAGGGCTCACAGATCCAGTGTATGAATTGGTCATTTCTCCTGCCGAACAGTTATAAATAACTCCTGCAAGGCTGGCTTGAATGCACAGCTCAGCCAGAATCTGCAAAAAGATCCATTTGGTAGTTTTGCAGAGATTTTTTACCAGCTCAGTGCTGACAGCTGATGCAAATGTATGAATTAAAAGAGGGAGGGTATGAATTAACATTTTCAGGAAACAAAATTTAAAAGCTGACATTTTTGCCTGAATGAGAGTTTGTATTTGAGCAACACTGAGCTCATGCAGACCATAGATGTCTTTCTTCGAGACAATTATCAGATGAATGGCAAATCTCTACATAAAAATCTAATTTAAATACTTTGACACAAACATGAGCATCAAAGTAGGACTGTAGGACTGGGAGTGTCCTCTTGTCCACGTGTGGAATACCCTGGGCATGTGTTTGAGCTCTGTTCTATTTCAGTAATAGCATCAAAGTTTGGAAAGCTGCTGACTTATTTCCTGGAGGCTCTCATTTTAGAGTAGCTCTTGGATGCCAGAGTTGAAAAAGGCATACTTGTGATCTCTTCTCTTCTCCTGTAGTGCTTTAAGAATGTAAGGACTTAGCAAGCTGGTAGCTATTTCCCATCTCTGACGGCTCTTAACTTTTTTCTTAAACCATGATATTGTCTCCTACATTATATCTAACTGGCCAGACAGTTGTCTCTAATATTGGCATGTTGGAAGGATTTTGTACATAGGAAGGCTGTAACTTCTCTTCATATTTCTCCTTTAGTAATTCTTTCTGAATTGCTTTCTCCAGAAATTATGAAGAATTGCTCTTTATGAGTGTGAGCATTGCCAGGTCGGTGAAGTATGGTTGTGAAACGATTACAGGGGGATGGCGTCCAGCTTCTTGTAAATGGGCAGCCTTGTGGGCTAAAGCTGGCATTGTGGACTATTTTGCAAAGTCTTTCCCTTCTCAACCAGCCATAGGGTTTCCAAGCGCAGATTTAGATCTCCCCACCTGCACTGATGGCAAGATATGTTTTTTGGACACATAATACGACTGAGGACTATGGGACTTGCTGGCACCCTCATCAGAACTGGGAATGCATCTACTCCAAACTTTCTGTATCTTTACAAGTCCGTGGAAGTGACAACCTTTAGGCCACTCTGGGCTTGGTTTTGTTGTTGTTAGGTTGGGGTTTTTTTGCTAGAGAACTCAAAAGAGAAGCAGTTGCTGTTTGTCAGTCAAAGGGGATAAAAGTGCAAACAATGACAGTATTATGCCTGTATGGATGTATGATTTGCATTTAGATTTATGTAAATAGCTATGGAAATTAAGTTGGCACTTGGCTTTCAGTAGGTTCCTGCTATGGCTCATGGAGTTACAAAGTTTGACAGCGGCGTTTTAGTTCCTTTGGTCACAAGAGAATCTCATCTCTGCTTAAGCAGTGCCTTGGTCACTCTTCCTTTTTTATTTTCTGCAAGATGCTAGGCAGACTGTTCCCCCTCAAGTCTGCAAGATGCTAGGCAGACTGTTCAAGTCTCACAAACTTGAAACTACTCAAAACTGTTTTAACCCCACAGGTTTTAAGCATGCACCTGTTTTTTTTTGCATGTGCGTATTCTTTCATGTTTTATACGCACAGAAACATCAATTTACTGATTTCTTTCTGCAGAGGGATTAGATGCCAGTAGCCAGGATCATGTTGGGACAGCCTTTTCACAGCTGTTTAAGCACGGAATAAAAACACTTATTGATCGTTCTGAAACACCGAAGACATGGCTATTATTACTGCATATCCATTTATCCTCTGGTGTTACATTTGTCTAACAGACAAAAGTCTTTAACCAACATGTTGCCCAGACTGCTAAGAAGACACATTGCTCTGGAGGATGTGCTACCATTTGTCCAATCTACTGTAATCTTATTCCTAGTGTAAATGAGAGTATCACATTCACTTAATTGGGAATAGATGCTTGTCTGCCAGGCTCAGATAAACACATATTTCAGTGTTCCTTTTGGAACTGTGCAGCTCTGAAATATGTTTTTCTTAGGGCTAGTTTAAGGTCGTAGTATCTACAAGTGCTTTACTCACAATCAACACATTCCGATGCCTATTTCCTATTTCCTGAAATGCTCTGTAACAGTTGCCTCACCATTTATCTTCTCTAATACGAAATACCAAGTGCCATTCCTTCTCTCTGGCACACACACATATGTGATTTAACTTTAGGTCTGCCTGGTGCAGATATGCTGATAGTTTATCAGGCATTTTTTTTCTCCCAGCCGTCTGCTTCTGGGGAGTTTGTCAGTTTGCAAGCTATAATGAGAAGTAGGTTAAAAGAAAAAGGGCATTTCAGTAGAGGAGGGAATTAAAATTCAGCAGCCTAATATCAGCAGTAGTTTATAACAGGGCCTTATAAAAGGCAGCTCTGTGTCTCTTTTGGTGTGCACTTTTATTTCCTTTGATATCAGCAGGGGAATTTTCTCTGCAAGACCCATTCCCATCTCGCTTTTCTGCTTTCAGATCCCTGCTGCTCTGGGTTTTCTCCTTTCATTTTGATATATGTTCTATTCTTCAGCCTTCCCACTTGAAGGTTGTAGGAAGCTCGATATTGCCCTTAAAATACAGAACACAATTGACGTGAAAATTCTTCAAGGGGTGGCCCTGCTTTTCTTATATGTTGAAAAGAATCCTTCGACTTACTGGAAGGCCTTGGTGGTGGTGGAGGTGAAACCTTCAGGACACCATTCTATGCCTAATGATATTCTACTAGAAATGGTGACTCGCTACCGGTATTTTCAGTTGCACACTGTCTTTAAGAAGAATAAATTTGGGTATTGCATAATTACATAATACTCAGGTATAATTATGGGTTTATATATACACATCTATCACTAATGCTGCTATTGAATTAAAAATGTGGTGTAACAAACTGATCCTTAGATGTTTGCCTTCCATGGAATGTGGCAAGATCCCCAGTTTAGTCTGAAGAAATTTATTTTCTCTGCTTCCCAGAGCAGAGGCTGAAAAGCCCAGTAGGTTCTACTGAGAAGCAGGGACTCTCTTTCTAAGCACTAATCATAGTGTGGCTACCGTGGTCCAGACAAAACTGTGTTTACACCTCCCCTTACAATTCACTTAAGCTCTTCTCTGAGTCTTCTCTCACTTTTTTGGGGTCAGGCTGGGAAGACGGTGTGCAGGGGGGGCAGGTGGTTATGGCTCAGGCTCGGCTCTGGCAGTGGCCTCCAGTGCATTTCTAGCTGTTGCAAATAGATGGCACTTTTGACTTATGCTAGAGCAACTCGGTTGGTCGGATGCAGTACCTGAAAACACTCCGCATGCTGGGGTTTTCCTAAGTCGGGCACCCATTTGTTATTGGTTATAGAGGAGCAAAAGTAACGAGGTAGGTTCTGGCATGTCTATCTCAGGCAGATAGGCAGGACAGCTTGCAGAAGAAATAAAATGGAACGGTAGAATGGGTAAATCGAGTGCAGTGGTAAAACACTTTCTGACTTGTGCACTGGGTTCTCTGGGCAAGCAGGAATTATCTTTTACTACCAAGTTGCTTTAAACGTGAACGAGGCAATTGCCACAACAGTCTGGTCTACACGTGTGCACACGCAGCCACACGCAGCCATGCAGAGGGGAGAAAAAAATCAGCCTGTTGTCTTGCAAGTGTTACTTATCATATTAATTAAAATCTGGTGACACGATAACATGAGCAGCTGTGTGGGAAAGCGAGGGAAATTAACAACCGTTTGATTTGTTGTGTTGCTAATGTGACACTTATTATACAGGTCATAGTAAAACAATACCTCAGCCCAAATATGCTAATACTGGTGGGGAACTGTTGCAGTTGTAAAAACACTGGTGTTTACTACAGCGAGGCAAAAGAGTGCCGTTACCTTCACCAGAAGTGAATCGCTGTTTCTCGCTGTGAGAATAAAAGTGTGTCTAAAGCTTTAATTAAGAAAGAAAAAGATGTACAGGAAGAATAAAGTGAAATTCTCATGCTCGTAAAGCCAGTGCAAAGAAAACAACCCCAGGTACGACAAGGAAGCACCACTGTAAGAAAGCAAAGTGTCTAATTTCTAATGGATTAAATGGAGGATGCCTGCAGCTTCTTCATTTAGCTTCCAAGGAACTTTCTTTAAGAACAAAAGAAAATTATTTACTAAGATACAACTTATGCTATAAAATGCATGTAGCACTGAAAATGTATTTGCATTTGGAAGTGGATGTACCAACTGCCGTTTTCCCCTGAGGAAAACTAATATGTTAGCTTATATTTGATGGTGGCTTATATCTGATCAACCATTCTGATGACATTTTAAAACAAAGACATGTGGACTCTAAATAATGATTCTGATGCAGTTGTTGGATCACGTATAATTGTTCACTCTTTCAGAGAGCTTTTTTATTTATACACAAATAAATAAATTTTCGGAATTCAAACCTGAAATAAGAAAGATTCTTTGCACAATTGAAGTAAAAAGTCAGAGTATGTATTTTGTAGCTGTTTGCATCCTCCCAGATATAATTTAGTTTTTACCTTTTCAAGGGTTTCTTTCATTTCCAGGGTATTTTTTTCAATGTTTCTGAGCCCAAGAAAGGATTTTTTTTCCTCTTTCTGATGTTTTGATAATTTTACTGAAATTGGGTGTATGAAGTCAACCATTTGTTTGACAGCCTTTGACAGCAGATTATGTAGATTTTGCCTGACAGAACACTAGTCATTCGGAACTGAATTCTGAGTGAGCAGTCTAGATCAGAGGTCAGGCTGCAGGGTACAAATTGGGACAGATATTTCACCTTGCTGTGCAAAAGGACACAAAAAAGCAGGCGAACCAGGAATGGGTGAGAACTAAAAGGTTAAAGCAGAGGTGATGCAATTACACAATATTTACAGCTTAAGATTGTGCTAAAGTCCTTTTGAACCTCCTGCCCCTTCAGTTCATGCAGGGAGCAGGCTCTCCTTTGGAAGTCTTCCCTGAAGAAATGTAAATGCACTCTTTAGCCATCTGCTCTGTGCCAAAATGCTAAATATACCTGTTGTCACTCGCGTTTTCCATCATTCACCTTGGTTTCAGTTTCGCATGGAATCAGAGTACCTAAGTGCATATGTGTAGAAAACAGTTCCTTATTCCTCCCCCTTTTTTCAGAATAATACTAGCAAGGAAAAAAAAAAAAGGAGCAAAGATAGTTTTTTAGGGCAAAACTCAGTTGTAAAACCCAGGGCTGAGATATTTTGAATTTTCAGATGAATATTGCCAGGAGCCACATTTTAATACTGAGATGCTGAATTCCACTGTTGATAAAAAACCCAACCCAAGGTTTTTCTATATTTTAGTATTAAATTAATACTAAAATATAGAAAGTAAAAATGAAGCCAATTTGCAACTGTCTTAATCTCTGAATAGAAATGCTGAATGGTTTCCTTTTAGTGATCAGTACTACCGTTGCACATACAAAACTCACATGATTGAGTTGAAGATTTAAAAGAAAAAAAGGATTAAATCACAAATGTGGTTTGCTTTAATTTTTTCACCTCTGAGTTTCTTGTAGTGGGAGATTGGTTTGGAGAAACGTTAGTGTAACATTTGTTATTCAATCTCACCTATCACAGTCATTCTTTTATTAATATCTGTCAAAACACAGCAAAATTCAAATCAGAGCAGAATGTGACCGAGTTTTGTTTTTCTTTTTGGAGAATTTGTATAAATTAGATGGACCACTGATGGGAGCTTCTGCCTTATGTCAGTATGAAGGGATGTCTCTACATGTTCAAGGAGGTTAAGAATACCTGAATCAATAATAAAGATGCCAAGAGTACCATTTAAATCTACTAAGCAACTAAAATCCTAAAACCATTATGTGGGGGGAAAAAAAGAGAGAGAGAGAAAAAAGAAAACACTTAAGGCTGATGAAATATCAAGGTTTATTATTCTATTAGACTTTGACAATGAAATGAAATACACAGACCTCTAACAATGTTATTAAAATAAAATTTCAAAGCTTGATTTTTCAATCATGCAGTCAAAGAAAGGAAGACGTTTTACAGTCATATCCTGTAGTGTATGGAAGGTTCTCTGTCAAAGCTGTATAACATTTTGATTAAGTGCTTGATAGATTATAAATATAAGTTAGAGCTAGCAAGACACTATAACAAATGGATTTTCTAAGAATGACTTGTGATCAATTTCAAATTACAGAAGTTCATAATATACTCAGTTCTTCCCTACATATACTCTCTTTAACAATGCCTTCAATTACACCTGCGTAGTTTTGTGTCTCTGTGGATACCCAATGCAGAAACACAAAGACTCATGCATGTAGAAAAATACTTCTACAACCACATTGTCACACATATACACATACGTATATCTGCACATACGTATCTCCTTTTACACAATTCCAAGTCTTCTATTGCACAAGGGGTTGCTTTTGGGGTTTTTTCATTAATATTATTTTCCATGTCATTAGATATTTAAATCAATGGTAAGACATCCCATGAATGGATTTTGGACAAGCAGACAAGACCCCAAACCCCCCGCAGACGATTGCATAGGAAGTCAACGGCAAATGCAATGCCACTGAAAGGAAAGCACAGAACCATTCCTGGCAGATTACAGAGCAAAACCCACTCTGCTTTTTGCTGCTGCACCTCATTTCTATGCAGCATAACTTCCCAAGATATTTTCCTAAGAGAAAAACATTTTAGCATGAACAGAGCAGTAGCTGATTCAGTTCTGTGCTCTCAACTTTTGTTACCAGTTCATTGAAATAATATAATTTATTGACATAATTTAACCTCTCTCGCATGAATTGTTTGAAAGCAACCAGTCTCTTAAGTACTATTGATCTATGCTCTACCCTGATTTTAATGGGCATTTTATAATACTCTCTCTGGAGCCTCCTCTATTTGTTCCTAAGTACATTAATATCAATAATTATAGTTATATTCATTATAAAAATACTCCATGTAGTACCTACAACATTTGACTCTTGATTGTAAATGATTTGTCATTATCTTGTTCTGAACTGGAAGAAGTCTACCAAAAAGGCAGGAAATTACTACAGAAAGAAGAGAAAATTTCCAGAGGGTCTATCTAACAAAGGGGAGACTTTTCCAGTGAAAGTTGTACCACACCACAGGTTTTAAATGCCTACTTTCAATACTATACTAACTTTACAGTCAACCATTGGTTCATAGGTCGTTGGTCAGGAATTATAATGTAAAATTACTTTCTCTGAATAAGCTCTGAAACTAGGGGGGTTTTTCATATATCAGAATCTTCACAGTTCACTGTGAAAGATTCATTATCAATGCAAGCCTGACAAATTTAACAGGAGGTTAACCTTTATTACCAACGTTTGTTTGTTTAGGTTACTGTAACGTGCCGTACGGTGTATTTGCAATAAGAGTTAGACCAGGAATAATAGGAATTTTCCTTTTCAAATGTCACAGATGTGCCATTCCCTTCAATTCTCCAGAAACATGGGAAGTGATGATAGAAAAGAGGGGGTACCATTCAAAATATGCAATGTGGTTTTTAGGAACACTTTTTAAAAAGACCAATTTCCATAGATCAACACTTCTCAGTGAGTTCCATGAAACATTTTGATATGATTTACCAAAAACAGTTTTTGCATCAGGAACATTACAGTAGCTAATCTGCATCTCTAAAGAGTGGGGAATGGAATCACATTAGATATAAATGTAATGCAAAAAAAGAAGAAAAGTTAATGCAACGTTACGGGAGAAATGTTAAAAGTACAACAGTGAGGATATTCAAAGTCAAGGTTCCCACAGCAACAGTAACTAAACTTTATTTACATTGTAGCATTATATAAGTTGTATTCCTTAAAGGAAAACAAGTTTCTTTTTGTCTACCAAATAGGGTGAATTTTGCACATGAGGAAATAGTTGTCTCTGAGACAAAAACGTGAACACCAAAGACATCCATTTAAGGCAGCTGAGTGTGGCCATGGAAATAAATTCCTTTTGCACTAAAAGGTGAAAGAAATTTAGCTGGGGAGAAGGGTCTTTAAGTGTGCGCAGTAATTTAGTGCAGTTAACTCTTCAACTAACTATCTGTCACGAGATATGCTAGAAGTACTTGAAAATTTCAGCTAGGACTTCCTGAATGAAACCCATTAAACTTTTGCTTAAAAAATGGATCCTTTTGGTTATTTTACATTTAACCTGACTAGAAACTTTTGAACATGTTTTCTATCGAGCTTTTGTGTTGGATCATCTGTTGGATCGCAGCAAACTGTATTACAGATTTCGCACAACCTGCTAAACTGATTTTATCTGTCTATTTTAAACTAACCAATAATGAATATTGATAAGTAAATGAGGTGAGAAATAACCAAAAAGCTGACTGTATTTGGCTGCACGCTTTGCCACAATGTGTGATTTATAGCGATGAAGTAGGATTTCATATTCAAGTTTCTTTTCTTTTAATAACATTAATTTGTTACATAAAAAATGGGAAATAGATTACTACAATCAATTATAATGGGTCTTTAGTCTGATGTGGATCCTAAACCTTTGGATTCCTGCAGTAGACATCTACCACATGAGTGACAAAGCAACAGTTAACCTCTTTTTGGGTACTAGCCCAAACAGTGATGCTTGATGCACTCTTGGCTAGTAGATTATGTATAGAAATCCCAATCTCTGCAGCTATGGACAAGTTCATGGTGCAGCAGTTAGTAGTAGGATAAAGCTTGTACATTTTGTATGCCAAGGTTTGAATTGCAAGGTATTTGGTTGCAGTTTCTCACCCTGAAGCTTTGCATTTATTACAAAATCCATCACACTAGAGATGCTAAAATATTTGTTAGGGTGAGACTAGTAAGGACTTCTGTATTGTGAGGGAGATATCTAGATGACAGTGCTATACTTAGAAACAGAACAAAGCCAAGGCAAAGGTTGAGCCAGTCTACTACTGTCAATATACTCTCTTGCATGGACTGGGGGATAGGATGTTCCAGAAATTCACTAGGGGGGACTCTGACAGCAGGAAGGAAAGGACAAATTGTAAAAGTGAAATTTGTTGTGGCATGAAGTCTGTTCTAACCATCAGCACAGACATCTCCTGCTTGTGAACACGCTTAAGTTACCAGAGAGCTTAGGTTTGTGTCTGTGCTATTAAAGCACGTGTGCTGCTGGGGATGATTCCTGGTGCTTGGGCCAAGCAAAACAGCACTTTGGGTCCATCCAAACCCTCACACACTTTTCTGGGAGATTAATAGTTGGAGCAACTAAAAATAAACATCAGGAAGCAAATGAAGGGTTGTGTAGTATTGACTTTGAAGGAGTCCACAGTTTAAACTTGGACCTCATAGTGCTTTAATTAGCAGTGGTTTTTGTATACTAGTAAGCCCAGGGGTAGTAAAAATTGTGGTGTCATAAAAATACCACAATTATGTAAAGATACCATAAAGCAAAAGGGTTTTTCTTAGGTCTTGTGGTCTGTGAATACTGGTGGCTATCACCTGGCAGCTAGGTGAGCTGTGGGAAAAAGTCTTGTTCATAGGGCATCTACTATGTGTTTGTCTGATGTTACGAACACTTTAATAAGTTGGGCTACATTAAGCCCTAGATTTTCTGTGACCTGTCTAAAATCCTGTTTGTCACTAGAGCTGTACTTGTAAATCTTTGTATGACTATTGCCTGATGTTTTGGCAAATGATATATTAAATGTTCTTTCAGTGTCCTAACACACAACTGGGATTCCTGGATTGTTTGTTTAGATTCTCAGCCCTAGAAGCCTTTTTTTCCTGAGGGAGCTGGGTCTCTTTAGCTTGGAGAAGAGGAGACTGAGGGGTGACCTCATTAATGTCTGTAAATATTTGAAGGGTGGTTGTCAGGAGGATGGAGCCAGGCTCTTCTCAATGTCATCTAGTGATAGAACAAGGGGCAATGGGTGTAAGCTGGGACGTAGGAGGTTCCATATAATTATCAGAAGGATCTTCTTCACAGTGAGTGTGACAGAGCACTGGAACAGGCTGCCCAGGGGGGTTGTGGAATCTCCTTCTCAAGAGACATTTAAAAACCGCCTGGATGCATTCCTGTGCGACTTGACCTAGGTGATCCTGCTGTGGCAGGGGGATTGGACTGGATGATCTTTCGAGGTCCCTTTCAATCCCTAACGATCCTATGATTCTATGATAATTACTTTTTTCCTTTTTTTCCTGAACAAATTAAAATAAATTCATGTTTTGTTAGCCAGCATCCTCCTCAGCAATTTTGTTATAGAAAACAGTTATTTCACATAGGGATTAAAAAAGACTTTCTCAGAAGCTTCAGTCCCGCAGAATGCAGACAGAACATAGGGAGGGAGCAATACAGAAAAATTTGCACTGTTATATCAAGTCTGTTCAAAAACAGAAGACAAGGATTCTGAGAATCCTTCAATATGGTCCAGCACCTCTAGGTGCCTTTTAGAATGTGCCATATGGAAACCATCCTGAAATTCTTCAAAATATTTTCTTTGCCTTTCTATATTTTTTCCCTTGCCACAGCTCCTGCCTGTGACAATTTAGGAATAAATTTACTCAGCTGTGATAAAAAAAAGCTTCCAGATATTTCTGGTTTTTGTTCTCTGTGTTCTAAACCTAACATTTGTTCCAGATCCCTGCTTTTTGTCCTTACTTTTTGTCATTTTGCGCTGAAGTTGGCCTTTTCTGATTTTAGATCACAACACGAAAAAAAAGAAATGTTACGTTGAACTCGAGCAGTTTGTTGTTCTGAAGTTCTTATTTGAAGTGGAAGTGGTTAACACACTGCAAGTGCAGAGATAGTGCTTGTCCTGCCGAGTTCAGCCTGTTCACTCTCTGGTGAAAATCTAAGGCCAAGAATACTTTTTTTGTTTCCAGCTATTATTCAGCGCTTAATGTCGACAGTCTTTGCCAGATTAGGAGAAATACTCTCTTCTCTTGGTTTCATTCTACTGAACATACAGTTAACCTACTTGGACAGTGTCTGGTTTTGATTAATAACTTCTTACTTTATCACAAGGACACATGATTTTATTTAGTTTCACAACGTTTGTTGAACTACCCTTAAAAATATCATTCTGAGCTTTTGAAGTCTTTCCAGAGTCAGGAAGGGGTTGTCTTTACATACACGTTATATAACAGATTATCTCCCTGTGCCCTTGGTTTTGGTATAAACCTCTGTGGGCCTTTCCTGTGGGAACTACTAGGTTCCTTCAGTTTTGGAAAAGCACTTCATGTTGCGCTGTCATTTTCTGTCATCCTTCCAGAAGGAGTTGTTCTTGTAGAGTAAGGCCAAGCATCCACTCCCAAACCCATTTTTAAACTCTTCTGTTAGTAGGCGACTAATAAACACAAGCAATGAGCGCATCGTTCTAATGCATTCTGTGCTTGGTTCAGTTTGGGCTTATTGCAGGATTAGAAGCGTCAGTTTGCACTGGTTTCAGATGCAAGCGGTTACGTCTTGGGCTAGTGACAGTGGATCATAGTTAAAACAAGGATTCTGAATTTGCACAAGTCGCTTACAAGAGTAGAATTCTTTCAAGCCTTAAGAGCTTGGTGCGATATTTTAGATACAACCACATGTCAAGTGGCCCAGGTTGGCCACTGGATGAGCAATGAAGAGAAAAGGAGTAAGAAAGAGAGACTTACAGACTGGTGGAGAAAACTAAAGCTACTTTAATGAGACCAGTAACACTAGAATGAAATATGTACAAATATAAGCAAAACCAATACCAAACCAAATTCCTCTGATGGCAATTATGTCACCATCACCACTGCTGCAGATGCTGAAAAAGACCCAGACTGGAGTCTGCAACAGGTAGGAAATGGATTCAGGAGCTGGACTACGGTACTAGAATCAAGGATGCAGGGGATAGGACTGAACAGAAGGGACAGAGTCTTCCTTGGATACTGGCCACTGAAGAAGAGAGGCTGACCCTTGTAGTCCCTCAGCTTTATACTCAGTATGACATCTATGAGATGGACTCTCTTGTTGGTCAGTTTAGGGTCACTTGTCCTGTTTGCTCTTCCCTGCAGGTGCAGTCTCTCACTTAGTGGACCCCAGCATGGTCCGTGGGATTAGCAGTCACCTTGATCTTCACAGGAGCAAGTATAATCAAGAGTCTTTCTGCAGACCAACCCTTGGTAGTACCTGTAAACATGAAGTGTTATCGCTTGTAGAAGCAGTCACTGTGTACACAAATATGCAGTTAACCGCAGAAAGTGCAGCTACTCAGAAGAGATTGAGCTGGAAAGTAAAACGACTGAACAGAATTGGTCGTGTTCTAGCTCAAGCCAGGACATCGTATTTTTAAACATAGTATGGGTAGGAATTATTTCATTAAAGACATAATAACAACAATTCTATATTTTTCCACCAAGCTCCAAAACTTATTTTCCTTTTCAGCTATTGTTTAGCACTGGATTGTTGATGGCATTTTCCAGTTTTGAAAGAATAGGCTCCTTTCTTGGTTTCATTTGTCCAATTAACCTACTCAGATAATGCCTTTTTTGATTAATAACTACTTATTTTATCGTAGAGATGAATAATTTTGTTTGTATAACGCTACTATAGACCAGAGA
The DNA here is from genome assembly GCA_028565055.1 of Phoeniculus purpureus. NCBI lineage: Eukaryota > Metazoa > Chordata > Aves > Bucerotiformes > Phoeniculidae > Phoeniculus > Phoeniculus purpureus. The sequence goes on from JAOXOE010000001.1 coordinate 87,278,670, forward strand.
TAATTAACTCTCTTTTATAATGATTGCGATTCTTCTTGTATAAGAACATTTAAAGAGTATTTAGATTTTCAAGACTTTTTAGACTCCTTAAGAACTCACATAAAACCCGTTCAAACGCAGTGAAAACAGACAGAAACTGATTATAAGAGAAAATGGTAGGGAAAATAATAGGATAGTAGAAAAAACAGTAGAATAGTAGAAAAATTGTTTTATTTTTTAGTGTTTGAAGTATTTGTTTCAGTACAGGTGTAAGAACTTTTTAAATTGTTGATGTATGACAACCTACATAAATATTCTGAGGATTCAGAAGAGGAAGAAGGTGTGATTTCTACATAACTTTGTAATTTTGGCTTCCCCTTCCTGGCCACAATGACACTTCTCCAAAGATCCCAAAGGCAGAAGTTATTCTGAAAAAATGGTATTAATCTAAAAACAGGGATATGAATCTCTATAACGAGGAAGAAAGTACCCAGAGAATGTTAGCATACAACTATTTTCCATTTTGAGGTGCTCTTCATCTTTGGTGCTTCCAGTTCTTGTATGGCTTTGGTTTTGAACCTCAATGTCCTCAGACCCTTTGAAATATCTCAGCTAGCACTTTGATGATCTCTTGACCTCTTATAGAAATGGATAATATTCATTCTGTCGCTTGCTGCTTCAATTTCTGTGCAGCTTTCTTCACACTATTCTTCAGATGGTCTGAAAAGTGCTCATAAAAAAAAATTCTTCGACATCACTGAAGGAGAAATTTATAGTGCCCTATGTCAAGGCAGAATACAGCAGCCTAGTTGAGTCATAAATGAGCTTGTATGCAATAAAATGTATGCACTACAACTGGTTAGTGAGTAAGTTCACATAGTTTAGGTGAGAGGATAAAAAAGTGTTGTTTTACTACAAAATTGTTTGTGTTGCTACCTCTAACAGAGTCTGCACTGTGTCTCCATTGTCTTTGTGGCAAAGAGGTGTTCATGGAATCAGTTTGTGTAGGAAGGGATCATTAAAGGTCTAGTCCAATGCTTCCTGCAGAGAGCAGGATTGTCTTCAACTAGATCAGGTTGCCCAGAGCCTCATCCATGTTTCTAGATTGGGCATCTATCACCTCGCTGGGCAGCCTGTTCCAGTGTTTCATCATGCTCATTATAAAAAACTTCTTCCTTATATCTAGCCTAAATCTCCTCTTTTTTAATTTTAAACTATTACTCCTTGTCCTGTCACAACAGGCCTTGCTAAACAAACCGTCCCTGCCTTTCTTAAAGCCCCCTATAAGTACTGAAAGGTCAGTATAGCGTCTCCCCAGAGAGTCCTCCAGGCTTTACAGCTTCAACTATTTCAGCCTTTTTCATAGGATAGGTGTTCAGTCCTTTGACCATTTGCGTGGCCCTTTTCTGGACCTGCTCCAACAGGTCCATGTCTACTTGTGCTGAGGACATTGTACCTGGATGCAATACTCTAGGTGGGTTCTACCAAGAGCAGAACAGAACAGCAGGATCAGTGCCCTCAACCTGCTCACCATGGTTCTTTTGAAGCAGTTCAGGGTGTGGTTGGCTTTCTGGGCTCATATTGCTGGTTTATGTCCCATTTTTCATCCACAGATACCCACAAGTCCTTCTCAACAATGTTGCTCTTGGTCTCTTCATCCTCCAGCCTGTATTGATAGTTCATTACTGATTTCCTTTTTACTGTTACTTACTCCCAGGTTGGTGGAGGATTTTTGGGGGGAAGGGGAGGCTGATGGCACAAAAGGCCACTTGTCCTGTGGGAGCTTGTTAACGACTCCTGAAATATGTGCTCTTATTGGGAAAAAGTACTTTACCTATAGTCAATCCTACAGAAACGTGGGGTGAGTTCCCAAGTCTGCAATTCTTATTTTACATAAAACATTAGGTTGGTCTTTAAATAGCAGTCCCAGAAGCACAAGGCATTTTGTTATCCATTAAGTTACTTAGCATCCACTGTGGGGTTCTTTAAAAAATTGTTTTCCCCAGAGGAGTTCCTAACATATAGTATTTCAGCACAGAGGAAAAAGAGCAAAGTACCCACAGCAAATAATCTTCTAAGTTCAATTCTTATAACCTAGGAAGTGGAGTAGTATGAGTGCTGAGAAATCCATATGATACCTCTCTAAATGTAGAACCTGTCCTGGACCTCTGTATGGGCAACATGACCATAAAAAGAGGAAATAATTATTTCTATATCTCCCCTGAATTTAACACCTGAAAGGTGTTAATAAACGTTCATCATAGCTGAAGGATGCAGCTGGGCAAGACAGTCCAACTGCTCTTTCCAATGCCTGTGTCCCCTCACAGTGGCTGATGCACAAAGGTCAGTGCTTCTGTCTCCCTTTAGATTTCTACACAGTCTGGAAGAGGTGTCTTAGAAACCCCTCCAGAGACGATGGAGATGGTTTTTGTCAGTTGGCTGCTTATTCCAGCTCTCTGGAAAAACTTGGCAAGCATTAGGAGAAGCAAGACTCCATCTCCAAAGAAGAAAAGAAACTTATGGAAGAGGGAATGATCTAAATGTTGGTCTGCCTACCCATGGCACAATGGATAAAATGTAAAGATTTGTAAAATTGTCTCCCAAAGGTCTTGTCTGTTGGGATCTGACAGTGGGAATGGAAAGCAGGGCTGAACTGTCAGTGCTCACTGAGCCGATTTCTGTCTACCCTCATTTTAAATCTCTTCTTTTCAAGCTTTGTGGACTGCAGCATCAATATCTTATCAAATCGGCAATCCATAATGAAAATATTAGTCTTTTTGCCCCAGTAGTAACTACAACCTTTACAAAACAAAACAAAACAAAGGAAACAAAGTGCTGCAGCAACTATACCTAGTGCTTTCGGCAAAGGGGAACTGCTCTATGTGCCATGACATGGAAGCCTTCATCATCCTTATTTTTTAAATGACTTGAAGTTAAAATTACTTGATTCAGCAAAGTCCCCATTTCCTTTCAGGTTAATTTCTTCCCAACTCTACTAGAGCAATAACTTTCAGCCTCCAGTCACCCACATGAGATGCAGCGTAGTGCATGTGGTTTATGTGCTTTGTGTACACAGCAGCTGCTGATCATATGTGCAGCAACATACTAAGTGCAAAGGCAGACAGTTGTCATATGTAATAGACTAATTTTGAAGGGGTTTTGTTATAAAACAGAAATAAAAGTGAAAAATGCATAAGTTTGGTTCCAGCCTCTCCCCCACTTCTGGGGAGCCGCTACTCGCCTCTTCAGGAAGAATTCAAATGAATTGAAAATTCCTTTAGAACTGACAGCCCAAGTGTAAGAATGATAAACGGCTTTGGCCTTGATAATTTTTATTAAGCACTAAATGTCACATTTAACCTGCATTACTGAAAGCAATTACCCATGTATCAACAGTCAAGCAGTGCAGAGCTAGATGCCTGAGGCAGCAGCATTATGCTCCACCTGGGAATAAGGATTTTCAATTAGGAGGCAAATAGCTGGAGAGGGGATCAAGTCCTCCAGTGGCTCCCAAAGGAGGTCTATGAGAAGCAAAGTCTTCATATCCAAGTAATCGCAGGCAATGTCAACAGAGCATTCCAAACCATCTGCTGCCAGAGTAGCGTTTACTTTATCAAATCTCAATATTTACAGAACACTGATCAGCTCGTGGGACCAGGATGGCTCACTGCCAGGGTGTTCTGGGAAATTCATTTTAAGGTGTGTTGCAGTAGGCTAATTAATTTACAAGCACCTGTTTCATCACTGGGAGCTGTTAGCACACCAGATGAGTTGCAGCAGGGGAAGGAGACTTTTTTATCTTAGCTAAATTGATTCAATTGATTTTCATTTACTGATGGTGCAGTTGTAATTTAATATGAGCCTGGCCTAAAGTCTCTGTGTTTATTAACACATAAGGCAGTTTAGATGGTTTATTATTTAAAAATATACTTTAGCTTTAGAAGACCTATGGACTTTTAAAGTTAAATGCAGTGCATACCGTCCTACAGGGAGATATACTGTGTGCATCCTGCTCCACTTTGGTTCATTTTGGGTTTTTCCTTTTTAAAAGGAAAGAAAATTGTGCAGCATTTTCTGTTAGAAATGGATGGCCATCATTCCATTGGTGTGTCGTTCAGAAAGCGTGAACAAAACACCATTCAAACACGCTTACATCACGTCAACCTCTTTGAGTCTAGCACTAGGAATCGTGATACCTAACCTCAAACCTCTCTGTCATCCTACGTATTGCGGTTGCAAACCTTTGTCTCATTTCCCTGTATCAATAAAGGGATGATAATATCGTCTTACACAACTCCTTCGCACCAGGGGGCAAATTCAGGATTAATCATCTAATGTTTGAGCATAAAGTTGCAAACGGAAAGTTCACTTCTAGTCAAGAAATGACGAGTGACACAGAGGAGGGATTTATAAAGCCAAATTAATAATTTTTGCTTCCTAAGTGTGATGTTTAGAATTAGGACTTCTTCCCTGGCTAACTGCAGAGCTTCCACAGTCTCTGTATGCTACTGTAGTAATGGGCCATGAGCTAGATTGTGTAGAAGAATCCTCTTTGAAGCAAGACAAACTTTTGAACACATTTTCACAGGAAAGTACTCAGATTAGAGTGAAGACCAAGCATGTATTATAAACATTATTCAGCTTAAATTTTAGAGTGATAGGTTTGATGAAATAAATCAGAGGGTAACTTGGGAAGAACTTGTGTTAACACAGCAGGCTATGATTTAAGAGGCTTGGGAAGATTTGGAACTCTTAGACTCCCTATGAGGCTTTTGCCAGATCTTTGTGTCCTTCAGCTCTCATTCTGTAAACAGAGGATGATGTTGGCTGCCTCAACTGCCTTGTGTAGCAGCTTCAAACGGTGTGTGAGGTGACGATTTTGCTGTGTGCTATTACAGCAGTTTTAACCTTACTGCTCCGGTGTTGGTTGGTTCCTCTTGACAGTGCAGTAGTAAAAAGAAGGAATAATGATAATTTTATTATAGTTATGTCAAGATAACTTAACCCATATTGACTCCCTCTTGACACTTCTGTAGTACAATTACTGTCCTCTTGAATTACCGGTGTTCTTTACATTGTGGATATATGGTGCCTATATGAGATGGAGGGAAGATCTCTCAAAGAAAGCAATTTGAATTAGCAGGAGAAAGCATAAATAGTTTAGGCAGCTGGAAGCTCAGCTTAAATAGTTTTAGACTTGAGATGAAGAATGTGGTTTTTTTCATTATGATAATTATCTACTAGTGGAAGGTTTATGGGGTTTAATGGATTGTAAGTCTTTAGATCAAAACTGTGTATCACACACACCTGCTTGAGCTCAACAGTGAAGTAATCCTGTGGCCTGCTGTGTGCTGAAGATAGAACAAGCATACTGGGTTTCAATTAGCTTTTACCTTCAGGTCTGTGATTCCCTAGTAAATTTTGGGCTACTCATTCAGGGAACAGTAAAAATTATTTTAAGGACATTAATCTCATGTTACACCATGTAACAGCCTACACGTGTGAAAGAGTTTGAGATAATCTCTGCTAAAGGAATTTTGAAGGTTCATGAGTGGGGAGAAAGTTTGCAACTACTTGTCCAGTTAATGAATCGTAATTTTTTGCTTTACAATCTTCTCAACAATTTTGTGTTTCATTCCTTGGAAAGATGGAGAAAGAGCTGGAGGCTTCTTTGTGCCTTTCTGATTAGAGGATGACCTGAGGGTTACCTTGAGACAGCACAGCCTTGGATTGTCTGTGGCATTTTACAGGGTGATCTTGTTCTTGGCACATGCACAGACACGTTCCTGCTGCGTTAGAAATCACGTCAAGAACCTTACTGTGTGATACAGTAGAAACAGACCTGGCTAATTACAGGACCGACACAGCTATTTGGAATACGTGCCCAAAGGACAAGAGCTTTCCTCCCCAACCGTGTGTGATACTGCTGCACTAGAATATGCATTTTTGTTTAGGACTACATAACTATATTTTGTGGTCATGAGCGTTTACTTTCAGTGTGAAATGTTAACTTTAAATTTACTCTTTCCATGCTCCTGGTCTGATATACTACAGGTCTTAATGTTCAGTTTGACAGAAGAGAGCTGATTCCCAGTCTTTGCACTTGTTGTCCGTTGGCCAGTGGTTTTTTTCTAAGAGATTGATGTTAGCATGGGGGTGTGCTAAGTTACTTGTCTCGCTATTCCTGGTGGGGGAAGATAATGATCTGGAAATACTTGTAGAAGAAGGAAAAACTTTCTGTGAGTATCAGCAACTTTCAACCTCACGGTTGCTCCATAGCTGTTATCTCATCCAATTTCTAATAGCAAAAGCAGTGTGCTGCAATTTGTTTGTTTCTTTATGTATAGAAAAATGTGTTGAGAAGGGATTTTGGGGAGTTGGTTTTGTGATATAATTCATACATCTTTTGGAGGTTACTCGACAACATTAATATCTGTGTGTCCGAGTGGTCTCCTTTGCATGGAAAACAAAATTCAATAACGTCACAAGGTTCAGAGGGAATCTTTCATTTCCTCAGTATCTGAGATGAGAGTAGTTGAGCACAATTATGAATTTGTTTACATTGTTTACATTTGAAAGAAATTTCATTGGAGATGTAGATCAGGCAAATTCAGGCAGAGCAAATGTTAAAATTTTAGAATCATTCTGGTATATCTCAGGGCTTCAGAACAAGGTCAAATTATTTTCACCTGCAGAGTTGTGTCTGTCATTTGACATACGTATAAATAGTAAGATATTAAAGTCCTAGACTCTCTAAAGTAAATGGCAAAATGTCTCCCTGGATGTAAGATTTTACTGGGTAAAATCTTAAAGATGTTTGAGGAAAGCTGCAGTAATTATCTTGAAGTAATTTTTTACAGTGTCTTACAGGGGGTGTAGTGAGCTAGCCTGTGGTTGCCAGCCACAAATTCACAGAGTGAAGATGAACAACGACAGTGCCCTTCAGAAGTGATGCAACTGCACAGCAGAAAAAAGATTGGAATCCCATTTACTCCCCCAAAAGCCTGATATTACCCTGCCACTACAGTCGTGAGGTTGTGCCATTTATTTTTTGACAAGCACACTAACATGGTGATCCCTCCTCACGGTTAGCTGTGACATTTTATTGCTAGTTGTTTGCACGCACTGGGACAGGTGCTTTATTTGCTAAAGAAACTCAATGAATCTTTAAAATGTCAGTTTGAGATCAGCTGATTGGCAGCTGCAGGAACAAAGTTCTGTATTTGCCCAGAGCTGCTGTTTGCTGTGGGTTTGTTTCCCCCAATGGAG
>JAOXOE010000001.1:87317974-87355031 GCA_028565055.1 Phoeniculus purpureus
TAGGTGATCCTGCTGTGGCAGGGGGATTGGACTGGATGATCTTTTGAGGTCCCTTCCAATCCCTAATGGTTCTATGACTGCACTGTTACCACATCCAATTATCTACACACAGTATAAGGACTCTCTCCCTTCTTTATGCTTCTTCAGTCTTCCAGCGGAAAAAAGGCAGCCCAGAGGATCCCACTCCCCCATACAAGTCCATTATCCAGCATCTGTCACTCTACTTACCCTGTACAGCTTCAGAATGACTTTTATGCATTCATGCACAAACTTGGTCTGTCGCTGCAGACTGCCACCATACAGCGCAACCAACTCCTCATTGAAGTTCACGCTGAAGAAATTAAAATGATACTTGAAGTCGACATCTTCTGCTTTTCTAAGTGCAATGGAGCCAAGAGAACGTACTAGGAAAAGAAACTGCATCAATTAGAACCGTCTAATAGTCACTATTAGACGAATAGACTACCATGAGTAGACGAACGTGTAAACGTAGAATCTATAAGAACAAATGTTATCTTAAATCCATTGCTCATCTCAAATCATTTGGGAATAAGTAAAAAAAGGATGAAAAGACATCCAAAAGCAAATTATCTCATTTCTAATCTCCAGTAACACCTGTGACCTGAAGATATAAACAATTAGTGCAAAAATACCAGCCAACCACTGTCAGAACCAAACTGTAAAATGAGAAGAGAAATGGAATTTCTTCTTTCTATATGGATCTGTCAAATAAAAACATCTCAGAAAACATATCATAACGAGAGCCTACAGAAGAGCCATTGTGGAGAGGTTGGTGCTGGTCTCTTCTCACAAGCAATTAATGATAGAACAAGAGGGAATGGGTTCAAGTTACAGCAGGGGATGTTTAGACTGGATATTAGGAAGACTTTTTTCACAGAAAGGGTGGTCAAGCATTGGAATGGGCTTCCCAGGGAGGTGGTTGAGTTGCCACCCCTGGATGTGTTTAAGGATTGTTTGGATGAGGTATTGAGGGATCTGGTTTAGGGGTGAACTTGTAAGGTAGAGTAGATGGTTGGACTCAATGGTGTCAGGGGTCTTTTCCAACCAGAGTGATTCTGTGATTCACATTGTTCCATCACAAAATGATAGTTTGTGATCCCATTCCTCATCTCCCACCTGTGAATTCTTTGTCTTTTTATCAAAATGCCCCCTTTGCTTCTTTTTAGACCATTCAGAAACATCTGCTGAGATTTTATTAATCATTCAGCATTCTACCTGCCTCTGACTCTGATGATAGCTCTTCTAAAAAACCAAGCTCCTGCCCTCAGCATTTAAAATCCTTCTAAGCCTAACATTATTTAAGGGTTATTCTTGTGCTTTATTGCACCACTTTGCAATAAGCTCTCTACCAGCCACTCCTTTCAGCAATCTCTCTGTACTTTCTCCCAACAGGCTGCACGTACTTGGAAGTCTAGCATTCCAAAAGTTGACCCAAAATACGGGTTCTGCTAGCACATTTCAAATGAATAGAGGAGCCAAAACCTATTTGCCTTCGGTGCCATAGCAATGATGCAAGAAAACAGTAGTCGCTCTGTCAGATACTGCAGCATGTGCTTTCAATTACCTGACATTTGGCTCCTCTGATACAGTTTAAAGAAATATCTTCCAACTAGTTTTACAGCAGCTGATTGCTGTAAAACTGATTGCCTTTTCCTAAAAGTGATGTAAGAGGTTCAAGCTTAATACCAGTAGCTCAAAAAAACCTCAAGGTCTGCCTGTATTTCTTCCCACCCATGTGTTTTTGATTTAGTTCACAATCTTTACCTTTCATTTCTGTATTTGTATTTCCAGTATCGTTGAGTTGTTCCAAGAAATTAATGATAAATGTATAGATGGTTAAATTTAAAATCTAAGTTGGAAAGTAGATCCTTATTATTTCACTCAAGCTTAAAGCTTAAGTGTTCTATCCTATTATCTGATCTCTGTTGCAGCCGTCCCATGGGCACACAAAAATGTTCTCCACTATGCACATCAAGTCTTACTTTGAGAATATGGACCTTAAACTGCTAAAGACCGACTTTGATTATGACAAATTCATAATCAACTACAAATACGTGGGTTATATAAACGACGGTTCTTTTACAACACAATAAGAAATAAATCAATACGCCGCAAAGAGAGTGTTAGCTTAATTCACAATTATATCAAGTAAGAAACAAAAAGAGAGAAATAATGGCTTCCTCTGAAAATCATCCCAAACACCTCACTTCTCTGACATTTTCACATGTGCTGGAAAGTTACTCCTGAGGAATTCATTTCCATTGCTATCACTTGGTGTCCAACAGTGACTGATATAAATATTTTATTAGGCAAACCTGCAGGCTTCTGAAGATTATATGTCTTATCAAGTTGACCCTTATAATTATGTTGTCTTCTGTAACTGCGGGATGTCTTAATTTTGCAGTCTTTTTGTAAATATTGAACCATAAAAATATACGATCACAAGCAAAAGCTGACTGTGAGTAAGAAAAGGTGTAAACAGGTTTCTTCTTGCTAAGGAACGTTCCCATTTTGCCTGCAGCAGAGGCAGTGTTGGAATTGTAAGTTAGCAGTTGGTCACACTGCAGTGTGTCCCTAACTTGTTCAAAAATCTTTTTTCCTGGACTGTTTTCCTTTGTTTGCTTCTCTTTTAAAGTAATCACTGTGAGTGCCTTCTTTTTCTTTCCCCTCTTCTTTCCTGGAAAATGGGATTTAATGGGGAAACATTTCAGCTGCTCAGTTTTATGCGCAGTGAACTCAGTGAGGGTTTGCCGTTCTGTCAAGCGAAGAGGGAGGTTATATGTAGAGAAGAAAATCTTCACCAGCTTTTGTTTGATACAGGAATATTTTGCACAGGTTTTTGTTTGGTTTGTTGGGTTTTTTTGGAGGGAGATTAGCTTTAATTTTCATAATTCTGAGGCCTTCTGTTGCAATTATGAGTCCTTTGCCTCTGTTATTGTCTGCCCTCTGCTTTTAGCAATGATTTGCTTAGGGAAGACTGTTCTTTTCTGGGCAGGAACAGAAACGAAAGAAGAGGCTGAGACAGCCTGTGCAGATAGATTCATGACTTAGTACCAGCAACATGATGCCCTAGTGTGTCCCAGTGCATGACAGTTTATAAAGTAGATGAGTTAAAATGTCAGCCTAGCTACTTCATGCAGATGAGGGTTTCAGCTCACGTTTGTTTAAATTTAATACTTGGCTGACATTTAGGACAATGTTCCTTCTTAATTAGTGGAGTCAAGTGAACAGTTCCAGAAAGTGATTCAGATCTTAAATGAACTGAATCATCTTCTTGAAGCATCTTTTTTCTCTTCATAGACTACAGAAAGAGCAGCAACCCTAAATAAGACACATAGAGACGTGGTGTCTACATCTCGGTGGTATAGACCTTTGCCCATCTATCCGTGGGTGCTACGTTGTGGCTGCAATGTTGTGGTGGGTCTTGTGGCAGGCAATGCAGGAGGAAGCAGAATATTTCCAGAAAGTTGCCTTCTCTGCTCCTGCAGGCTGTTTCCTCAGAGTTCTCTGATCTGCCATTCCAGAAACTGCTACTTGAGTAGAGAACATCTATTTCTAAGTAATGTCTTTGTTTTTAAAATGTAAACTAGGAGGGAAGTTTAACTACATAACAGAGAGGATAGTCTCAGGGATTGAAAGTAATGCTATGAGCTACAAAATAAGAACTTTCCCTTTTTATTTAAGAATTTTGAGAGAGCGTTCTATAAGAATCATTACTGATGAAACAATATTGGGTAAAAGACAAAAAAGTCTTGGCTGGAAGGTAATGAAAAAGAAGAGGATACTGCTGTGGTATCTGGATCTCTCTAGAGAAGAACCGAGACTCCTTTTGGATATCTACCTGGATGACCTGCAAGTGATAAGAGGTTTTGTGGCAGCAAAAGTGTTTTCAGTTTTTAAGCAGAGTTGGAAAGTCTAGAAATACATGATGGGCATGCACTGTCAGAGAATCCTACTGGCTTGTGTGAGCTCCACAAATGAACTAGCTTCATAAATGCTTGGAGTTTCCACAGTTCCTTACGTGCACAACCTTTGGTTGTGCAAGCAATCCAGTGTGATAAAGCAACAGTGGTCTGCTCAGCATCTTCACTATCTGGTATAACTACTCATTTGCTCTCCTCATTACACTCTAGTGCTCAGGTGCTCCAAAATCATTCTCATTTTGGAACTACTTACTTTTGTCTCTTGTAATGCTTCTAGATTTCCTGTACTCCACAAATTAGTTCAAATGCTCGGTGAATGAGAAGTGCTTCTGTGCTGCCATAATTTTTTTCAGCTCAAAATATCTGAGATACTGTGAGTTCTGTGTGACCACCCAATTGTTCTTTCAGTATGAGACAAAGTGCATGCTTTTTATGCTTTAGGATGTGAGGGGTTGTGAGGGAGCAAAAATCATGTTGAGGGATAGAACAGACTGATAGAAGGTAAATCTCACGTGGTTATATTGGCAGTAGTTTGTAGAGTTAATTATCCCTAGAACAAGTTCAGAGTTGTCTTGGAGAAAATTTACTGAAAGTAAACAAGCAAACAAAAAACCCCTATGATAACCCTAACAACCGATCAGTGAAGAAAACTGGAGATCTGCTTTTGAGCTGGCTTGTCTGTCTTCTTTAATTTCATTATAAACATCCCTAAGGATCTGTGTACTCTCTGGAATTTCTTATTTCCTCCCACTCAGTAGATTTTCTATTTTGAGCTTGTGCAATTGCCTGGGATTCCCTCTGCACAGTCCTTCTACAAATAAATGTCTTTGGTGGAGACCAGGGTTTCCAAATGTCCATGTAGGTAAGTGCAGCACTGCCAGGACATTGGAAAGCAGCCTAAGATGCCAAGAGATTCCCTAACAGCTCTGTATGTGTTAGCTAAGAGTCAGGAGAGACTAACAGTGACAGTAGCTCTGCATTTTGGCATTCAAACAACACCTCTTCAATACAGGTGATATGAACTCCTGTAAGTTACCTTCTGCAGAGCTTGGAATGTGACCAGCAAGACGTGAAGCAATCAAAACAATGTTTCTTATATTTAGTGTTCTGAGAAGTATAAGACTCTCTTCACTTCCTAAACGTCTTTGCCACATAGCTCATTGCACAGGCAAAGAAACCCATTGCAGTTTATTACTGGCTAACAAACGGTGCTGATGGCAAGCACTTTAGTAGCGTGAGCGTGGTAAATCATGACAACACTAATTGAAATCTGTGGCATTTTTTCCAAATATTGCAAAGCTCTCTCACTTTCTAGAAGAGTCCTTGAGGTTGTATGCGCAAAAATGGACAAGCTGTTTCTGTGATAGCAGGGGCTGTGATCACAGCAAGGTTTGCAGTTACTTGAGGTTACAGGAAAGTGCTTTTTTCCCTTGAATAGTAATTTCTTGTAATAACCTGTAACACACAATGGAGGAAAAAACTCAACCAAAATGTATATTCTTATAGAGCAAACTAAATCTACACTGTCAAAAAGCCACCTAAGCTAATACTATATTTTCCCTGTTCTCATTTTGTGTACAGAAGGAGACGGGGATCACACGGGCTGTAGCCTAATGCTTCTCATGTTACTGTGAAAGGAGGCCTGATTTAAATAAACACTGAATCCAATTTCAGTCAGCCCTGTATCTCTCGATTGCAATTTATTTTTCTTTAAATACACAGAATGAGACTCTGGGCTTTTCATTTAAGACGTGAACAACTGGAGCACTATGGCACATTTATATAATGCTTAATTTCAGAAGCAAGAAAATTAGACAAATGGGTATATTGAGACCAGAATTTAGATCGGGGTTCAGCTTCTGAGCTTACTGCAATGTATTAGCCTTTTAAATGATCTTTTTTTGATGTGGTCTCTACCACCATTAGACTTCCTTCCCATTGATGTTCTTCATCATGTATCTCTTACAAGTTCTCACTTAGCTGTGGGAGAGGGTGAAGCTAATTAGGTTGGCGCTGGTGATTATAAAACTTATCCGTTGCAACTTCTCTCTGTATGTCTGGCAAAGGGTGGATTGGTAACAGCTCACTTTCGTTGTAGGAAAACACCTCAAAGCTAGGTGTTAGCTGCAGGAGTTCATAGTGTGGTGAAGACAGGAAGAAATGGGAAAACTACAGCCCCATGTTACCAGCTCCCCTGTGAGGTGTAGTAAGGAGTATTAGAGAGTGCTCTGTCACACTGAATATTTGTACAATCACACAGACCTAATATTCAGCATATGAGGAGTTTTTGCATCTCCTCTCCTGCTCCAGAAGATGGCCTTTTGTCCCCTATTTGTTTTGTGTGTACAGAACCATTTCATCTTGGTATTTGCCAAATGTGAATTTTGTGAGTCTGAAACACTTCACAAGTCAAATGCTTTACTTCAAGTGTAACACAATGCTTTCTCCAGGCAATTATATTTTTTTCACTTTCATTAAGCAGATATTTTTGTTCCTGATTATAATTTGAATCAGACAGGTTGAAAACAAATTTATAGTTGTTGTTGCTCATCCAGTGAACTACACAGTGTGATTACTATGCTATTATTCCTTTTCCATGCTGATATTTTCTGACTGTACACAACTCTACTGTGTCTTTACAAAAAGTAAAGAACAGCTTTTAGTCCCAGAGCACACCAGTTTTATCTACAAAAGTCTCAGGAAAGTTCATAAGGTAACTAACTGTTAAGACAAGAGCAGACACCCTCAGAGAGAGAGCAGGCATCTACACGATCTAGTTTGAGTCACTAGCTGGGATCTGAAATTGTTGCTTTTCATAACCTATGTGCCCTTAGATGCTAGAAGAAGCCATGAACCTTCAGGGGCTCCCAAGAGTAGCCACACTGGCTGGTTGAAATGAAACTAGGTGAGCTTCTGTCTCAGCAAAGAAAGTAGGTCCATGTGCTGAAGGCTGAATAAAAGCTTCTATGTGTTGCTGACCCAAGGGAATGTAGCTTAGTATCTTGCAGCATGAAACAGACCTTTGTGGTCAGTAAGACACACAGCAGCCTTTGCTAGAGGTCAGTAAGATACACAACAGCCTTTGCTTGCATTATGTTACAGTAGTGAAATCTAGATACCTTAAGATATTATCTTGCTGCAGCCTTTTAAAAGTTGGAAAATACAGAGTTTATAAAAACTTGTTTGCTGCACAACAAGATGTATTTTTGTTGTTCCAAAAAGTTTCTGTTTCTTCACCATCTGTCCTTTCACAGGAGTTTCTCCTATGGGCTAGTATTTGCAAAGTGCCTCACAGATGAAAACATTACGTGCTGTTATTACTACTGTTATAGAAAACACTGTAGGTATGCAGAATGGAAATGTTCATGGCAAGTCATTGTTTCACACACGCACACTGCAATAACTTGGAGATGTTTTATCCCTACTGCAAATTCAGTGAGGCGAGTAGAAATCGGTCACGGCTGGACCTGGTCCTTCTTTGGTTTTATTTGTACCACCATTTGTATACAGTCAGATTTACGTCACACTAGGACCTATTGCCATAAAAACAGGTTTGTCTGTAAAACCACTGAAACACCCTGAGGGTTCATTTTCCATGTCATCCATATCTCCCTCCAAGCACTTCCATTGTTCAAAAGCTTACTGCTAAAGAAAACCTTTATTTTCAGTTCGTTGCATTGGAGGAAATGTTTGAAAGCTGCCGTCTCCCATAGAAAGGCACCACAACATTGACATTCAAAGAGCTTGAATCATTTTTTAAAAGTGGGTCTTAGGCTGGTGAGTCCTTTCTAGTAATATGAAATAGCTGTGCACCTTTGGATATCAGAATGAAAGCTTTATACATCACTACCCGGTAGTTTACTTGAAAGGTGAATAAAATGATGAGATTAGACATTAGGGAAGGCAAGAGGGAAGGCTGAAGGAGCAGGAAAAATACGTATTGTTATATAGGTTTCACCACTTGACATAGAATTGTAGAACAAGTTGGAAGACATCTGGTTCACCACCACCCCACAGAGCAGGACAGAGAGAATACAGTCCATTCCTTTTTAAACAAAGCTATATTCTAAAGCCATGCAGAAAATTAACTGTGCGAGCCACCAAGGTTTCTTTCTTCTGATTCCAGCAGTCCCTCCCACCCTCATGGAACTCAAGAAATGAAGCGAGTAAAGTACCCTGCACGTGGTTGTGCAGAACACTTGTGGGTACTTTGTATAGGGAGAGGATTCTGTGCTGCAGGATCCTGTTTGCAACTCATTAATACACTTGAAGTTCAGTTTTTCTAGTAAGTCACAGTTTTGGTTCACAGTGCTCAGAAATAGCCCACCCTTTAAAAATCCTCAGAGCTTTTAGGAAGAGCAGGGAATTATTTTTTGACACAATGACACTAGCACTTCCAGTTACTCACTAGCCAAAGGAAAAAGAAACTCTACATATTTCCCCATGTTAAATACACTTCCAAACACAATAACAACTAAACTAAAAAACGTTCTGGATTTCTTAAGTTGCATATTTATTAGTGGGAAGTGCTTAGCAGTGGGTACCAGCCTCATCCGTAGTGTCAATGCACATTTCTTCTACAGACCCGAACTTTTCTCATGCTTAGATCAAAGCTAGTGTGAGGTTTATCTGCTGCTGCTGCTGTTTAGGTAAAGTTCTTTCTCTTTTCTCCATGAGGCTCACACTCCGCCTTGCCCTGAGCCAGAGCAGCTATCTCTATCACCCATAAGCCGGCAGCATAATTATCCCCAACAGATAAACACACACACACTGGTTGCCAGAATTAACAGAGTGCTGAAGTTACTCGATGGCTCCAAGCCAGAGGACATGAAAAATATGACATATGTTTCAAAAGAAAACTTTAGAAGTGCTTAGACTTAAAGAAGAATTAAAATTGCGAAACAAATTACCTGGAGGCATCTAAAGGAGTGTTCACTGAAGAAGTGAATTTTATGCAGAATGTCTACAAAATTTGGAGGGGCTTAAACAGATGCAAAGCAACTATGAAAAGAATTAGCCCATCTAAAACAATAGCTTTACAGTTACTGAATTCATGACGATTAAATCACAGGGTCGCTTCCTTAGGCTTTAAGGATTGGCAATGGAGTACTTGTAATCCTCTCCTGATCTTCTGAGGGCATCGGGACTGTGGTTTATTGACATGTAATTAGATCAGGATGTCACTACATCAATGTCAGTGTAAACATCACTAAGTAAGTAGCTGATCCTTTACAAGATCAGCAACCTAATCTCCTCTGGGATGCCAACAAGCTTTGTTAACACTTAGGCTTAGGATTGAATCTGCTCTTTTAATGCCAGGCTCCCAACAATTGTGGGAGCTTTGACATTCCAAGTCAACCAGCGTCTGAAGTTACACTAGTTGTATTGATGTTCTGGCAATCGCAATACCTTGTCTGCTAATAGATTTTATTGATTACAAACCAAACAAATAATGAAAGAAATCTTGCCGGCAGCACTTTTTGCAGGGCAGTGAGGGGATGCGGCTGGACTTCCAGGTTTATTTCTTTAAGCTGACTGTGAACCACATAGCGCATAAGCCACTCAAGTTACTATCCTGTGAAGACACATGATTAGCAGCTAATTTCTTACAGACCTTATTCATGGCTTAAAAAAAATCAGCAACAGTAGTTGAAAGGAACATTATAAAATAACATGTTAAAAGATTAATCATAAAAGATATTTTGAACTGTCAGCCATACAAAGGAAATTGTTTCAGAGGATGGAGGTTTGAAATAAAGAGTTCACTTCTAAAAACATTTTTATGAAGGAAAATAGCAAATCATTTTAGTTTGAGGGAACAGAGAGAGATCTTAGCTGGGATCACTTCAGCTCATCTGATTTGCCCACAAACTGTAAATCTAGTTCTGTAGTCAAAACTTCGTCAGCCTTTCTTAGATTTAGGACCCCATAACCCTTTGTAATGTCTTTGCTAATAGTCTGGCTTTTCTTAGTTAGCTTTCAGAAGCACTTCAGAAATGCAGAGTAGACCACTGGGGTCCATGAGCACACTTTGAAAAGCACATATTGTTTTTCTTATTTAGATCAAACTTCCATGAACCCTTGTGGAAACTGAGAAGTTTTTGCCATGTTTTTTTTTTCTAAAATATTACAGTGTAGCTAAGAAGCAGAAGAATGAAGTTGTTAATGTTAAGGTCTAGCATGCTGCCTATACAGAAGAGCAAGAAACATTTCCATTAGTTACCATGGGCATAGTGTCAGGTGTATGGAAATATTTTTCAAGGGTAGAGGAGAGGGGTGGAGATGGAAGTCATGTCAAACACTGCATCTGAGTGACATTCACCACCATGCATATGGATAGGTGTTTAGACACAGTTATGTAAAATGAGCAAGAGCACAAGCATCTAAAGAACAGTAATTACAAACACCAGTCTGCTGAGCTGATACCCATTTTAGGGAGTCCAGAAGAAATATGGTTTGGTTTTAGGTGCTTACAAGGAAGGTCAACAAATGGATAGTTGCAAGTCTTTAGGAAATATTTAAGGCTTATAAATAACCCAGAAGGATACCAGAAACGTTTGAAATCCAAACAAATTTTAACACTTGCCTCTAGATTTCTTTGTTGCATCTGAGTACCCGGTCATTTGTGAGCAATGCCTTTGAGTGAGCCTTGTTAAGTCATGTCTCTAAGCTAGTGCACAGCTCTAAAAAGAAAAAGGAAAGAAAAACAGGAGAAAAAGTAAGGCAAGGCAAGGAGGAGAAGAATAGAGAAGGAAAAGGAAAAGGAAATAAATAAAGCTCTAAACCTTGTAACCTTTTGCGTGGGGATGTAAGCCCCTATGGGGAACTGGAGAGTTGAGAATCAGTAGTGTACTGGTGTTATACCTGCAGGATTGAAGCTGGAGATCTGCTCTTTGCGTCCTTTGTGCTCAAGGACTTGGACTCAAAGTTTTTCATGGTTTTGTTTACTCTGACCTGCACGGGAAACTTAGAGAAAGGACGTTACCTAGAATAAATCCGGGGGATGTGCATGGTAGAATGCTCATTACACAGAATCACAGAACATTAGGGATTGGAAGGGACCTCGAAAGATCATCTAGTCCAAACCCCACACCACAGCAGGTCACCTGGACGAAGTCACACAGCAACATATCCAGGTGGGTTTTAAACGTCTCCAGAGAAGGAGACTCCACAATCCCCTTGGGCAGCCTGTCCCAGTGCTCCGTTACTCTCACCATGAATCTAGCCAAATTGACTTCAGAAATTTGTGCATGACTGTTTTTAAACTCTTTTCCCTAGAGAATAAAAGCTTGGATAGATTTAGAAATTATTTTCCACTCCTTAAACTAGACATCTGAGTTAAAACTGAGATACATTTACTTTAAGTTAACAAAGGTGTTAAGTGTTTAAAACCTGCTATCACTGGAAACCAGGAAAAAAAAACCCTGAATAATAAGAGATCATTGCCTTTTCCCTCTTTGTTCTCAGTCAGATTGAATCTTTCTCACAAGCAAGGGTATTCGGAAGCTGTGAATGGTCTTGTTTGAAAGTGAAAAGTTGATGCTTGGTAACACTTATGTAAATGTGCTCTAATGGAGAAACATGAGACCTTCTCTAACCTCCCAAGAAAAGAATTCCGGGTTGTTGACTTTTGCTCGCTGGATCTCCCCCTCTACTTCCTTCTTCTGCCCCTCTACTCTGCACTAGTGAGACCACATCTGGAGTATTGTGTCCAGTTCTGGGCCCCTCAGTTCAAGAAGGACACAGAACTGCTGGAGCGTGTCCAGCGTAGAGCAACGAAGATGATGAAGGGAGTGGAACACCTCCCTTATAAGGAAAGGCTGAGGGAGCTGGATGTCTTTAGCTTGGAGAAGAAGAGACTGAGGGGTGACTTCATTAATGTTGATAAATATGTGAGGGGTGGGTGTCAGGAGGATGGAGCCAGGCTCTTCTCAGTGTCATTTAATGACAGGACAAAGGGCAATGGGTTTAAGCTGGAACATAGGAGCTTCCACAAAAACTTCTTCACAGTGAGGGTGGCAGAGCACTGAAACAGGCTGCCCAGGGGGGTTGTGGAGTCTTGCTCTCTGGAGACATTTAAAACCCGCCTGGATATGTTCCTGTGCAACTAGGTGATCCTGCTGTGGTATGGGGATTGGACTAGATGATCTTTCGTGGTCTCTTCCAATCCCTAATGATGTGATTCTAGGATCTGAATTATTCCCTATAAACACCCCATTAATCATGTTAAAAACCAGATTGATAGACAAGGGAAATTGATTTTAGACATGCAAAGAACTTTAAAGTTTTATCTAATTAGAAATCATTTATTGACTTGATGCAAACACACTGTTTGGCCTCTGTTTAAAGGCATGTTTGGAAAACTGTTTACTTTTGCAGGTAACCCTCAAGTTTAGTTGAGGAAAGAGAATTTATTGTATTGGATATTTGGTAGAGGTTTTGGGTCACTTGATGGAACAAAACAAAGGTTTTTGTGGTTTCCACAGCTGCTAATCCTTTAAGAATTACTTCACCAGAAAAAAAAGTTTGCTAAATAAATGTACGCATCTGCTTTAGAAATTACACAGCGCTGAAGGCATATTGGTCCCTTTCTGAATTGTCTGCGTAAACCAGCTTATGTGCATCAGTGAAACGGAAAAAGACCTCTTCCAAAACCACTCCACCAAAGCTGGAAAGGTCAGGTTGTTTAAAAATCACTAATGATTAGTTTATACTTCCTTTAATATGCAGGTTTCATAACAATGGAACTAATCTTTAGAAGAAAACATTAGAAGGTAGTTTACTCCCAAGGGAGAGGTGCTAGAGTTTTATACTAATAGTTATGATGAGCACTCATCAGGACAGACAGCAAAACCCCAGGATGTCTCATTGTTTAATCAGTTCGGGTAATATCAAGTAGATTCATCAGCTGCACTTCCTTCAAACAGAAGCTGTTCACATTTGCAGCAGCGTCAGCGCTTCTCATTCTGCACATCACTGATCGCAGTCAACTCTTGGGAACTCCTGCCTCCAACACTGGGCAGAAAGAGCAATGTTTCATTAAGCTTTTCCTATCTTTTCCTTCCTTAATAGTTTTTTGAGAATCTTTTTTCTTGCTTTGAAATGAATTTTTTTTGAACAAGAGAATGATTCCATTGAATTGCTAAAAGCGTTCTGTCTGTGAGTTGTGACTAATGCTAGGGTCTTGATTTGGGTGATTCAGTGACTTCAGGAAAGTCAGACCTTCCTGTTGCTTTCCTCAGGGGCAGGATTTCACTGCTTAAGTTAGAGGTCTGTCCAGTTTTCTCTGATAAAGATATTTTTTGAACACTACTATAAATGTGAGAGAAAGTTAAAGACATCCCAGCCTTCTGAATTTCCCAACCACGGCACACTCCATTCTTCCTGAGCCAGCACAAATCCATTTGGGTGCATACAAGTCAGGGACTTGTGCTTCTTTCCCTTACGGATGGCAATCACAGCAGACTCTCATCTCCACAGTTTTCCTGGTTTCTGACGGTAATTGTCTTGGGCACTCTGAAGCACAAGTCTGCGCAGGCACAAGTGTACTTAGATTCATGTGCTTTTGCGTTATGACATATTCAAGGACAGACATACAAGGTAGTCATAAGAAAAGCGGTATGCATGAGTATGATTTGAAGTCTAATTGCCCTAGTTTTGGTTGGGATAATTTTTTTCCTAGTAGCTGCTACAGAGCTGTGTTTTAGATTTAGTGTAACTGTGATAGCACACCGATGTTTTAGTTGTTTCTAAATAAGGCTTATACTAAGTAAAGGACTTTTCAGTGCCAGCACGCAGATGTACGAGAAGTTGTGAAGGATCATGGCCAGAGTCAGCTGAGCCAAACTAGCCAAAGGGATATTTCACACCACAGAACATCATTCTCAGTGTATACACTGGGAGGAGTTGGCTGGGGGAGTTGATTAGTGTTTGGGTGTGGGTCAGCAGGTGGTGAGCAACTGCATTGTGTACCACTTGTCTTTTCTTTTGGTTATTAAACTGTCCTCAACCTGCCAGTTCCATTGGGTTCTTTTTTTTTTATTTTATTCTCTTTCCCATCCCACTGGGAGAGGAGCTGGAGTGAACAGCTGTATGGTGTTTACCTGCCAGTCGAGGTCAAACCATGACATCTACGCAGTTGGTGAAGGTGCAAGTTAGAGATGGAATCTGGTGGACTCTGACAAATTCCTACTACGGTGCAACCATCCTTGAATCAAATTTCTGAGCTTAATAAAATTCAATGACCCCACAACTGTGAAGGAGAGAATTTCATTTTTAATTTGCAATGAGCTAAATTCAATAAAATGCAAGAAGATATATTGTTGTTACTATAGCTGGAGTGTTGCAGCAGATCAAAACAATACTTTTTTAAAAGCGAAAACTATTTAAAACGTTTTTATCAATTTTGATTTAAACCATTTGTTCTGAGAGCATGAAAATGCTCATTTATCCATTTTGCAGACAGGAAAGGAAATTATTAAATGGCAATAGCGATCAGCGAGATTCTATGCAGCCATTTACTATTACTACCCAGTAATGCACTCTAATGTCTAAAGTGTCTTTGGTGACAGCTTTGAAGCAGATCACTGGTGTTTGCTGTCATTAAAGTACTTCCTCTTTAAAATAACGTATTGGACATTTTACATGGCTACACTAGGACATCGTGCTTTCTCTTTTGCTGCATATCAAGCGAAGGGTTTAAGGAGGAGGCAAACGAGCAACATAAGTACTGCCAGGTTTTAGGCATTTGATTTCTTTGAGATCTTTGAAAGGGTGGATTTGAGAAATAAACAAACTATAGATGAATCTTTGTGCAGTCTAGATAAAAAAAGATTATATTATCGGATGTCATCGTCTTCTGTCCTCTCCATTTGTCCGTCTCTAAATATGCCTTCTTTTGTCTAATTGCACAACAATCATAAAGTGATAATGTTTGCAACTTGCAGTTCTTATGGAATTGTGACTAAAGGAACAAATGCCTGTGCATTAGTATGTGCTATTAATCCATTAAGGATGGGAAGAGAAACATACCTTTGAATTTCAAAGACCTTCAACATCAATGCATTAAACTCGAATCAGACTTTTAATGGCCACAGGTGGTAGAAAAAAGGATGCTTAATTTTCACGCGTTCTTTTTCTTTCTTTAAAAATGACTGAAACAGAATGCTGTGAGAAAGTCAAGTCGTCCACAAGATTTTAAGATTGCAGAACATCTGCAGGCAAAACATGAAAGCATCAGCTGATACAGAAGTGGAATTTCCACAGACTTCGGGTTGTGTCTCCTTGTAAAATTCTGAGATAATTAACTAGTTTGGCTAGCTACCTCAGGTCCTGACTGGCGTGAAAATCATTTACTCTTTCTAAGAAAGAAAAATGAATTTATTTGCTTGGTGTGCTGGTTTAAATTGTCAGTAAATACTGAAGCAACAGTAGGCAGAACTTCAGGGTAGGTAGGGAAGACTCATTTTTCCCAGTGTTACTTTGGTTCAGTCTTTTACCAGCTGATGCTGTAGTCTGATATCTGGGTGCATCCTTCCTGTGCAACGTGCTCTGGGTGAAACTGCTTTAGCAGGGGGATTGGAGTAGATGATCTTCAGAGATCCCTTCCAACCCCTGCCCTCTGTGATTCTGTGTTTTTCATAAATAAGCCTTGATTGTGCAGTCATCTCTGCATAAATGCAGATCCTGTATGAACAAGAATGTGCACTGAAGCCAAGTGGGTCTTCTAGTCCCATGAGATCTTCACTCAGCCTCCAAAGCTGTGGATGCAATTGCAGAACTGGCACTTCATATTACAAAATGATCTGAAATCCTGCATTAACATTACAGTGCAGTAACTGTGAAATGAGAAGAAATTGGGGGTTGTGTACACGATGTCTCTGCATTGACATCCAATCTGATTCAGCCTCTTCTGGCGACAATGCATCAGATGCCAGCCTATCATTTTCCAGTGTAGCCTGGCAAAGGAATTTAAACTGAATGTTTTGCTTCAGATACATCCCTACTATCATCCTACACTTCATTTGCTATTTACAAACAAGTGGTTGTATGTGCATTGTGTGAACTGGTGGAGGAATGGCTCTGATTTATTCTGATAACTGGATTTCCACCCAGAATACAGGGAGGTAACACTTGCCCCATGAAGCCATACTACGTGTGAAGTAAGATAAATGCAAAAACCCAGTGATGACACAGAGAGCTGTTATTTATTTATGTTCTACAAGCAATTTGCAAATCTCCTGCAAGGGGGAAAATCATAAAGAGAAAATGCTACAGGTAGAGCTTTATGAATCTTGACCACCTGGTTCATAAAAATTTCTGTCTGTGTTTTAGTGGCATTTGCTATGAGCATTTTTACATTTAAATCCCAGTTTTTGAAGAGTCATTAGTCCCATGGTTTTGCTCTGATGGAGCTGTGACTTGCTTTATATAGATACAATTTTAAAGTGTATTTTTAGGAAGGTTTCTGGGAGCTGAGGCGACATACAGCAACACAAAAAGAGGCAGGTGATGTACCTTTGAAAGCCAGCAAATGGGTATGTTAAATAGTCACTTTGTCTTAGTAATAAACAGGATGTTCTGTTTAACCCTTCTAGGACATTGGTCTTGTATATGGTTAGTCAGCTAAAAGATATTTTTTGGGATTTATTGATTAATTACCTATTGATTTATTCAAATTTAAAGACTGTCTTACAGTGCTATCTGTGTTATGGGAAAGAAAGCACAGGTTAGAAATAATGAATACACACTGGAAAGACTAACTATGCACATCGGGTCAGTATGGGAGATTCTGCACATCTCCTGCACAGGCAGGAGAGGACAACATGTGTTTCAGCTGCCCCTTATGTCTGGATACTGTGTTTGCTTTTGAAGCACTTGCTGTATTTCACTAATTGTGCATATCGTTAATATATGTGCATTGATTTGAGGAATGGAATCAATGATGGGAAATGGTAGCTCTGTGCTCCTTTTAGGCAGAGGAACATGTGATGTCTAGATTGGATATGTCAAGTCAGAGAGGTGTCCATTTACCACGGGGGGGTATTGATTCTCTGTGGGTGCTCCTACCTGATGATGATGTCTTTAAAACAAAAAACCACTGTGGGTTTAGGATGGGATATAAACCAAGAAGATTTATGGAAGACCTTTTCAAATAAGCAGAAACTTAAGGAATTTTCTCATAGAGTGCATGCACTGTACAGCTCACACTAAACTTGTCAAGCGTGTGTGCGCATCTGCCAGAGAAGGGATGATGGCACGATGCGCTAGTCTGGACCACAAGAGGATTGCTTACAGCATAAGGCAGTGAGTGAGGCAGTAATCAGGAGAGAAGACCGACAGCATTTTGGGGGAATTTTAATCATAGCTTGATTTTAGTATCTTGATTTCCATTTTTCCATGAACTCCCACAAAGTTTAGCCTCTTTCAGTGAGCGTGCTAATGCAAAGGACAATGAGGGACTGGTAGAGTTTAATTGGACAGAGAAATATTTTTTTTTAAAAGAAATAGTGATTGATTTTGGCAGACATGTTGTGAATGTGTCTGTGGCCATGTGCATGTACGAATCTATGTAGACGTATGTGTACATGTATATGCATACATATAGGTGCATGTAAATGTAAGCAAATACATAAATACAGATCTATATATTGAGCAATTAGTGTCTTTGTAAGTACATGCGTGTCTATGTGTGTATATGTGTGTGTGTATATATATGTTTGTGTGTGTGTGTGTGTGTGTGCTTCTTGGATCATCCATCTGATTTTTTTTGGACAGGCTGAGCAATTTGGGGTTGTTCAGCTTGGAGAAGAGGAGATTCCAAGCAGCTTTCCAGTATCTGAAGGGGGCATACAAAAAAGCTGGGGTAGGGCTTTTTACACAGGTGAGTAGTGAGAGAACAAGGGGAAATAGTTACAAACTTGAAGAGGGGAGATTTAGGTTGGACATTAGGAAAAAATTCTTTCTTGTGAGGGTGGTGAGATGCTGGAACAGGTTGCCCAAGGAAGTTGTGGCTGCCCCATCCCTGGAAGTGTTCAAGGCCGGGTTGGATGGGGCCCTGAGTAACCTGATGTAGTGAAGGTGTCCTATGCAGGGGGATTGGAACGAGATGATCTTTAAAGTCCCTTCCAGCCCTGGCCGTTCTATGATTCTGTGAAACAAGGAAATTACATCAAATGGTTGAGATATTCAACTACATAGTTCAAGAGGGTAAACATCCAAAGAAGTGCTGGTAAAAGTATCCTGCAACCATCAGTACCCATAAAATACGAATGACAAAGGATCTAATTTACATGAATTAGAGTTGAACAAATACCACCCTGGCAACCTTCATCACAAACTTTGCAAAAGATTTTTAAATATGCAAATTTGCAATGAAATCAGTCTATGGGCTGTACCAAACCACGTGGAAACAAAAACAGAGGCTTAACCAAGCAACTCCAGACAGATTCTGAAATTTTATATATCAAAAAGCATATTCATAAATTATTTAGAAAAAAAAAGAGAAACTTAATTAAAAATGAGAAAATATTAGAGTCCTCTTTATTTTACCATAATTACGCACTGCTGGCCCTTACTTCACCATCTGAAATTTGTAAATTTGCCTCAAATACAAGATTATATATGAATCAAGAATTTTTCAAAGATCTTAACAATTTGTGACAATAAATTCTTGTATGAACAGAAAAATTCAAGCCTGAATGCAGAGCTCATTCATCTGCTACCATAAATTATACACTATTTCTCACAGCAATTCTTCACACTGATTTTGGAACTCTCCCTATTGGTGACCATATGTAGACTCTTCATTCTGAAAAATATACTTTCTTTTCCAGCCAAATGTACTATCTTTGCTCTGTTACGCACAGTGTCCCGCTTCCCCATTTTAAAGAACCTCTGAAGGTGACAGCTTTATTGGAAAAGCCTTTCTGCTCTAGTTTGTGCAAAGCATATACAAGGAAGATGAAGGCAAATTTTTAGTTTTCTTGCATGTTTTCATTGCTGTCTGGGTTCCTGGACTTTCAGAAATAGAGTTGTCCTTGTGTTGTAAAATACCTTTGGGCTGGATTCTGTAAAACTGTATAAAAATACTTTGTTTCTGTATTTTGGGGATACAAAGCATGAAAGCCTATTTTATGGATGGAATTGGTACACTTGGATCTCTAGCCGGTTTCAGCAATCATGTGAGGAATGAACTTTAGACCTGTGTGGGGATTATGACTGTGCAGTTCAGTGCTTCCTGGTTTTCATTAGTATAAATTAATTAATTATTAATTAATTTCAGTATTAATTGTCACTAGTGTACTCATCTGCGTTGTTCCCCTTAGTTACAAGTCAATATCAGACTTTCAGCTGCTGACTAGGTTTTGCTTTTTTGCGGGATGGTAGAGAGACAAATGCACAGTAGTTTTTGAACTTGCCGTACCTTACACCTGTTGGGGACCAGAGCCCAAACAGGAAAGAAGAACTCAGCCAAGTCAACAGAAAGCTAAAAGCATTCACTGAATTGTGTCTAAAATCAGAACCTGCCTGAAGGAGTGAAGGTTCCCAGGTGTGGAGCTGTATTGACACAAAAGGATGGACTGAAGTGTTCTTAATACCTTTTCCCTCAAGAGTGAGGGGCACAATGGCTGAACCCGAATAAGCTAATCAAAAGCTAAATCACTCATCAAGATCTTTGTGCTTACTGCTACCCGCAGTGAGACTCTTTGTCTACAGACTTCTTCACACACACGTAACAAGTAACACAATATGAGATTCTCAGTATTTTTGGGGACTGGGTTGAGAAGGAAAACACAAACCTGACCCTAAATTGAACAACAAGGGTATCGACTGGTCTTCTCCCTTCTCTCAGACCCCAGAACCCTGTTAGTAAGAAATCTGCCTTCGTGTCCGTATTTGTATCTATTCTGTAGGTTTGTTTGTCCATCTGAACCCTTAAGGCACATACTGTTCTCTGAAAATTAATTTCATCCCTGACAATCAAAAGAATCTATAGAATGGTGCATATGTGAATAAATAATACTATTTTATAAACTCCGGTGTTGGATTTATATCACTCTCATAATGGCACTCCTTTCAAGAAATAAATTTAGCCACCCCTAGCCCCTCATCTTTGAGGAAATCGGCTAGAACGCAAGTGGGTTTATTCCCTACCAAATTCTTCCTGACCCCCACCCCCCTTTCACGCAACGATACCCAAGCTGAATTCAATATTTGTCAGCAGTTTGTGCCATTTGAAGCAATTGGCTAAAGTGGTGATGACCCTGCCTCATGAAAAAAGAAAACGAAACCAGCAAAGAAGTCCCATATTTTGTCAATATCAAACCACAGTTGGCCTTCCTGAGAAAGGAACTGCAGTTTCAAATAGCTGGAAATTGAAATGCCATTTCAGTAAAGGCTAGTGTAAGCAGACAACTTCATTTTGTAGACCTGTCACTCAGATTACTTCCCTCAAGAGCAAACTCACTCTAAGAAAACACCCACTAACACAGCAGTACCGGATCTCCTTGTATGACCTAGCGGGTGACCCACCTAGCGGATGAGGGGAAGGCTGTGGATGTTGTCTTCCTAGACTTCAGTAAAGTATTTGACAGTGTCCCACAGCATTCTCCTAGAGAAGCTGGCAGCTCAGGGCTTAGACAGGAGGACTCTCTGCTGGGTGAAAAACTGGCCGTGTGGCAAAGCCTAGATGGCTGTGCTGTGTGGAGTTAGATTGAGTCGGCATCCAGTCACAAGTGATGTTCTCCAGGTATTGGGCCAGTCTTTTTTAACATCTGTATCAATGATCTGGATGAGGGAATTGAATGTACCGTCAGCCAAACTGGTTTGGCGAGCTGATCTGCTTGAGGGTAGGAAAGCTCTGCAGAGGGACCTGGACAGGCTGGATCAATGGGCCAAGGTCACTTGTATGAGGTTTAACAAGGCCAAGTACCAGGTCCTACAGCTTGGTCACAGAAATCCCATGCTTGGGGAAGAGTGGCTGGAGAGCTGCACAGTGGAAAAGAAATGAGACAGCAGTGTGCCCAGGTGGCCAAGAAGACCAATGGCATCCTGGCCTGCACCAAAAATAGTGTTGCCAACAGGACTGGAGAGGTGATTGTTCCCCTGTACTCAGCACTAGTGAGGCCTCACCTCAAGCACTGTGTTTAGCTTTGGGCACCTCAATACAAGAAGGATATTGAGGTGCTGGAGTGTGTCCAAAGAAGGCAAATGAAGCTGGTGAAGGGCCTGAGGACAGGTTTAATAAGGAGTGGCTGAGGAAACTGTTGCTGTTTAGTCTGGAGAAAAAGAGCCTGAGGGGAGACCTTCTCAATCTTTACAACTACTTGCAAGGAGGTTGTAAAGAGATGGAGATAGTTCTCTTCTCTCAAGTCACTAGTGATAGGATGAGAGGAGATGGTCTCAAGCTTTGCCAGAGGAGGTTTAGATTGGACACCAGGAAAAATCTTTTTCACTGAAATATTGACCAAGGACTGGGACAGGCTGCCCGGGTAGGTGATGGATTCACTGGCCTTGGTGGTTTTCAAGAAATGTGTAAAGAAACATGTAGATTTGGCGCTTGGAAACGTGGTTTATTTGGCATGGTAATGTTGGGCTGATGGTTGGACTTGATGATCTTGGTTGTGTCTTCCACCCCTAATGAGTCTATGATTCCGTGGTTTTAAATACAAACTTAATAGTGAAGTTTCTGCTTTGGACCAGAGAGAGGGGTGCTGCAGCATTCTGAGTTGTTCTGGAAAACATAAATTACTCATAGCTAGGTCTTCTCCACTAAGGCTAGGAATTTATTTCTCCCAGGCATTAAAACTGCCCGTGGAGAGAACAGTTCACCTTCAGAAGATGAGTCATATTGCTCTTCAGCTGAAGTCTTTCTTCTCCACTGACTGTAGAGGGAGATGAATTTGGCAATCTCCTATCTCAACTCTTCAACTAGCTATCCAAAGTTGGGCTAGATTTGTCAGAAGGCAACTAAACCTTTTGCAGTCTAGCTGCTTCTTACAGGAATTTTGCTGTTATGTAACCTAGTATGTGCTCCCTGATGCTCCTGGTATTGCTTTGAAGTCACACTGCAAAAAAGAGGCTGAAAAATCTTTCTGTCTCTCCTCAAGTCCTCAGCTCTGCACGGGTCACAGACATTTGTCTCCCTAGCTTTGCATTGAGACTATGTTCATTGTGTTGTGTGGCAGCACCAGAAAGTGTTAAGAGAAGGGCCCAACTCTTGGGACATTCAAGGTTAGGCTGGATGAGACTCTGAACAACCTGAACAACTAAATGTCGACGATGGAAGATGTCACTGCTCACTGCAGGGCATTGGACTAGAAGACCTTTAAAAGTCCTTTCCAACACAGCGCATTCTATGATCACACAATTCTAAGAAATTATAGTATGCTATATGGAAGAGATTGTCCCATCTTTAAGTGAATATATAGTGTAGCTATGCTGACCCAAGTCTTTTCATCCTGTAAAGAGCAACAATTAATGTTTCCTCATTTCTTTACTGATCCCAAAATATCCTTTTCTGAATTCAAAGGTCTATAAAAAAAAGCATCATAAACAGCAAGGTAAAGCAGCAGGTTTTACCCTCACGTTCAAATGTGTCCCATTAAATTCCTTGAAGAACAAAAATGGTCTGTGAATTTGCCTCAAGAAAAACTTAAAAAGTTAAATACATGAATTAATTAATAAATAAAAGGTTTCTATGGTAGAAGGATTTATATGTCATTTCTGACAGGAACTAAGGATGTATTTGGAAAGACACGGCAGGCACATACATTCATAGCCCCAAAGCCAACCGTCTGCGAAGACTACTGTATTTCATTGTGCAGCAATGACCTGTATCACGTGCCTATGGCAGCGCTGCAAAGTTACAAGAACGACTGAGCAATTCTAGTGACTCTGAATCACAGACCACTTTTTTTTTGCCTACTATATCAATGTCCAGCCTCTGTAAATAGTTTGGTTTTTGCCATTATAGTTAAAAGTTTTGGTTTTGCATCGAATTCTATAGTTCTTCTTTAGCAAAGTGTTTCGTTTCGATGTGAAGCAATAATAAAAATCCCATGAGTATAAAAATATTTTCCTCATTCTCACCCTCTGTTTCTGAGAAGTCACTTGCAGTTACAGTCACTGTTTTTGAGACTAAAATGTGTATAAATTATGACCACAGCCTAAAAAACAATGGAGCTCATTTCAGAACAGTGTCTCTTACCCTATTCACCTAACACAGAAACACAGAATTAGGCCCTTATTGTAACGTTACCCCTGGGGTAGGGCTGTAGGGTACAATACAGCAAGACTACCAGAGAGAATTTTGCAGGCTGAGAAGTGCAATAGATTTCTCATCTGGAACACGAGCAAGGTGAAATGCTTAATTCTTTTAATCTTTCTTTTTCTCTTGGACTAATAAAAGGAAGAGGTCACGTATTTTATTGAAAAATATAAAATATGTTGTTGTATCTATTAAAACAAAATCTCCAGAAAAATCGTCTGAATCTCTGCTTGTAGTGACCTATCAATAGCTAAATGGCAGGTTGGCAATAACCCTGTTCAGACTGGCCAAAATTCAACTGGCCCATTTCAACTGGATTTCTCATCTTCTCTGTTTTGCTAAAAGTGTATTTAACATTTGAATTAACAGCTCCTGAACAACTGTCTACTGTCTACTTTCTCCATTGTTCTCAAGGGTCACAACTAATAATAATTACTTTCAAAGATGAAGTTTTTTCCTGTGATGACTTAAACCTAAAAACAAACCCCAAAGAGTAGCACAATCCCCTCAGGACAACATTATTCAGTTTTAAATTGCTCCCACTAGATGACTTAGAATTTCACACGTATCCTGAATTGCTTTTATAATAAAAAATAAATGTTCTATAAGTGACAGTGTCAAGGGAATATCATGGCACTGACAGAAGTCTAGTCAATTCTGTGGGAGATGCCGATGTTGGTTGAGCTCCTCTTACTTGCTATTTCTTTTCACACAGCTTCTTATGTCACCACCTCACCTTGGCTTTATTTTTCAACATCCATTGTTTGATAGATGCCATTTTAACTGCATTCCTTAGTGTCTGCTCATCTGGCGTATTTCACCTTTCCTGATGTGCCACTGGTCATGTCATTGCATTTCATCTGGAGAGTCTCAAAGTCTGTACTCGCTCAGACCTGTGTGCTTTCAAAAGGGGATTTCCATTTTTCCTTTTGACATTCTTTAGCTGTTCTGTTTTGCTGTCAATAGCCAATGCATCTCTCTGAGGTGTTCTTTTGCTAATCACGAATTAAGTTTCGCTATAAATATAACATTCTTTCCTGGGAGAGGTTTGTTGCCTGAAGGAAATGGAGTACAGCTATTCCACGTGTCATTACTTATTATCTACTATAGAAAATGAAGAAATAACACTGTAGAACAAAGCAAACGGGATTAATACATTATAGGGAAGAAATAGGGGCAAGCAGTAAACAGCTAAAAATTACCTCCTCCTGCCTCGAAGAGGCTGTATTTTATTTGTGTATATGGTTTGTCACTATCAAAATCACAGGTCTTGATGCAACTGTGTCTATTGGTACCCATTCTGTTAGGTTAAACTGCAGACAAAACATGTAGAGGCTAAAATCAATACCACTGCAATCTTGTCCCAATCCCTTCTGTTACTGTTTTTAAACAAAGAGGAGTGTAAAAATGACAGCAAGGCTCAACTAGCAGAAAAGGCACTAAAAAGAGCAGAGAAGGAATCTATCAGGTGCATTTGTTTATTCTTGAAGATCTGTTTCTTTAGCCAGGCAACCATGAAAGGAAATATTCATTGATCTGCAGGAAAAAGTTTAGGTTTTTGAAAGCATCCTGGGTGAACGTGGGAAAAATACACTTAGGGCTGGTATTGCGGGAGAAGGTAGTGTAAACCAAGCTCCCGGACAAAGTAGGGGGCACAGCATTTTTTGGAGATTATTTAAAACCTGTATCTATTGTTATGGGGAAGTTCACTTCTAGTTATTTACATAACCTTCCTTCAATTCAGAAATGCAAAATTAAATGGAGATTTTGTGCTCGCTGGGGTTAAAGTTACGATTCTTGTTGCTTTCTCTGTGGTCAGGAGTGCTGACTGTGCAGGTTCGCACGTTGCAGAGGTGCAGTCATTCAGAAACACGCGGGGCACTTTGCTCATTCTTTCTTTGATTTCCTTACTTTGCGTTTCTGAGAGGGTTAGAGCAGATTTTTGGTTCACATAAAAGTGTACAGTGTTAACTAGGTGACATATGGGTGGATGAAACATTACTGATTGTCCACTGCAGCCAGGGAGGCCGAGTTTCCATAGAGATAAGACGGAAAAGTGCTCCATGCAATCTAATTGGTATGCATCTCCAGATCAGGTTCATTGTGCTTTTGCTAATGACAGGGTTGTCTCAGTAATAAGGATGGTGCACTGGAGAAATTTGCTGCCTTGGTATATTTTTCCCTGGCAGAAAACTACTTAGAGACTGTAGTCAGTAAGAAGAGTGACTGGCAGGCTGAAGGGGCTGCTTAGCAGCATATGGGGGAAGGCTGGCGCTCTGTGCCACATGCATATGGCTGCCATTAAACTCCAGCTTTGCGCTTTGTGTATTTCTGGTCCCATGCCAGTAAGCCCACCTGCTGCAAGAATACTTGTAAAGCACAACTCAAAAGTGATTGAAAAGCTACTAGAATAAACTGTAATAACACAGTGCTTCACAGATGGGACATAATTGCAAGCTAAAGTGTACAGCCTCTGCAGTAGTGAAAACATGAGCCATTAAATTAAAATCATAAGGGAAAAAACTATAAAAGTCTGTTGAATATTTTTTTTTAGTTTTATTGCAAAACTTCAATTTTCTTGCCCTCATTAATCAAATACCATAAAACTACAGTGCTACTTTGTCTGAGTGAAGATTCAGGCAATTAGAATGATGAATGTAGATTAGAATGATGTAACTTTTGTTATTTACTTACTTGGATAACTTAAGCGTTGGGCAGTGGTAGGACTGCAAAGCTGACATGAATCTATCAATTTGCAGATTAAGGTATGCCTGGGATTTTGCACTCTAGAATTCACTTGTAAAAAGTTGGTTTGCAGGAGCAAAGTGCCAGCATAGATTTTGCTTCCTTAAAATGCTATTTTCACCCTTTACATAATACCAATCTGATTTTTCTATTAAAAATAGGAAAGAATTTGAAAAACCGACTTTAAAACTGTGTAAACACACAAAACTACTTGAGCAATATCAAAGCAGTTTTAATTAGTGGTAGTGTGGTAATAATGAAATCGCTAATCTGACATGTAATTAGTTGTACGGTGTGTATGAGTGTTATGTGGAGCTGAATGGGCTCAGCAGGGCCCTAATACATTCTGGCCTCTCAAGGCGTTCTCTAGTGGAGAGAGGCCTGACAGAACCATCTTTGTTCTGTTCCCTTTCTGTGGGTGGGCGATGCAAAGAGAAAGAAACATTTGTTTCACAGTAGTCACCGGAGTAAACAGCCTCTAAAAGCCTTTTTCATTTTTTAATTATGCATTTCTCCAGCACCCGTCATAGCAGAGTCCAGAGGACACTTTTTTTAGTGAGCCAAAAAAGGCAGGACTAGTTAAAAATATATATAAATGCCTTCTTAAAGGCATATTTATCAATCTAACAGTTTAGTTCATCTTTACAAGAGGATCTTTCCCCCATTCAAAAGCATGAGCGCTTTGTGCCGTTTATAGACAATTTATGCAGGAGCTGCATTTGATCTAGCAAAGACTTTGGCAAACACTAGAGGTGCTAATGAGCTACCCATAAATGATCCCATCTCTTTTCTTCACTGGAAGTGGCCTCAAAAAAACCCCAACCCAAAACCCCAACCCTTTGAAAAGCCAGCGTCCATTCATTAGCTGTTTGAGTACTCATAGCAACATCGAATGACTGGCATTTCTTAGCATACTGTCATCCAAAAGTAATTCATTTTTCTTGCTAAGAGTGAGGTCTACCGGCAGCCTCCACGTTGCTAACAGACTTACTGAAGATGTAGCAAAGTACGTCTCTACCCTGGAGAATCTGGAAAACAGTTAATGCAAGCACAACGTGGAAAGCTAAAAGCAAACGGTCAGGTTTATTTGCTCTTGCAGAGTTTCTTTTTTGCCTTAGTCAGGAGAGGCAACGAGGCATTTTTTCTCTAAATGAGATCAGTTTGCTCTTGAGTAAACAGAACATAGGGTGTTTTGCTCATACTCAGTAAATTTAAAGCTTGCTTGAGTGATTAGAGTCCAATTAATGCCAAGCAGCAATATCCAGGTGCAGACAAATAAACACCGAAGGCAAAGTGCTTATAATCAGTTGCTGGTTATTATTACTACAAGTCAGGCTCTAATGCTAGTGTTTATTACACAATGCAGGTATCTTCTCTGAATCAGATAATTTAATCATTACTCTCCCACTGGTGCTCCAATGCTTGTATTTTATCAATATTTTTAGTAACAAATGGTCTTATTATCCTTTTGTTATGATTATAATACCACCTAGGTATTATTCTGGCTGCCCAGGGTTCTTCCTCTGATGTGGTGTCTGCACATCATGACAGGGAGCTATACCAGTGAGAAATTATTGAAAAACTCGTGGAACTACCCTGTCTCTAAGTTACTTATTTACTGCAAATATCACTTGAGATCACCAGGGACATTCGAATGGGGAATTTTCTATACAGGCATTACTTTTATCTTCTTAAATGAAGCTCATCACCGGTGGGATTGAGTAATGGCTAACTTTGTATTGTCACTTCTGTAAACTCCATGCAGTTTTCAAGCGGTGGCACAAATATTGTGAAGGGGGATCAATAGGGATATCTTAAGACAAAATAACTGCACTTTCAAAAACAGGGTTATGTTTGCTCCTTTTTACGATTGTCCTCCTTCATGACAGGTTTTGCTTGTGTAGAGTAAGGAGCAACAGTGGCAGCTACAGATTTGTGCTTTTCTGCCTCACATTAAGGTCAGGTAAGGTGGAACAACACCCACATGGGGCATCAATAGTGCTGGCCCCTGCCTGCTGCCATCCTGCAGCTGAAGAAAAGCCAAAATCTGAATGATTGTCCTATCTGTCGAAGAAGTGAGAGCACTAATTGAATTTTTCACCTGATAAGTGTAACCTTCCCATTTTACAGGCTTTCGTTGTGGAGCTGTCGAAAACCAACTTGTGTTTTTTGAAGCCAGTGAAACACAGGTGGACTCAATGTTTTTCATTACTTGAGTACCTCAAAAAGCTGGACCCTGCATCTTTGCTACAAAATGCTCTGTTCTTAGCAGTGAAAGGCATTCACCATCGTTTTTGTTGAAGTCATGCAGTCCTGGTGTGGTACCGCTTGGTATGACTAAAGCTAAGGAAAGTTTTGTAAGTTCTTTGTAAGATCTCCTACCTGAAAAAAATGGTACAAGTAGGGTTGGTGGAAGATAACAGTCTGTTTACAATCAAGTCATGAAAAGATATGTAGGAACCAGGAAGTTCTACTATGAGTAATGTAATATAAAGGCCTTTAGACATTGTGCAGCTTTTGATGAAAGAACCTGTGAGGTAACACTCAGATATCATAAGGTGGTTAGAATGCTCTTTTTACCCTGAATTCAGTTGGAATTGGGAAGATGCGGAAGTATTTCACAGGGTTACAATCAGGAGTTACTAGGCCAGTCTTATAATGTCTGCTGTCTGAGAATCCAGATAGAAAGGGGAGTTGTCCAAGGCACAAGCCTTTTTTAATTTGTCTCGTAAACACATTCTGACAGTTTTGGGGAAGATCAAGAAATAACTTCCCACTAAGAAATTACTCTACCCAGTCAGCAAGGAAAGCCCCATTTCTGCTTTCATCTACCCTTGTAAGAAATGACAGAGCTGGACCACAGTAGTACCTCGATCCTTCACCTTTTGGTCTTGCTATCTTTTAACACGCACACGTTAAAAACAAGACGTAGTTGTGCTATTTAGTACTGCACGTATTCAACATATAAAATTGCATGCACTAGTAAATATTTTGCATGATTATGTTTCAAGAATGAAGGTAATTTTCTCCTTGGAAAATGTCAACATTTTGGTGTGACAATTCAAAATTGTTTTTCAAATTTTTCTTGAATTGGTATAGGCTTCCGAACGAGTCTTTTGACAAAGACAGTTTTGACTTTTCCGGGGAATTCCCAATCACTTCTATCAAGCATGTGGTAGAGTCTTGCTGGTACAGAGTTGTACCTTCTGAACATTCTAATCTGGGAAAAGAAAGAGTACAGAATGATGAATTGACTTGACCCTGGTCTCAACAGCAAAATTCTAGACAATCTCAGCTTAGTGTCTGGGATAGAACCCAAAACATAGTAAACTCCCTGAGAGTTTAGTCTCTAAAGTCCAATGAATTGTGATTTCCTCAGAATTCCTGGCATCCTTGCCACAGAATCTGATTAAAAATTTGAATTATAGACAAAACTTGGACCCTAAAAGGACTTAAAGGATGGAAATATAGTGGACATATGTTAAGATTTAGAAATAAGACAGATTGAATGCACAATGGCATTTGGTTAATGTAGAACTTAATGATCATATACGAGACGGAAAGCCAGTGGAAGGCAACCTTTATCTCCTGTGAGTTCACTGAGCACACGGGTTTGGATACATCCTTCAACCCTGCCGCCTACGTTACAGTCTCTCTCTGGGTGATCTCCAAAGGTTTAAGTAGCTCCTTCCTCAGAAAGGGTAGGCAGAGTGGTGCTAATGGCTGAGGAAGGTTTGTGCTTTGCACTGAAACATGGTTCATGTGCTCCTTGACCCAGAGTACACCAGTACGTCGTCTTAGTGCTTGTTTAAATACTTGTTAATGCTTGAACTAATTTAATGCATTTGTGTCTATTGGTTTTAACCTGCATTTACTGCCTAGACTTTGTTGAGTGTAGATTCATAAACCACCACAAACACGAGCACAGAGTTCCGTCTGACTCTCGAGGGCTGAATTGATCCGGTGTCTACACCCGTTGCCATCCAACTTTATTTCTGTGTGTGCCTCCATGGATCTCAACGGCAGGCTTTCAAAAATAAACTTTTATCAGCTGAGCTTGCAAATGGTCTTTACCACGTGAAAATAGAGGAAGGAGTTTGTTAGGTTTTCATAGAGATCAGATTTTGTCAACATTGTGCAAATTACAAATATATACTTCAAAGGACTCAAACTGTGACATTTAAAATATTTACAAGTCTTCATTAATTTAGAGAATTTTTATTTTGGAGAAATTTCTTTTCTATTTGTGGGTTTATTTCTGTTTGTGCTTTGCAAAAACAGTATTAATGAGGATAATATATAAGGAAGTAAAAATATATAAGGAAGTTTCTGGTTTTGACAAAGGTGGAAGCGGCATATTGCTGGAGGAAAATTAATATTTCAATCTTTGTGTAAACTTGGTGAAAAGCCAACATCGTCCACACAGCTGCAGAGGTGCAGGGCCAAATTAAATCATGGTGCAATTCAATGGACTTCGATGAGATTCCATCAGTAAGGGTTCAGTCCCCATCAATAAAAGCAGTATATAAACTGCTCACAGTGGCTACTGGTTTATTAAGTATGGTGTGAGTGGAAGTTGGCGTAATGCATATTTCATGGGAGTTGCAAGGGTGAAAAAGCAGGCAAAGAAAACCAATAGTCCTGTTTAACTTACAGGTCTTTAATTACAGGTAGTCCTTGTTCAATAGTGCATACGTGCTCTTCTATCCTCTTTGTGTATAGTCATTCCCTACTCTTTTACATCTAATCTTAGTTCACCAGTTATCTAGCGGGTGTTTGTAACTCTTAAGCCCAGAGTACCGTACCTACCATATTCATACCGTAAGTGCAGAGATGCACTGGTAGTTACACAGAAGCATTGTTGGATTTACCACTAATTCTGTTCTGATTTAGCATTGTATGATTCTTTTCTATCTCTAGAGTGTAGAGGTGACGTGTAAAGTGGTTAAAATCCATCACTTTGTGTTTCCAGACTAAGTAAGGGCAAGGGGAAGCGCTCTATGATCTAAGATATGATGGAACTGAGGGAAATGGTGTTATTTAGTCTGAAGAAAAGGAGGCTGAGGGGAGAACTTACAGTTACGTGAGAGGAGGCTGTAGCAAGTTTATTTCCCCAAATAACACGTGATATTACAAGATGAAATGGCCTCAAGTTGTGCTAGGGGAAGTTTAGTTTGGACATTAGGAGAATTTCTTCACTGAAAGGGCGGTCAAGTATTGAACAGGCTGCCCATGGAACTAAGTGGTCAAGTCACCGTCCCTGAAGCTTTTTAAAAGGTATGTGGGTGTGGTGCTTAAGGATGTGGTTTAGTGGTGTATTTGGTGAAGTTATGTTTATGATTGGACTTGATGATCTTGAAGGTCCATTCCAACCTAGATGATTCTATGATTCCTTCAGTGTGAATTTATCCTTTAGCAGACCCTGTAGGACAATCTTCAAGTATTTATGGCATTTGTTTTGCCTAGACATATTATATATTTGCTTCTAGGGAAGCAGCATATAATGGTGCCCATCTTTCTCATGTAGATGCTATCCCATGAGGATTCATCAAGCTAGTGTGATCCATGCAGAATCATAATGTTTGTTTTATCTTAGCCTGTTCATTTGGAATAAATTAGTTTTACTTTCTCTTGTGGAGTTTACAAGTCATTGTAAGGGAAATTGCCAAGAGCAACCAAGTCCCCTTTGTCATGGCCTGCAGGATTGCTCTCTGGTCTTCTAAGTTTTCTTCCACACAATATGAGATAAGTGAAATCAAGACTACTACCTTCCATTCCCTTCTGAAAATACCACATTTGTTAAACTCCAGATTTTGTTCTCTTTAAGAGTTCCAGTGTTTCTAATTAGAATTAAGTTTATTGCTCTAATAGCTTTTATTCATATTAGAATAACAGTAAGACATAGAAAATTAGTTTTACAGTTTTTCTTTTTCAGCATACTTGGACACTGTGGATCCACTTTAGGCAGCACTATGGATTTAATTAAATTCCAGCATTAACTCACAAAGGCTTTTTAGACCTTTACTTTGTCCCTTGGAAGTGAGTTTACATGTGGAAAATTCATTTCACAAGTAATAATTTTCAGAGCATACCAAAAGGTATTAATAATTATGGTTATTTTATATTGGACCTTAGTGACACGGCACAGATGGCTTTGATGTTGAAGCTGTCGATGTGCTTCACAGCTTATTTTCATTAGCAATTAACCTTGACTTATTATATAGCAGAAGAGCAGAGAACAGGCTTTGAGAGACAGTTTCCTTTGCTCTAACTATGTTTGCTGTGAAATTTGGCCTCATTTTCAAAGAAGCGTACACCCGCAGCTGATCACTTCTTATAAATGATCGCACACGGATTTTCACTCACCGTACGGGTTCACAAATGCGACATCTGTGTATCCAAATTAGATGCTGCTGAGGTGTCAGCCAGTGCTTATTTAAAGCATTTAGTGTGTTTTCATTTTGGAATTCTAATACCTTCTACTTTTTTTTCTTATAAATAAAGAGCACAGAGATTCATCCCCTTTTGAAAAAAACACTAGGGCTGCTAAACTGTGCAATATCTAGGAAGGGTTGATGTCTTCACAGATTATTCTTCTGTACTCCCTTGCAGCTTCTTCTAACAAAAAATCTGAGGACAGTGCTTTTCTAGTCATAATAGCCACATGTCAATGGACTTCATGATCTGCAGCTCTGTGGGAGAAAGAGTCAGAACTAAAATACTTAATGAGGCGCAGAAGTCAGAGAAAAAGATGATACATTTTAAAGGACTAATATGAAAGGTCATGGAAGAAAACGTAAACATATTCAGCAAGTGTCATATACCTCACAATGTGTGAAATTTGTTTAACTCAGAGTTCAAAGCTTTAGCACTGAATCTGCATTTCCTATGTTTTGAGGACAGTTATTTCTCAACATCAATTTACTATTCAAGATGGACTCCTGGATCATGAGGTAGAATTGTCAGATTTCATTATATGATTTCTTTTACAAGTTTAGTTTACTGCTCCCCCTCATCTTCCAGTAGTAGAATGATATCTTGAAAGAAATTGCTACCTGTGACTAGAGCAGTCTCTACTGCCAGAAGTAACAGGGAGACCCAGAATAGGCTGTGTAGCATCCATAAGTCTCAAAAGCCATTATAGTAACTCAAGCTACTGAATTGTCATGCTACCACATAGTCTGATCTCATTCTTCTCAGCAGTGTGGTTGAGAGACAGCTGTCAGTAGCACCAAACTCAAGACATGGCATGAAAACCTCATATGCATCCTTATTCTTTACAGGTAAGGGTAACCATGACCTTTCATTTTTTTTGGTAACTGAATAAAATCGCAGTTCTCAAGCGGCAGAACAGTATCTTA
This sequence comes from Phoeniculus purpureus, assembly GCA_028565055.1. Classification (NCBI taxonomy): domain Eukaryota; kingdom Metazoa; phylum Chordata; class Aves; order Bucerotiformes; family Phoeniculidae; genus Phoeniculus; species Phoeniculus purpureus. Next base: position 87,351,295 of record JAOXOE010000001.1, read on the forward strand.
TCTTCCTTGTTCTCATAAAAGCCCAATGGTTTTCCTTGCTCGCATATTTAGTGACAATATTTATTCGCAGTTATTAGCAGAAAACTCCTAATTTTTCCAGAGTGTTCAAAATCTACGTAAAGATGACAAAGATGTTGGAAAAACATAGGTGAAGACAAGAGCAGCAGGCATCTATCTTTCCATGACACTCTATTTTGTATGTGGCTAAACAAAAGCATCTTGTAGTTCTTCATTGCATAGCCAGAAGTGGTGCTGAGATTAAAACCAAAATTACAGCTTAATTCATGGATAGCTCTCTTAAGAAATTTCTTGCTTTAATTAATTTCCCCCACTTTATATTCCTTGAAGTTCCTAAAATGCTTCGTGTTTTAGTAGGTCCAAAGACTTATAGATACTGCTCAATATCCTAATATTTTCATTAACAAAACCCTTCAGACCTTCCATCTGTAGTTTTGCTTTCTGCCCCTGAACTCACGTTTGGCCCATGTAACTCACATTATAGCTCTGACTTTAGGACTCAATGTTTTGTTTCAGCATAGTTGGAATCATATAATCATAGTGGCTGGAAAGGACTTCCAGAAGCAACAAGTCCAGCCCTCATCCCAACATCTCCCTAACCCCTAGACCATGGCAGCAAGTGCTCTATTTACTTGCTTTTTAAACACCTCCAGGGATGGTGGCTCCAAACATCTCCCTGGACAGCCTGTTCCAGTGCCCAACCACCCTCTCAGTAAAGAACTTCTTCCTAAGATCCAATCTAAACCTCCCCTGATGCAACTTGAGGCCATGAAACAAAATGCCTTGGAAAGAGCTTCAACTAATCAAGGAAGCGGCAGACAGCCCACTTGACAGTGCGGGTCACTTGCGAGCGTATCTTAGTGATTCTTGACCCTTTTGCCCCATTGAATTCTGATCCCTGTGCAAGGACTCCTCCTGATTTTTACGGTTCTCCGTGAGATTGATTCCACTTCTTTCAGCAATTTTATTTTCCTTTGCAGGGATGACCTTCATGACAGATATGGCCCACTAGAATAAAAAAGGCACTGTAACAGCAGAAGAAATAGTAAAAATGAAAGCTTGATTTAGATGAATGTAAATACATATCATTAAATATAACAAGCATGGGCTTAATCACCTTCAGAAAAAAAGCAAACTTCTATTTGCAATGTGTCCCTGCTGTCTCTTTTTTGGTGACATTTTCCCCCCTTAATCTTTGTTACACACTTGTTCACTTTTTGTGTGAGGTTGTCATTTCCTTACCGATCTTACCGAAACAGCTTCAAGCCAAACATGAAGAAGACTGGTCAAGGTTCTAGCTTTAAAAGGAGTTTAGATTAGATGTGAATAAATACTTCAATCTGAGCTCATACACTGTCTCTCTATGCTCCATAATTACCTAGACACTTCCTCATTTCTCTGCAGAACTCACACAGGTGAGGCAGCCTTGAAAGAAAAGTATCTTCACTTGGTCTGATTACGAAGCCAAATTCTTAGTTGAGGCACAGTAACAGGATCTTGCAATATAACCATTTAAACATTTTGACTAAATAAGATTAGACCTCAAAGCCTAGGTGCTTCAAAAAAATCAAGCGTTAAAGACAAGTTGCCACATCTTGCAGTGTCCTTGGTTTCCTGATGCACTGAACAACCGCAGTAAATGTGCCGTCTTCCCTAGTACAGACAATACTTTGCACCCAAAACCCCTCCAGCAATGGTGTGTAGCAATTCTGCCATTTAATTCCACATCTATTTTTCATTATAAAGACAGCAGCGTTTTTTGTTAGGATGCAATATTGCGTCTAAAGAGACAAAAGTCAAAAACAAGTGAAACACACATATGGACTAACCATATGGATGACAGTACCAATTAGTAGGAATTTTGTATTTATTTTTTGTATTTCAAGCACAGGGTGAGACCTGCCTTTTTCCAGCAAGTGGCAAATTTGAATGTGAAATGTCATTAGTGCTGTTTTTCACTAATACAATTTCTTTTCTGAATAACAAAAAACACATCAGTGTTATTTTTAATAAAAAACCCACCCTTCAATTTACATACATTTAGGGTGAAGTAAATGAAAATGCATTATGTTACCACTGTGCTATTGAATAATGAACCTATAGGGTTCTAAATGGGAAGGAAAGTTGTTTTTCAAGCCCAGTACCCACTGTTCCCTTTACAAAGGCTCCACTGTGATCAGGATACATGAACTGGGTTTCTAACAGTAAAGATCCACCTTCTGGCAGAGAGGCCGGGAAATAAAGCACCCCAGTAAGCCGCCACTTCAGCAGGAGAAACTGAACTAACGAAGGAAGGACAGGTGGAACTGGTCCCTTGGCCTTTCAGTGACATTTACAGCCTCTGTGCAAGGACACACTCTTTTCTTTCTGTTTCTATTTTCTCCAGTTAATCAGGTGACTTGAAAAGAAGCTAGATAAGGGTATTGTTTGCACTGACAACATCCTGATGATACTGTCAGAGGAGATCACAGGAAAATGTTCCCTTTTTGAACCAATAGAGTCATTAGGGAGAGTACTCATCACTTGAGTGCATCTAGGTTAATTACCACAGAAAATCTGGAACTGGCAGCTGTAATTTTTCTGAAGAAAGTACTGCTATTTTTACTCCTGGTGCTATAGAATGTCTCTTAAAGTACCTCACAGGAGCCCATTTCAGAGTTCAATGGTAAAATAATTTTAGAAACGTAGCTTTATGGCTGAAATTAGTGGGACAATATCCATGGAAATTTAATGAAGGTACAGACTGTGAGCTATGTACTGTATGAAGGAAATTCATCTCTGTTTGCCAGGACTGATTACACTCCTTTCCATAAATGAGCAAGCATATTTCTCTATTGCAGTGTCACTTTGGAAAAGGGAGAAGTGTCAGGTTGAGATGAATGACTTCTCTCCGCACAGATGTAACTAACAAACTGTCACATGCCTCATTCTGTTTGCTGTGGTACATTATGGCATGGAGTAGCCAAAAACCCTCCAGCGTGAGACAAACACAGAATGCTGTTTTTGGAACAGCATCAAAGCACATGCAGCGGATGCCTTTTTAGGAAAACAGAGACATGGTGTCATTTTAACCCACCCACTATTCAGCGACTGCTTGCAAACGCTAACAGTCTTCATGATATTTAAAAAGCCTCAAACAACAAAAGGAAGTTGCTTGAGTGTGCTGAATACTTATTCAACTGATAATTCTTAGAGTACTTCTGCTGTGGTGCCTGTTCTCTAAGGATCTGTGAAAAAGACATTTTTCAGCACAATTATCTTTTTTCCAGTATTCTTTGAGGCCGGGAACACTTCGGGGCGTTTGCCTGTCCCTGATGCAATAGGCATGCTGTCGTGTCTAATAGGTACCACCAAGCCCGAGCACTCAGCAGAACTTGGAAAGATGCTCACATCCAGCAGTGTATGCAAGTGGAAAATAGTTATCGGGGGTTCTGAGTGTGGACAGAGCTACATGGTTAGTGCAATGAATCTCAAAGGCTACTCTCCCCCACCAATTCACCTTTTTGCCATGCTGAAATTGAAAACATACTCACTGCAAAATATTCTCGAGAACCGTTTTGATTCCATAATAGTTACTTGGAAATTTGGTTAAGATTTTCTGAACAGTGTGAGTAATTTCTTATTGAAATGTGGATTATCTGACTGCACTGTCTTCTGTAAGCAGCTCCCACGTATAAATTATGAATGCTTTGACCCGTTCCACTTAAGTCTGACTGTGG
>JAOXOE010000001.1:87355131-87374500 GCA_028565055.1 Phoeniculus purpureus
AGGGGTTCTGAGTGTGGACAGAGCTACGTGGTTAGTGCAATGAATCTCAAAGGCTACTCTCCCCCACCAATTCACCTTTTGGCCATGCTGAAATTGAAAACATACTCACTGCAAAATATTCTCGAGAACTGTTTTGATTCCATAATAGTTACTTGGAAATTTACTTTGGAAATTAGGGGTTGGACTTGATGATCTATTAGGTCCCTTCCAACCCTGGTAATACTATGATACTATGATACTATGAAATTTGGTTAAGATTTTCTGAACAGTGTGAGTAATTTCTTATTGAAACGTGGATTATCTGACTGCACTGTCTTCTGTAAGCAGCTCCCACGTATAAATTATGAATGCTTTGACCAGTTCCACTTAGGTCTGACTGTGGAGCTGATGTCTCCAACAGATGAAATTCTGTCAAGTTTCTTGGAAATGACAGCTGTGTTAGGCAGATACATGCTACAAAGCCAGCTAAACCATATTATTAGACATCATAGAGTCTCCACCGGACAGATGAAGATGAATCAAGGCTTTACAACCCCCACCCTGATCATGAAACAGCTTAATGTTTTAGAACATTTTGGTTTAGACCCATTTCTAAATCCATGAGAGAATGAGGTGCCGATAACTGTTTCTGGTTTCCACAGCAAATGTTTTAGTAATTGCCGCTCACTTATTTGTATTTTTCTAATTTGCTTTGCATACTACAGGGAATCCTGCAATTACCCATAGAACGTACTGTCTGTACCTTCCTGATTGAACTGCCCCCTCCCCTACACTTTGTTAGAGCTGCCATTCAAGGCAGCTCTGATTCAGACTCAAGGGAATAGCCTTGACACAATGCACTGAAGGCAATATTTGCAGAGAAAAGGGATAATCACTGAACAGCAGCCGAGCTCCACGTTTCCATGTCCCATGACCTCTTTTCTCTCTAGCCTTGGCATAAGAACTTAGTATAAGTCCCTAGGACTCTGCTGTCCCCTTTCATGATCCCTTACCTTCAGGCACTTGTTTGGGGGTATTCTGACGGGTTAATATACTTCACACGACGAGAGCAGTGAAATATCACAGCCTGTTTCTACTAAGGTTTCCAAGAAAGCTGGAGTGACATCTTTATCTCCCGGTATTTGCCAGGATCATCACCTTTAAGTGCACACATTTATGAAACACGTATGTATTTCCAGATAAAACAGACATGAAAAATGAAACTCAAAGTATTTTTTTTTCTTTTTCACTGCATCCAGAACTATTATTCGTTCCTATTCATTTTTAATATCAGTCTCTGTTAGGTTTCCTAAAATCCCGCTTTGACATAATTTCAGAAAAAAGTCTTTTTTGCAAACCTAAACCAAACAGTCCTTAAAAAAATCGGTTTCCTTTGTGGTGTCCAGCTGCAAAATCTTTTTTTCAGTTAGATGCCAGAAAGCAAGGAAAAAAATTCTCAAAGCACAGATATGAAAACATAAATTGCATAAGGTACTGGAGACAGAAAACCAGAGTCATAATTTGACGTCTACAATTTCGTTTTTAACGTTATGCTAATAGGAGTGTGTTTGATTTGTGCACTGCTGTATATTTGCATGATGCTTTATAAAGAAAATCTCTGACTGCTGGTGCAGTATCCTGCGTCAGGCATGGTACAGCACTACACAAAGGACTGTAGACGGGAAGAAGAACACTTTAATAGGAAAAAACAGTATAAACCTTCAAATCCTTACTTAAATACTGCTATTTTCATTTAACGTATTTAAAATACCTGGAACGTGGCTTGGCCACATCTTTACCTAGTGAATTTGCTTCGTGTTATCGTGATTTGCTGGAGGATGAGTAGACTTCATCTTTCATCTCCTCTTAGTGTGAATAATGAATTACTGGAACTGTGCTTCCGCTTCTGTATTCTTCTTACTACAGAATGTCCAGCCTGAGGGAGGGAACTTGTACGAATGCCTTCATCTGGTTGCCAAAGATAATTTGCAAGCAATCACTGTAGACACTTGTGTTTGACAAGTCCTCAGAGTTTCAGAAAATGTAAGCTGTCAATAACATCTGTGTCCTAGCAAGGACGCAACAAACCCAAAAGTTATGGTTATATCATAATTGCCTCTGAGTCAACTGAATGTACCTGGTTCACTGGTACTCTGCACTGGTGCTCTGCCTGTGGCTTTATGTGTGTACACTAGAGATATGTCCCCTTCCACAGCCCGACTATGACCAAGCTACAGGAGTACACGAATGTTGTAGCACGTTGTTGCTTACTGTGCACTGCTCCTGCTGTGAAACTACGTGCCATGGTTTGGGAGCTTTTTGTGATACTGTTCTTGCAAATTGCAACAAAGAAAGGGTTTGGCCAACAGAAGGGGTTTGGAGATTTCTGTTTCAGGGCTCCAGCTCCTTGTTCTTCTCCTTCTTCACTTTTTATCTGTGTTCAGAGAGGTTGCACATATCATCAAGCATTGAACGTGGTGGCCACCTTGCCTATCTTGCCCTGGGAATGTGGTGACTAGAGAGAGAGAGTGGAAGGAAGGACCAGTGGAAGGAAGGTTTCATATGAATTTCCCTGGTTTATTGAAATGAAGAAAGTTCTTCACCAACTAGTGATACAGTCTACAGAGAGGCGTGTCTTGCCACTCTGTAGTGGCACTGGTGTATTTTAATGCTAAATACAGTAAAATCATGTTATATTTAAAAAACCCAAATATATTTAAATATATTTTACATTGTTATATTTGGAACTTTAGACAAATTTTGTTAAATGCACCTTTTTATGAAAAATGTACACTTGTGAAAAGTTGGTTGTACTTCAAAACTTTTACTGGCCAACCTCCAAATTCACCTGTGCCAAATACAAGTTTGTTTGGGCAACATATTTTTTCCTATGTTTCATTCAGCCTGCCAGGAAGCAGCAGTGTAAAGGGAGATGAGGCAGATCAAAAAGCTTATTATATTCAGTCCCATAAATTTTCTGCTGAACAAGTTGTCACACAAGCCTATGGGCCAGTTTTGCAGCTTCTGTTCTAACAGATTCCATGGGACTGCTGTACACAGTGCAGTTTGTTTATTCTACTGACTTTTAGGTATTTCAGTAAAAGTAGCAGTGAAACTTCCTTGTCTGTGCAGCACAGACCTCACACTTTTATAACTCTCAGCATAATATTTTAATTACTTCTTATGAACTTCCAGTTCCTTTATAAGGAATTGAAAATACAACACAATCAGTCCCTTATAGCACAACCTCTCCCTTTTTTGGGTATGTGAATGGACATCAGCTCAATCTTCTGAGAATAACACAGTAAATCTCTGATATGACATAATATTGCTCTCAAACACTTACTTTGAGAAGTACTTTACTTACAACTGGAAGAGGCTAATATTTCCTACATACCTGTAGGTTACCTAGGAAAGATAGGAAAATATGAGATTTATGCTATCAGTCACCGAGTTGTTATTGAGAGTCATTAGTAGAAACAATATGTACAAGATATTCCAAATTATCCCTTCAGTTTGTTAACATATTTAAATGTGAGCAGAAATCTGTACTTCCCTCTCCTTTACTCTGTCTGCCAGCTCCAGCTGACATATCCTTTATAAGTTCTATGGTCATCCAATATGTTTGACCCACGGTATTTTTACGTCTCCTAAGGTGGTTAGGGATGTGTTTTTAGTAAATGAGAATATAGTGGGTGTAAGTTTATTCCAAAATTTTATAACAGATGGAATGTTTACATGTCCTGAAAGTTAATGACACAATTGGCATCGTCATTTTGTCCCGACAGCATGGGCACTTCAAACACTGTGCCTTCTTCGTCGCTTGATTGCTGATCTGCTGTGGAGCTCGTGCACTCTCTGTACACAACTTGTGGGTACTTCGGATAAAAGTCTTTCCCACAATATCACATGAGAGGTCTATTCTCTTTCTGAAATATCGTTAGAAACACATCCCCACCCATACTGTTGACTGAAGGGCAGTCCCCTCTGACTAGCACTGAGGTTGGCTGTATGTTGCCTCCTGTTCTCTGTTTCTCTTTTGGTTGTCAGAAGTTATTACATAATTGATTTTCCGGTTGCTCAAGAGACCTTTAAACACATTTTCTTGAGCTTTTCTAATTTAAGGTTCCAGAAACAGCAAGTGGCAAATATATAGTAGAGATAATTTTCCTAAAACCAGTTCAACAGGTGGAGCTGTATGCTGCAAAATAGACTTCAGAACTGAAATCCATGTAGCGAGAGGTTTGTGAAATCATTTTGGGCATCATAGAGAATACTACACCTGTTGTAAACACATTTTCTTTTCAGAAGAATCTTTCTACAGTTACTCTAGTGGGATAAGAAGAATAAGTCTCAAAAAAGTGTCGTGACTTTCAGTGTGTTGTGTTAGTGAGCACAAGTCCAGAGCTTTGCTCTGCTCCTCCTTAGACACTTAAGTAATAAATGGAGCTGGGAGATCTTGAACATTGCACAGCTGGGGCTCAGCATTGTATTAGTGGTAAAGTATAATGCTACATCAAATATTTATTAATCAGCACTCCTTATGACATTTCTTCTTGCTATTGGTGAAAGACGTTTGGGTGACAAAAACCACAGAGACAGTTTAATGAGAGGAGCAACAGCACAGAATGTGTTATAAAGCATCCTTCTTTCCCTGTCTTTCTCTCCTTCACTGCCAGCTTTGCCCAGTGCCTCTGTGAAGGAGAGCAGGATTTCTGACTGTTCATATGAAGGTGTCAAGTCTCGCTTTCCACTACACGGAAAAGAGGGCTGTTTCCCTGAATGTTCTGATTCCTTTAGAATGTGTTAGAAACACAGCTATGGAAAATGAGTGAGTTGTATTAATATCACTTATTAATGCATAATCTAGCGCAGTCCTCAGTTGCTACCCCACCTTTATAGAGATAAAGTTATCTTCTCATTAACTGGAGGTAACATATTATCATGACACCTAAATGTACCTAGAAAGGAAGAAGGAGGTGATAGTCACAGCAGATGTGTCATTTATTTATCACACATCCTTTGACAGTGTTTTACCAGATTCATACACCACCTGTTTACAGAAATAACATATAGCATTGCTAAGCAGTAAAACACTGCTCACTAGAGGAGTATTTTTTTTTACAACGAGAATATTTTTTAGCATTAGTCAGTTGCTGTTCTTCAACCTTTTAGGAGTTTTTCTTCACCTCATCAACCATTATTTTCACTTTTCCCTTCATTAGCGTAGACTGTGACAGATTTGCTCACCTTTTCTCAAGCTAATGGAACCTGTGAGATTTCTAGGATGTCTTTCCTACCCCATGTGACAAAGATGCAGACTATGTAATCATTTAATCCTCTTAATTACCTACCTTTATTAGATTAGGTATTACCTAATCTTCACAACTGTATTCATTGAACGTGCTACAGCTGGAAGTCTTTACTCATGCTGGGCAAAGAAAGAATAATGTTAAGATGGTCAATGCTCCTCTTTTCCCAATGTGTTTGGATTCAGATATTTTCAGAGGTTTATGTTTCTTTTGGGTTATATCTTAAAATACAAAAACGTTCCTACCTACAACAAGGTCCTGTGCAATAGCTGTGCCAGCATAACAGAAATCAGAAGTCCAGTTGTAAACTACCAAAGGCTTAGGCAGGCAATGGCAGTGATCAGATAGCTGGACAGTGCTGCAGCTGGGTGAAGAGTTCTTGCATGCATTAAGGGGGCTCTCTGCACTGGAGAAGAACAGTTTCCAGATGCTTTCTTCCAGCTTGCTAAGAAAAGTATTTCTATGTGCTGTATTAACCTGTAACTGCAATGATGAGCATTTAGCAATTAGTCCTCCTTTGAGGTGGACAGAGAGTAGGACCAAATCACATTTCACTGTCCACTTGAATATTTGAATTTGATTCCTTTGTCAAGTTTTCCTTTTTTTTTCTTGAAAATAAATGTGCTTAGATGGTAGTTGGTTGGGTTTAACCAACTTCTTGTAGTTGCCTGCAATAACATTGTAGAAAGTACTCAGGTGATTTTTTTCTCTCATTTCTGCTGGGCAATTTATAAATAAATTACTTTTGCTATCATGATGTCTGGTCTTTGCTTTCTACAGTTCAGAATTATTTGAAATGAAATGGTCGCTTAAAAGGAGTATGAAAAGAAAATCACACAAATCGAGCATATGGATTAATCATGAGTTTTAGACAGTTCCTCTTAGCTGTCTAAATAGAAATAGTATAAATAATATAAATAGTATAAACAGAAAATATTTGCTGAACTGTGCAACCTAAGATTGTCTTTTGCAAATTGAAGACATACTGCACAAAAATGCACCAGCACAAACTTTTTTCAGACTGAGAGTTACATGAATGAAACTACAAAATCACTTGTGCATTTGATTTGAAAAGGTGAAATGTTTAAGAAGTGCTAAGGGAAATTTGACATTTCTGATTTTTTTGTTCTTTGGGGCAGAAACTGTCAACTGAATGCAAGTGGCAAATACATTTGACTTGTCAGAAATAGTTTGTTCAGCCATTGTTATGTGGTAGTCATGAGATGTAATTTGCTTCTTCAAAACTGGTTAATTTTTATCTATTGCCCTTATTAAGAATTTGGTATTTGTTCAATTTCCACAAACATTAATTTTCACGTAAGAGGTTGGATTTGGAATGAAATAAAATCAAAATGAAAGATGATATTTAATTTTATTGAATTGCTGGTCTGTTTTTTCCAGAATTAGGGACTTATTACTAGATTCTATTGTGAATAGTCATCACTTATACAGATAGGGTTTTTTAATTATCATTTCAAAGTGAAATAGATGTTCGTTATACCACAAAATAGGAGAAAAAAAATCACCAAGGAACACAATAATCTTTGAATATTTGATAGTTTTTTGCGGATTAGCTTAAATAGTTTGCCCATCATGTTAAGAAAAAGTAGCATGGAGAACACAGTTGAGTTCAAACACGTATTAATCTCACATAATGAGCATTGCTTCAATTGGCAGGAGAAACTACACTAAATAGATCGCAAGCTAAAATTGGCTTCCTGAAACATCATTGCCCTTGACTTTAATTCATCCTCTGCATCAGTTTCTTATATTTAAGAATGCTTGTTATTAGGTCTTCTTGCTGTGCCCACCTCAGTTCCATGCTACTAATAGGTTGTGAGTCAGGTATTCTCTAACACATCCTCCTTTGCTGCCACTAAGTCTGCTGGAATTGCCACCACCCACTGTCCTCCCCGTGCTGTAACAACTGCACCTATTACACCATATAATATACCTTTTGTAGTATTTTTCAGCAATCTCTCTCAATCCAAAATATTTTCTTGACCAGGTTTTGGTGTTGGTATTCATCTTATTCGCCTGATCTTTTTGTGGTGAAATCAAAATTAGTTAAATAATTCCTTTCTTCCCTGTTTAATTTTGCCGACGCTAAAAAACAAGGAGTTCCGCTGCATCCGCTGATGTTAATAGAGCCGGGCATGAGTATTCCGTCCATTATTCATGCTTGTTTGTGTAAGTGTGTATTTAATAGACTCTTTCTCATAGGTGATGAATGGATCTTTAAATTCATAATGGTTTGGCCACATGAAGACAGATATTCACTCACCTGTCTGTTTTGCAAGCTCTCCGTGCTCCCAGAGGACTTTATCAGTTCGAGCGTGGTGCCATGTTTGCACAGCTACATAAGTCACGACCTAGAGCTTGTTCCTATCCAGCCAGCTGAGAGCAGGACAGAGGCAGGGCAAATTTGTGCATTCAGATACCCCCAAACCTTCTCAAAAGCACTGTTTGTGCAATCCTCCCTTTCTGATTGCATCATGTGGCTGGCTGACAAAATTTATTGTTTTACTTAATTGAATTTTAAGCTTTGACAATCAACACAGGAAAAAAAATTGGAGTCTGAAGGTCAGATAGATTCCTTGCTATGTCTTTAACTAGAGCCTGTTGTTGCTGGCAAATTTTGGGGGACAATAAGTATTGTCTTCTCTGAGCTGTTGTATCTCCTTATCACTTTTGTCTTCAGGACAGAAATCAAATTAATGCATTGGGGAGCCATGGCTAATACTTACTTTGTTTCAGCTGTTTTGGGGAGCAGTTTTCATCAAAGCTAATAGTTTTGTAAGACAGTGGCTACAGCCATCACCATGAAAACTGGAAAGGTTGCTCTGTGCAGTCCCATATGTGTCACACCACATCCTCCAACGTGTTGTCAATGAAGTTATGGGAACAGCTTTAGTAAGAACTGTAAAAGTGCCACTCTAAAGCTGTATGTTTCATAAGAAGATGGGGAACAAAATGGCCAGTTTGGGCAGCTTGAAACAGAATTATTTTTTTTAGCATCTGAGGAGAGGGCACTTAGAACTAGCACTGCACTACTGACCTGCGTGCAGTTGTTGTTCTGTGTCAGTTCCAAGGCATTTTTACAACAGGCCATAACTTCTTGCTGGTTTTCCATAGGAACTGTTTCTTTTTACTAAGATTGGATGCCAAAATGTCCAAGATGTTACAAGAAACGTTCAGCAACCATCCAGACTCTGAAGGAAAAGTTATTTCAATCCTCAGTTCATCTGGTATTATCTCTGGAACTTCTGCAGAGTGTATGTGATAAACTACAGAATTAGCAGTGCTGTCTTTTCTTGGTGACTACCTCATACTCTAGCTGTCTGTCACCAACCTCTGGTCAAGGAGTGAACACATCTCTCACTGTCTTGCTCCTGAAAACTAATCGACAAGAGTGTTTCCTTCTGTCTATGTATAGAAGCAGTAGAGGCCTTCTCAGGTTCAAGAAGAGTTCTGAACCATCAGCATTCAAAGCATCCTTCATGCATTGATGGGTTAATCGCATCCTATGTTCACCTTCCTCCCCCTGCAGACTGTATGTTGTGGTTTTGCAGTGAGGAACTGACATGGTGTTTTTCAGACCACTAACTGTTATGAACTGAATTCAACTGGCCAAGTTAGCCATTTGATCATCCTGGTGTCATTATGCAGTTCCTGCAAAAAAACTGAGACAAGCCTGTGTAAGTTTGTCATCAGCATGGGTATCACTCTGTGTAAGCAAGCTAAGGCAACTAGCCAGCTACCTAGCCCCTTAAAGCTCAGCTATTACAATAAAATCTTAGAATGTTTTTTCCTGTATTTATTTGGAAATGTTCAGAATCTGCCATGTGCAGGGTCTTGGATCTGCTGTATATTAATGTTCATTTATATTGCCTCTCCATTTGGTGCTAACTTACCCTTAAAAGTACAAGTTATCACGGAAAGGAGTCAGGATGGGTTTTGCTTCACTGAGCAGAAGTGTTTTAAACCTGAAGCCTCTCTGTGATCTCAAGCCTGTGAATTTGCATGCAAGGCTACACAAACCTTGTGCTGGAGGCAACGGAAGGAGCCAACATTGAGAAAGAGCAGCAACCAATGAAGGAGAGGGTTAGCTGTAGGAGGAGGGGTACATAAAAAAGAGAGAATGGAAAGCAGCTTCCAAAAGGGAGGGAAATGGAAGTGAGGAGGGCAGCAGCAACAGTAAAAGGGTGAAGGTGAAGAGGGGAGAACAGCTGCTTTCCTCCCTTGTATCCTGACTGAGGTTTTCTCTGCAAATGCCCATGTTTTTTGAGCATATTGATTCCGTGACCCTCTTTAGCTGTTTGAACTCTCCATTGGAAAGAATAAAATTCAATCCAAATCCGTTCCTGGGATCTGTATTATTTTGCATTCCCTTGAGGTCTGAAGGAAACGGAAAAGACAAATGGTGTGATAATCGCAGACCACACAAGACAAACTCCAAATAGGGGTGAAACTGCCTGGGAGAGAGGTCTGATTTTTAGAGCCTGCCAATGTGACGGCCAAATTTCTTCACGTATAATTTAAGATGGTTTTCTGGGCTTTGCAGTTGTGCTGTTAAAAACGCATTTCTTTAGAATATGGCATGGATTGATTTGTTTCAATTATCGTTTTCAGCACAACTTTTGTAACACCAGAACAATCTTTTCCATTCTGAAAAGGAGCATTACAAAGATTGAGCCTAAACCAGAAAAAACAGATGTTGAAAAGACAAGGACAGGGTCAATCATTTTTTAAGAACCTGCAAACATTTACACCACCATTATCAAGGTTTAGCCCCATAAGTTTTCCCAGGCAGGGTGCTTTTCCCATGCATTTTATTCAACAATTGGGTTGGCACCTTTAAGCGACCACTCCTGAAGGTTCACTCACTTTGACCTTGTCTGCCTGTAGCACAGGTGGCAGAATTTGTGTATGTGAAGGTCTGAGACCCTTAAACCCACAGTCATATTCTACTATTTGTCTGTGCAAAACAGCTACACAGAAACGGCACCTGAGCTTGGGTACTTCAGTACTGCTGTGAACTGCAGCTGATCCAGAGAGTAGGAGTGAACTCCTATGGAAATAAAATACATTAGCCCAGCAAAACTATTTAAATGTGAGTGCAGTGTAAATAGCATAAGGGACGGTCTACTAACTCGACTAACTTGGAAAGGGAAATGAATGTTGGTTTAATTGGCTATTTAATGAATATCTGTTTTCTTTTTCTTTTTCTTCCTTTTTTTAATCTAAACAGAAAGGTTAATCTAACTATACATTTAAGGCTTTTAAAGGCTCCATTACAAGACTTATTATGCTAAAAGAAACATACCTGGCATGCTGCAGTTTTCTAAATGTATCAGCGATGCATGTAATGATTCACTTAAACCATCATGGTCAGAATTCTTTTACATTATTTCTATGTAAATTGGATGCCTCACGATTACTATAATACGTGTGAAATTCCACTTATTATTTCTTTTAACATGGAAACTTTTATCACTTAACTTCAACTCACTGGACAGAATATTTGAACCATTTGCAGTCATTAGAGCATTTTTGTTTGGTCAAAACCCTTGTGGGATTATACTTTGGAAAAATAGCATGAATTACATTCAATGCAACTGAATGGCAATTTTAAATATATAAGGGGCATCAGGAGTGCTCGTCATTATACTTAGAATTCAACATTATATTTTATCTGTTACCGACTTGTTTTTACATTCCTGTCTTTCCAAAAGACTTACTTCAGCATGTTAACATAAAAAAGCCATAATCCATATAGAGAAGTCTATCTGGTGAAGTAACTCTACCTTTTCATGTTCTGGGAGACCAATTTAAAATATTAAGTCAACATTTTTTTTAGCTTCTCCTTGCTAGTCAGAAAGTATTTTCCTGAATCCTAGGAATCACTCAATGAACTAGTGCAGCAGGAAGTTTCCTTTAGTAAAACTGAAGGTGATGCTTTCCTTTGCTAGTCTTGAGACTTGGCATAGGGTCTCTCAACACCTTCTGAGATTCCAAAGAGTTCCTGTCCACATCAGAATGAAGGAGGTGAAATGGATCAAAATAATTATGAACTCACTGCTGTAATGCTGTAGTGTTTACTCCGCTAAACTCTGCTTCTCATCCAGTGTGGCCAGCAGGAGTAGAGAGGTTATCGTTCCTCTGTATTCACCACTGGTGAGGCCACATCTTGAGTACTGTGTCCAGTTTTGGGCACCTCAATACAAGAGGGATGTGGAGGTGCTGGAGTAGGTGCAGAGGAGGGCAATGAAGCTGTTGAAGGGCCTAGAAAATAAAACTTATGAGGAAAGACTGAGAGAGCTGGGGCTCTTTAGTTTGAAGAAGAGAAGGATGAGAGGAGACCCCATCACTCTCTACAACTACCTGAAAGGACGTTGTGGAGAGGTTGGTGCTGGTCTCGTCTCACAAGCAATAAGTGACAGAACAAGAGGGAATGGGTTCAAGTTACAACAGGGTAGGTTTAGACTAGATATTAGGAAGAATTTTTTCACAGAAAGGGTGGTCAGACACTGGAATGGGCTTCCCAGGGAGCTGGTTGAGTCGCCATCCCTGGATGTGTTTAAGGATCATTTGGCTGAGGTATTGAGGGATCTGGTTTAGGGGTGAACTTGTAAGGCAGGGTAGATGGTTGGACTTGATGATCCCAGGATGCACTGAGAGCATCCTCAGCAAGTTTGCCAATGAGAACAAGCTGAGTGGTGTGGTCAACATGCTAGAGGGAAGGGAAGCTACCCAGAGGGACCTCGACAGACTTGAGAACTGGGCCTGTGCAAACTGCATGAGATTCAACAAGTCTAAGTGCAGGGTTCTGCATCTGAAACAGAAATACCTCCTGAGTGGTGAATGAATTGAGAGCAGTTCCAATGAGAAGGACTTATGGGTATTGGTAGGTGAGAAGCTCAACATGAGCCGACAATGTGTGAGTGCAGCCCAGAAGGCCAACTGTATCCTGGGCTGTAGCAAAAACAGCATCCCAAGAAGGATAAGGGAGGTGATTCCCCCCTTCTACTCCACTCTTGTGAGACCTCACCTGAAGTACTGCGTCTGTTTCTGGAGTCCCCAATACAAAAAAGACACAGAGCTGTTGGAGTGAGTGCAGAGGAGGGCTACAGGGATAATCAGAGGGCTAGAGCATCTCTTCTATGAAGACAGGCTGAGGGAATTGCAGCTGTTCAGCCTGTAGAAAAGATGGCTTTGGGAAAACTTTATAGCAGCCTTCCAGTAGCTGAAGGGTAAAAAGCCACAGGAAAGCTGGAGAAGAACTTTTTATGAGGGACTTTGGTGATAGTACAAGGGGAAGAATTTCAAGCTAAAAGACTGTAGATTAGATTAGATTAGATCTAAGAAATTCCTCACTGTGAAGATGGTGAGGGACTGGAACAGGTTGCCTAGGGAGGTTGTGGATGTCCCCTCCCTGGAAGTGTTCAAGGCCAGGTTGGATGAGGCGCTAGGCAACTTGGTCTAGTGAGCAGTGTCCCTGCCCATGGCAGGGGGGTTGGAACTAGGTGATCTCTGAGGTTCTTTCCGCTCTAAGGCATTCTATGATTCAGGAAAAAAATTGTCTCATTTTCCTTTAAAGCAAAGACCTCATACAAAGTGATAGAAGTATTATTTTCTTTAGACACGATAGGTATTTTGCAATAATTTTCATTCTATTATTTGCTTCCCTACGACATGGATACAGAGAGTGAAAAACAGTCTTAACATAATTAATATAGTTGTTTTTCTACATTTAAAGTAAAAGCATAATTTTGTGTTAGCAATAGAATTTTTGGTGACTTTCAGTGGGTTGAAGGAGATGTATTGAATTTTTAAGTTTGCATTTTTGAGTGGTACGTTCGTTTCAATTTTAGCCTAATGAATATCTGTAATATATATGCAAATATCTATAGCTATGTTTATTGCACATACTGTATATTTTAAGCACAATTATAAAAATGTATCTTTCAAGTTTATATTAGTAACAAAATTTTGAATGTATTTGGTTAAATAATTTTTTAAGAATGCAGCTTACCTCTCCTCCACCTTGGCTGCTGCGAGTGTTTATGCCATTATTCCAAATATGCACATACAAACCATACTTCTAAATGTTTGCTTTCTATGTAAGTTATGTTTTTACCTCAGCCATTATAATGCAGAATGAGTGCTCCCTTAAATTTATTTCTTTTGAAACTAAACTATCTGGGAAATACCTTCAAGTACTATAGCAATGCAATCATCAGATGTTTAAATCAATATAGTCAAAAATGGTGAAGGCTTAAGTTTTATCATAACTCATATTGGAATTAATGACTGTTCACAGATGTTGGCTTCGAGGACAGAGACTGAACAGTGCCATTACAGAGAATAAGCCACTGGTAAGTCAGGCAATTCGCTGAGGACAGAATGATTAGCCACAAGGAGCACTTACATTGTGCACTGGTAATTTAGGTAATTGTATTGCAGGGTTTGCAGACCTGTGAATTACAGAGATCTTTTTAAAAATATATATTGTGTAATTTGAACGTATCCTGAAGCAGACACGAGGAAGAGTCTGCTATCATGTAATTCAGATAAGATAAAGCGTCAGTGGTGAATGGTATTTGGAAAAATGTATGAAGGTGGCGTGCAATAAAACTATAGCACATACATTTGTCATAAGAACTTCTCCGCTAGGATGTTAGGTATTAAAAAACTCCAAAAGACACAGACTTCCTGCATAAAATTAAAAGCAAAGCAGAAAACAAGGGAAAACCTTAAGGAGGAGGTGGTTTCTTTGGAATACAATGTCAGATTGATTTACGTGATTGTTTCTAAATGTATGATAGAGTCACACCTAACCTACCAAAAAAATCCTTGTATTTATTTCCTTGTTCTCACTGCATATTTTGAAGGCCTCCTATAGTTAACATTATAATATAGTTAGTTGCTACAAATAATCTGCACTGATTACAGGAAAACTGACAGTATCTGTTCAAGGTCTGAAAAGGCTGCAGCAAATAGCTTTTCTCTTTGCCATGGAGACTGGGGTCTGTTTTTACGGTTACTCTGGTAACCAAAGCCTTTCTGGTGCTAGTCCTTTTCAGTTACTTTAGCTATTAAACCCTCTGGTTGAGACAAAAGGAAGGCAGTGTGCAGACACTTCCCTACAAAGCAAATCTCAGGGTTAAAATTGAGCAAAACTTGTAATAAAAGCAATAAAAGCAGCATCTAAACAGCTGGTTACTTGGTAGCTGTGAGGTGTCTGTGTGCTCGCCTACATGTGGGAAGCCTGGGTTTGGTGTGTTTGAATTTTAATCTGATTACTCCAGGACTAGAAAATGGATTAGGCATCTTCAGTGCT
Organism: Phoeniculus purpureus; assembly: GCA_028565055.1. Lineage (NCBI taxonomy): Eukaryota > Metazoa > Chordata > Aves > Bucerotiformes > Phoeniculidae > Phoeniculus > Phoeniculus purpureus. The sequence goes on from JAOXOE010000001.1 coordinate 87,369,766, forward strand.
GTTTCAAGGAACGCCGTTCTCTCCAACCTGTGACCCGCACGATGCAACAAGCATCACTTTTCAAAGTTGGTGGGGAGACCTTTTCTTTTTAAGGTGAGGATTCTGACATTCGTTAGGGTGACAGAAAATAAAATACTAGTAAGTAGAGATAACAGAATGCTGCCCCTAAAGCCATGGGTTTCTTATGTGGCATTAATGAACCTTCACGGGAACTGGGATGATTCAGAAAACAAAGTAAAGAAATGGATGCTGATTTGAAGGCTTATTATCGTCACGATAATAAAACACCCAATTCATAAAGCTGATTACAGAAGATTTGCAACAGCAACAAGAAAAAGACTGAAGGCTGAGTTGTAAAATATTTAACAGCTAAGATGGTAGTAAGTGTCCCTCTTGCTTGGAATCCCAAATTATCTTGTTTTTCAAAAATAGTAATGTTTTCATCTTATGTAAGGGCTTATTATGGCAAGCTTTTACCATCCCCACACATTTTGGGTTGAGCTTTCTACTCCAAATAAAGAGGATTTTTCTCTGGAAGAAACAGCAGACTAAATAGGCCACAAATAATACGCTGCAATACTGAACAATCCATCCTTGCTTTAATACAGTCAGACTAAGTAACTCTAAATACTGCAATGCCCGTGGTGATAAATCACTTTCAAGTTGCAAAGTATTCAATTATTTTTCATTTGAACTATTAAATGTGTCACATAGAAATTCCATATTGCTGTTTTCACCTACATGTGAACACTATCATGTTCAAAAAAAACCCCCCAAAAACCTTGTCCTGTCAGAAAAGGGTTCAAACCAAAACTGAGAAGAATATAGCAACCAAATTAAGATCAACTGGTATTTGTTAATAGGGGAAAACACCTGCAGTATTAAAAAACCTCAAGCACCTCTTCATCTGTAAATTATGTGCAGGATCAGAACATTGGACTGATCTCAAATGAATCAGATTCAGTAGGGAATGCTCATTTGAATGTATAGGCATACTACTAAAGCCATAAACATAAGGGTTTCTGGGGCAAGTGTTTTGATGTAAGCATCACTGCTAGAAAGGACAAGCACTGATTCCTGATACCAGGTGTGCAACTGATAACCAGGTGTTCCCACACTAAGAAATAACATGTATTAAATCTCCTTTTTGTTCCATTTTCTGGACAAGACAGATGTCATAAAGAGGAGAAACATGGCTCTAAAATATATGGATTCAGAATGAAGGTGACTATTTCTGGATTTGCTGTATGACTGATCAAGGAAACTTATGAGCCACTGTTCTGAAAATGGTTCTTGTCATTCAACTTGGTTTTGAACGGCGTTTGCAGACTTCATGTGTTTAGTCAAAATTGTTTTCCAAGTCTGTCCCCGGTATTTCCTCCACCTTGGTTATTTTCCTGCTTTCGAAGAATTGTTTTCAAAGGGGCCCAAGGTCACCTCACAGCCTATTCCTTATAAAACCTTGATCTTCCGTACTGCTACGTGTGGAAAAGTCAAGACCTATACATTAAGTAAACTGGAGGATGGCAGGTTTCTATCAAAGAGTCATTCACAATTGCTGTCCTAATCAGAGAAACCTCTTGCCACGGGAAGGTTTTATCACCAAATTTGTCACTAGCCTTTCTAACTCATTCCTTGTGTTGATATGTTATGTGCTAGTGAATGCCTAACTGCAACTTCTCTCTTATACTCATATTCAGCAAACTCCACCAGAACTGGCACTGGGTAGGGTATTTGGGATTTGTGCCCCACATCAGCTCCCCCATAGCATGGGAATACTCCTGTGAGCCAGAAAATCAGCCTTCTCTTTACCAGGGGTGCCGGCTTAAACGGGGATCAAACTCTGACCTTTTTCTCCTTCCTGTGCCCAGATACGACAACCATATAGATCCCCTGAAAATCAACTACTTGAGGCTAGCACTGCAGGGAGCCCAATCTTTTGTAGGAATCCCATCTGGCACATGAATGAAGAGAACTTCATGAAATGCATCTGCCATGTGCTTCATACTGCTGCTCTGCATGGACAGTCACAGTGACCTGCATACTACTGGTTTTGGCCTTTCTGTGGAGGGGTACAGTGGTCCTTACTGCAAATAGTTCACATGGTGATTGCCAATCTACAGCCCTTCATTGCATTTTGCCTGCAGGGGGAAAAAAAAGCTGCTATTCCTAATTTACAGCAGGGACAACCGAGATTGAAGCTGAGGGACAGCTAAGACTACAATCCAAAATGAACATTGGAATCCTAACCTCATATTTAACTGGAAACTTCTTAGCAAAGGGCTTAGACAAAATCCTTGGCTACGCTCAAGATGTTTTCTTCTGGGCTAAAAGCTCTTCTGAAGTAGAGCAAAGCAGTTCAGATGTAACTGAAAACCTACTTGTGTGTCCACATTTGCACATCACATAGTTCAGACAATGTGTCAAAACTGAAACCTCAAGATATAGTCAACTAACCCACAGGTGAATCATACAGATGTAAATGAGGATGGTGTATTGCATTTGCCAGAGGTACTGATGCAGAGAATGTCTCCAGTGAATGAGAGAAAGCCTCATAAGTACACTTAATATGTATCTGAAAATCTCATCCTATGATAAGCTACTCTATCTTTCTGGTTTTAGATCTTCTTTGAAATGTAATCTGTCAAGCAAAAACCAGAGGTCTGTGTTTTGCAAACCTTTCACGCTAGTTCAGGACTGTGTTCAAGTGCCCTCAAGGATGATCTGTGACAAAGCTTCCAAGAGCCTTCTAGCCCTGCTCCTCTTTCGTAGGGTTAAAAGTCATGGGACATAAGCACTTGACCTTCGGTGACTTCTGGGAGAGCAAGGATCTGTAGGCAGTGATGGAGAGGAATCTTTAGGGCATCCTTTTGAACGGCTGTCTGATGTCTAAGATGGGCAGAGATGAAGTTAGGCGAAAAATACCCATTACTTATAGAAAGGAATATTAACAATGACTCAGTACAGTGACAAGCTGCTGTGTGCTTTTGAATTTCTATGTCTCTCTCACAACTAAGTAGGTAGTCTGGCATACTGTTGCACAGGACAGTTAGGGGAATTGGCCTACGCTATTCAGGTGGTTTCTTGGCTGTAGCAAAAATCTCTTGTGTTACATAGTGATCAGAGCGCAAATATACTTCCAGTTTCAAGAAGACATGTCCACATGAGCTATATGTAATATTCAACTTGTATAAGTGCAGAAAACTGTCATAAAACATCTTTACAACTGTCTCATAAATGAAGTGCCATCCTGAATTACTGTTTCATAGAATCATAGAATCATTAGTGATTGGAAGGGACCTCAAAAGATCATCTAGTCCAATCCCCCTGCCACAGCAGGATCTGTTTAACAATTATAAAATAAAGCCTTGAAGATGTTTGCCTTAGATAACTTTCTCTAGTTTTAAAGTTGTGAAGCAACTGCAATTGTTCTGGTTTTGACCTATCGCTGCCTCCCAGGTATAATGTGGAAAAAATATTTTGGTCCCAGTTTTGCCAAATCCAATGTGCAGAAGAAATAAAAAGTGGAAACAATTAGAACTTATTTTCTGTAGGACTGTTCAAATGAACAGTAGACTTACACTCACAGGTGGTGTTCAGAACCTTTATTTGTAAGTTATCAAGCAGCATTCAGCAGTAAAGGTATGACTAGAAGACCCTATGCTCTGGCTGTCAACCTTGTGAACCTATTTTAATTGCCTAAACCTGGACAATTAGAACCATTTGGGACAACTCGGTTTGTCTGAGATACTCCTATGATGTGGCAAAGTGTAATACGGGAGTTATGGAAAATCAAGTGTGATCTGGATCAATGGCTGAGAGCCAGCCTGGAGACCCTCATCCATCTCAAACGGAGCAGCAGTGCTAAGTAAAGCAACTAAGTGACTGTTCAGGCAACTAAATCACACGTACAGATGATCAGCAGGAGCAATCCTCATGGCTTTTGTAAAAAGGTGATCTCATGTAGCTCAAAGTTCACAGCTTTCTTCTGTAAGAACTGACCGTGATAGAGCCCAAAGAACATTTTGACTTGTTTATCCAAAGACTCGGAAAAGATTCTTTCAGCAAAAATGGATAAAGTTACTTTAGGAAAGAATTGTATAAAGTCGGTCTATTTTCAGGGAAACTATAAATAAGTATCTGACACTCACCTTCTCTCCTTCAAAGCCAAAATAAAACAAAAACAACCTCGAAGCAATTCCTTTTAAACAACTTATGCCACCCTTGTAGTAAATTACACGAAGCCTTGCTGAGGAGTTACACAATCAACAAATATATCATTGCCATGAATAAGTACATTAAAGCAGAACAAGCTTCGATATAGTGTAGACTGAAGTATCATTTAGATATTTTTAGCCTCTACACTTTGTGGAAAAGAAACTCTTTTACTTTTAAATTTTAGACAAAAAGCTTTTTTCTATGTCATTAACCATTCAGATTGTCGCACAGTTGATAAAATTACTTCTTGAACTGTTTACATTACCCTGCAAGTTTTTAAGTCACCATTTTCACTACCAAGCCAGTAGACCCAGTCAGGCAGAGATTTTCATCACAAATGTTGTAAGTATTTTAATTTCTTACAGCCTCTCAACACTAGAGCTGCATGACTGTGTGAGGTTCTCAAGACTTCATCAAAACAATATGAGGAAAAAAATTGTTGCCGGGTGCTGCACTTTGGCCACAACAATCCCATGCAGAGCTACAGGCTGGGGTCGGAGTGGCTGGAGAGCAGCCA
>JAOXOE010000001.1:87374600-87416736 GCA_028565055.1 Phoeniculus purpureus
GGTGGGGGTTGGACTTGATGATCTATTAGGTCCCTTCCAACCCTGGTAATACTATGATACTATGATACTATGATATTACTTCTGCCTCTCCTTTGTGTAGCATAGTTCACAAAACCGCATTTAATCATGAGAGGTTTACAGGCAATACACATGAGTTTAAGCTGATAGAATACTTATTAGTGCTTTTGCAAGTACTTTTTCCTTCTCAATACTTTATGGGCAAGTAAGTTGGTATCAACCCTGAGTCTGTCCTTGCCTACTGTTGAGAATTGGTTCCTTGCTGCACATAGGAATTAGGGATTTATCCAAGCTTTTGTCAGGCAACTAAGGTGAGAAACTTTCATCAAAGCATAAATTTTCATTGTGAGACAGAAGACTGTGCTTGCTTGTGGGGTTCGATTTGTATAAAGACAGAGAGCTTTGTTCTCTACTCACCGGTGCAAGTGGCAGGGGCAGCTCCCCATAAGGACATGTGGAGAATGACAAGTCCCTGCTGGAAAGCTGGCAGGCACAGGGCAATACATCCCACACACCACACCCAACACCTCCCTCCCCAAAAATTATCATTGTGACAACTCAGTAACATCACTGAGTAAATGAGCAGAAGCTGATACCACAGAGAAAACTGAGCACTTCTCATATGCAAAAGAGCATGACCCGTGAAAGTGAGCATGAAGGCAAAGAGTTCTGAGTCATAAAATGCATTTCAAAGATATTACACATCTGTTTATGATCCTTTTTCTGTCACTGCTTTGCACTAAAAGTAGGACTAGGTTCATATATCTACTTTGAGACCATGTTGATAAACTTATGGTAGATGACAACGTTATTTTTCTCGTAAATTCCTGTTTACTCTGTGCTTTCTGAGGGAATAGCTATTTAGTAGTTAGGTATGTTGTAATCTCTTACCAATACACTCTGGCATTCCCTTCAAGTTTATTGTTTTCCATTAGCAACCCAGTGTTTGTAGGACATTTGGCAACAGGCGCTCAACTTCTCAAAGTACAAAAAACTCCTGTGAGTCAGGAGATGGTATTGCTAACATTTCTTCTGCCAAGCACCAGCTCAGCCCACAAGACACATTAGGAAAACTGATCCTGGTCTACAAATGCAGTACAGTACAGGTAAGAGTAGCAGTCTGCATTTTTGTGGCTGGGTGGCCAAGCAGTTTGTGGTTTTGAGCTTTCCATCCTGATCAATCAGAAGCAAGCTGACCTGCAACCACCTCAGCTTTTCACAACGTGAGTGGATATAATGGTTTAGACCCGTGTTTATTTTCCTAATGTTTCTGGTGACTACATGTTTTAGGAAAGTGTTTCTTTCATTATCATTCATTCTCAGTTAATTTTTAATACTAGCATAATTATAAGATGTAATCTGTGGGCTTAGTTTTTGTCAGCAAACTTACTAAGCACTCCTCTGGAAGCACTTGGGCTAGGACTCTTAGAAACAGATGAGTTAAGAGATCTTTTAACCCAGCATCTGTGTTGCAGAATATGACTGCTCAGAAATACAGACTTAATACATAGAGCTTTTATTTGTCAGTTTTAGTCATCATTTTGTATTCTGTCATTTGAAAATCTCTAAATGATATTAGGAAATTTGTTGCAGTGATGGAAAACCATTGAGCGTTGCAAATCCTACAAAGTTAATCTGTATACCTCAATCAAAGTTATGACAAAAGGAAATAAACCATTTTATTCCATGAGTTATAGCAAATGTATTTTCTGAATTCTAAAATCTATTACGTCAGTGTAATACCTTAGGCACTCAGAAAGTGTCTGAGACAATAGTTCTTTAAATCCTTTTTTTTATCAGTTTAACTCTTGGAAGCAGACACAAGTACAGTGTTTTTGTTAGGTTTTGCTCCTGCTGTGTAGACAACCCCTATCGGTTGGTTATTACTTTAAGAAAAATTATAGGTCAAGGCTGTATGGAAAACATTGATAGCTTTTTATTCTAGAATTAATGGAGTTGATACGTATATATCACAACACAAAACCAAATAACTCATAAACATAAAACTGGAAACATATATCTTTACTTACTGATGCTGGTTCAAAGGCTTGCACATGATGCCCCTGGTTACTAATGTGGAATATCAACAGGTTCGTAAGTACCTGACTGTCTTTATGTTCCATCTCAGTGATCTTCCTTTGGCCAAATCTAATTTATCACTGGTCAGTTCTAAGAGCTTTCATCTTCTTTGCTAACCTGTCTCACTTCCAAACATGCTTCTGGAAACAAGAAGCTTGATATTTTCTAAAAAAACTGCAATTCCATTCACAATTGGAAGGCCTTGACTTTGCAAAACGTCTGGTACCTCCTCTTAGGAATTAACCTCTGTCAGTCCCCACCAGTACTGCAAAATCATTCCAACCAGTTTTATGAGCTGGGTCTTCCGACTACTGTCCAAGCTTTTAGCTTGATCCCCCTTCTATCAGGATGGACCTTCACTGAGCTTCAAGCCTGAATGCCGAAATGCTAGGAGCGGTTTCTCTGGGCTGTTTATCCAGTGCCACATGGCACTTTCCTCAAGTTATTTTGATTATTCGTTTGTTCTCCAGTGCTGCAAAATATTTCAACTGCATCCTCCGGACAGCTGCACCTCAGCAGATCTGCCACTTCTGCTGACGGATTTTTAAAAGTTGTATGGAACCCCCCAGCTTTTGGAGAAACGTTTCACTACGTACATTTGTTTCTGTTTATGTGACCTACGTGGTGTTGCTGTTGTCCTTTCTGAGAGGACAAAGAGCTTCGGAAATGTCAGCGCTTTTTACGGCTCTATAGGTTTATGTGTGTATACGTGCACTCATGCTCTCACATACGGCAAGGAAAGGAAGGCATTTTATTTTACACAAATCAGCTACTTAAAGTAAATTGAGATATATAGAATTTACCAATGAAATGAGTGATTTGATGTGAATAAAAGAGGTGGTGTGTTGTAAATCAGTACTGACAGCCAAATGGGAAAAATTGACAGAGCACTGTAATCACTCCCAACATCCACTGAAGTTATTGATCCAAAACCTCTATAATCCCCTTCACATAACACAAGCAATTTCATATAATACCTGTAATAACAGTGCATTCAAACTCAAGTAGCCATCAGAAGCTTTGTATCTAATGGCGGAGCCGGCCTCTGCTGAGTAAGTGTAACAACTGGAGCACAAAACCGCCGATGGCTCTCGCCTTTCATAGGTACTGGTCTGTGATAAGAGCGAGTTCAGAAGATAAACAGTTCCTAACACCAAGGAAAATTAGCTATTAATTGCCCGCTCACTAAGTACGTTGTAAAGGCCCTAAAGCCCTGGTGCAAAACCGGGAGGACATAAGCAGGATTTGGGGGCTGATAACACCCCAGGCACTAGCCACGCAGCAGCTATCTGATGTTAATTACAAGAGGGGAAAGACGGCTGAGAGGTATTTAGCTGCCGGGTCATTACATCCTTCCCAGGTGTTTTTCCCATGAAATGTTCCACCAGTTTTACAAGCTCCTTCTCTGGCTGATGGATTATTCCACCGCCTTATCAAAGCTTTGCCAGCTCCTCATTAATATATAGAGCGAGCGGCGCGGTTCTATATATCATTGTCTTCTTCTCGGGGAGGGCTAATCAGTCAGGCATTATCAGCCCGTCAGCAGAAGGCAGGCAATCAGGCCTGACAGCGGAGAATCATGGGAGAGCAGGGAAGGTTAAATGAGGCTGACAGTTGTGATAATGATGATTATACTATAAATTAAGATATGATGATAAAGGAGAATAAAAGACACAATCTGAAGCAATATTTGGTTTAACATGTCTCTCTTTTTCGGTACTGTTAAATGGCCATAACATTTATCACGCCGAACAAGAATGGACATTTAACTACCATGATAAAATAGGACAGCATCAGATTGAAAACCCAACAAGTTGTGATTATTGTGTCAGGCACTTTTCCACTGGTTGAAAAAACTGGAGATAGAGCATATGTTATAATCATTCATGCATTATTCTGCAGAATGAAAAGAAAATAGATCTATTTTAGAAATGTCTTCCAGACTTCAGATTTTTTTTTTTAAAAAAAGGAAAAAATTAATATCGTCTCCTGTTTCCAAGATCATTTTTATCAATGAAACTATAGCAAGATCGGTTCCTCCCTGCCACCACCTCATAATGAGTGTTTGTCTTTATTAGGAACTGTTTTGGAGTATTTGTAGCTGTTTTGCCATTAGTCTCCTATTAGGCAAAACACTGTAAATGAAATTATAGAACATTACCACATCATTTTTAAAGATTACTTCTTTGACAGTTGGTGAAAATAAGTAGGTTCCTAAAGGTGAAATCAAGTAAGAATTGACTGTGGGAATATATGTAATACTGTGGACTTTGTTCACTTAGATGGATAGATGGTATATGTATAACTTAGGCTTAGATACTTTGCAATCCTACATAAATACTGGACTGTCAGAACAAGAATGATGCTGAGGAGCATAATTTATGCAGTGGCCCAGCCCCAATGCAGCTACATGCAGAAAGCCAGGACAGCCAGACCAAGCTGAAAAGAGAGTACTGAGTGCGGTGTGCTTGTCGTGTACTGAAAGGAAGGGATAGTTTGGAAGGGAAAGTGTAAAGTCTCTGTTTTGGAAAACCATACATTTTGGCATAAACTGAACTCAATCTTTCTCTGTGTCTGCAAATACTCACACTGGTTCCTGCAAGCGTGCTAAGGACATTGTTATCTAGATACACAGAGATCTTTGAGCAGAACACAAGACCTGAACAAGCATATGGTCTCTGTGTCCACAGACCTGGTCATGCTCCTATTGCACAGGCAAAGCCCATGGAGGAAAGCTATACTCTTACTAACTGTTCTATGCAGGAGTTCTTGAGTATTTTTTTCACACAACACACTTCTATCTCATGCATCTCTGAGATACACTTCCAAATGCATCGCCTATGTGTGCAAGGGGACAGCAATTTGATAAATCACTTATTATTTGGTTGCTACCTCATTTGTGCAAATGGAGCTTCTGAATTAGACATAGAAGAAGAAATAAACTTCAGTTAATGTATGTTCTATTGAGATGATAATGACTTTAAAAGTTCTAGCTTTATTTTCTCTATCTCTGTCACCTCAGATTGGGAAGTATTCTCGGTGTGAAAACTGATTATTAATTGTAGAAGTGGTTAAAATGACTGTGCAAGCCACAGACACAATTATTTGTTTTATAAATTAGACAAAGTTAGTCCACATCAAGCCTCCCATGAAACGTGACTTCTACGGAAATTGCTCAGACTCTACAGTGATGGCAGTCACTTGAGTGCCCTAGACAAACAGAAATCTTTGCTGTGATTATAGGGATTACCTTTTCTACAGAGATTGACTCAACAGAAATAAAGCCAGAGCTGTTTTGTCGCAGGTTAAAAAACCTCAAAACCAAACACCAACACAAAACTAAAGCCAAAAAACCCAGCTCACCCCTGTTTTGTATTGTTTTTCCCTGGAAATGGCCTATTGTCTAATGCACTTCAGAACAGTCTATTTTTTAATCAGTTTGATTTACAAAGTGGTGAAAATGGCACATCCTCCTCTTACACAGATGTAAAGGAAGGAACACAGATGAATTTATAAACCTGACAATCTGCAATGGAAATGTAAATGACACCAGTATTCTCTGGCTATGCAGCCTCCTCTTCAGAAAAACCCCCAAAGATATTCATTATTAGAGGAAAATGTAAGAGTGCAGAAAAATACAAAGAAATTTGACAACATGAAGTATCTTAGTGCAGCATCCTGTGCTTTATTTGTGTTTCTTTTCCTGTCACGATGCACAGCACTTTGCCTTGTTTAAATTTGAAACATGTCCTTGCATCTGAATAAATTCACTAGTTCTTCATGAAGATAGGGATTTTGTTTTGCACTTTATCCTCCCTAAGATCAGGGTTTTATTAAAGGAGCAATGCCGCTTCAGAGACTTTCTCACTAGCTTGTTCCATCAATTCAAGTGTGTGCTGAAGATATGTTTGCAGGACTCCAATCCAATAAACAACAGAAGCAGGTTTTTGTGAGATTATATATTTCTCCTAAGAGGCAGAGAGGGAGTAAGCCTGGTGCAACCAGGAAAGGGAGAGGAGACCAGTGCAAAGATTATGACTATGTATTTTAGGGAGATCCACTCCTAGACTTCAGACATTGTGCAGGAGCAGATTCAACTCATGTTAGACAACTGAAAAAATACAACAGGGGATAAAATACAACATCCTCCCTTTCCCACTCCAGATGTGGTTAATCTCACAATAAAGCAAAGATATTGGTGGATTGATTGAGGAGACATCTGCTGGAAAACACTGGATGTTTTCAAAGCCTTTATTCATTTGCTGAGTTGAGGAGCCCATCACATCCATTGGTATTAATCTCACTTACTTGGCTTCGGAGTCCTGTGTAGGCGATAATCAAACTCAGATTCAGGCACATCACGATGAACTGCAGATTTCTTAGGGGGAAATAGGAACTCCACTGAATTCAGTTGGAATTTTGTGATTAACTCTGGTGCAGCTAGGATTTCTTCTGTGGAGATTTTAATAGCTACGGGCACCTATTATTGGTGCCTGGACACTAAGGTTCAAGAACAGGGGTCCTTTGTCCTCCCTTTCAACTTCTTTCCCCTCCTTCTCCTCCCCCCCCTCCCCCTTTATGGTCCAAGCATACAGAGCGTACCCCCACAGCACGTGGCCGTGCCTAACACCAGCCAAGTCTGAAATGCTTATTCCAGACTCATTAGTCTTGTTATAAAAATGCAATTGGATGTGTGGTTTATCATTTGGCGGTAAGGTTCTAATTTTGGCACCTAGGAGGCTGCAGGCAGGAAAATATCTTGTTCCTTATTCCATTTTATTAACTTTGTTTTGTTCGCTTGAGCCTAGTACTGTGTTAGACTTTGAATAATCACAGCTGTACAGGTAGCTCCAGTGGAGTGAATGAGAGGCTTTTTCAAGGGCTCTGCTCCCTGCAGAAATGATTTGTACCTCTGCCTGATTGTCACTAACAGAAAATGAGAAATAGGAACATTGAATGCAAAGTAATGTGTTCTGTACAATTACTGGATTAATAATTTTATTCCATTACTGTGTGGGGAGAGAGGACATCAGGTTGAAGATCTGCAATTCTAGTATATTTCTAAGCGTCCTGTTAAGAGAGTGAGCAAGGGTCAGGAAACTTAATTATGCCATAACTAGATAGAAATTGCCAAGTGATAAAAAGAAACATCCAGCCAGATTCAGCAGGAAATTACAGCTTTAATAATATAGCATAATGCCTACTTCTATACAATTATTGGAGAGACCCTGAATGATTTTAAATAACAGGCTTGGTTTTCCAGTAACGACAGGGGGAAAAAAAATCTGAAAATGACATTTTGCATTTTGCTGTAAATATTTTTTTTCCTGAGCTTTTGGGGGTGTTTTTTTTAAAAAGATTAAATTATTAAAAATCGCATATTTACTTTCAGTAATTTGAAAATGCGATTATTCTGAAATAAGAGAAAGGTTATATTTATAGAGGAATTTATATTTGTGAAAATTAAGCCTGTGGAATCATGCTTTTGGTCTATTGTGCTTCTATATAGTGTTTGTAATTTTGAAACGAAAAAGCACCAAAACATATATGAAAAAACTTGGGACTGTGTGTTTTTGTTTTACAGTCCTCATGTTTTTAACACTATGTTTGTGTCCGACATCTTCCCAGACAGTGTTATTCCAGTAAAAAGCTTATGAACAGATTAAAGATGCATCAGCATGCTGATACGGGATCTTCTTATAATTTTGTAGTGTTTACAAAAGATGTTAAAAATTACTATTTTAGCATAAACAAAACTCTTCATCTTAATGAGAAGCAGCTCTTTTTTTTTTTTCTTTCCCCTCCCAGATGAAATGGGATATTTTAAGTATTAAACTCTTATCACCTTCGTAAACACTGCGTGTGATATTAAGGCCTTTTGCAATATACGTGCGTGTGGTTGTCCATTATTTCTAATGTAAGAAGGAAAAGTCATTTCTGGTGCTAACCCAGGAGAGCCCAGCATTTCATTTTGTATTCTGAGGATGCAGATTAATCAGCCTGACTCTCTTACCCAGGGCTAGCCATTCTGCCTAGAAATCTGCATATCTGCATATTACTCTTCTTCCCTGAATTTAATTTCCTACAGGAGCTGATATTAATCACCCTGTTTAAACAGAGGGGATTTGAGGTCTATACAAATATGACATTTTTTTATGGAAGTTGTAGAATATTTTCTCATCTTTCATTATTATTTAAAGAGACAATAGTGTGGTGCTTTAAAGCAAAATATAGGATATTATTTTTGTTTATTGGAGCACATATATATTTAGTTTAGATTTTAATCAAAAAACACAGTGCATGGAGAAGAGTGTTTTATGATTTTCCTTCCAGAGTCTGCTGTCTCTGCCAAGAAAATTCCTCCAGGTTTCATTGAGTATGATAGAAGACAGTTGGGCTGTGTGTGTCTCAAATACATCCTGTCGAGAAAGTTTATTTAAACCCCATACTGGTTTCATTGCCTGAATATTGAACATTGTGCAAGCTGGCAAGAATTTCTACAGCCCTCATCTGCAAGAAGAGAAACGTGATCGACGTACCAGGTCGCCACTGAAATCCATGAGCCAGATGAGGATCTTTTCATGGATTTCAGTTGCCCAGAGTCCTCTCCAGGTGCCTGGGGAAGCACTCGAGTTGCTGTGACACTGTCACCAAGGGGTGAGAGGAAGACATTAGCTGGAGGCTGTTTCCTGTTCTTTGGCAAGTAAACCTGTATCCAGACAAGGCCACTGGTGTCCTGTCTTCACCTGGTCAAAAACTTTGGTCAAATGGGGAAACCTGACAACGACGAGCACCTTGTTGTCTCAAAGTGAGAGCAAACATAGACAATTTCATGAGGGCAGTGGCAGCAACACCTCCACCATCCTAGCTCAAAGCCCCTCCATATTTTGTGGTTGAAAGTGGAGAACAATGAACTGTCGCTGTGTGACTCCACCGATGTCAGGCACATTGTATCAGGCAGGAATTTGGTCCAATCCATCTGTCCCCCGGCCAGTATTACTTGGCATATTTTATTTTGGCTGCCTAGATGGCAGTTATAGTCCAAGCACAAACAACTCAGAAGAACAACATGCTTGGAAATATGTGCCTGCACACCCGGCTCTGCCAGCTGGAGCAAGAAAGCATGCTACATCAGTTACCGACTAGATACACTGCCCTCTTAAAAAACCAAGCTGCCATCCAGGTTTTTGTTTAAAATGACACCTTGGCCTGTTGTGGCACTCCAGGTTAATTTGGATTGGCACCTGCTCTGCAGAGCTCTCTGATACCATTCTGAAAAACATGGAGTGTCTTTTGGTAGGGCTGGTCCCATTCATCGGAAACCCCAGCCGCCTGTCAGAGCAATGCTTTTCTGTCTCTTACTTAAACATCCACAGCCCTCATGAGAATAGATCCAACATCATACCCTTCTTGCTCTCTGTGTCTAGAAACACATACCAGTTACTTTAACTTGTAACTTTAACATCAAGTTGGGGAAAAATTGAATTGCTGGGTCTGTCCCAGTCAACAGCAGCACAGAACTGGTGTAACAGTGAGTAAATTTGCACATACACTGTGATGGAGTCTTGTTCCTTTACTTGCAGATGTTAAGCAACAGGTTTTTAACCGTAACTACTGTTTCTGCAAATCTCTGTTTTAATACTGCCAGGGAGTTTATGTCACCAGGAGGTTCAAGAGGTCTGGACACCTGGGCAAATGATTCAGGGTGACGCAATGTGCAATCAAGGCAGGTAGTTTTACTCTGTCATAAAAAGTTAAAGTAACTTGTTTGTCCTAAAATTAAATGAGAGGTTGATCAAGACAGGTTTCTTTATTCCACAAATTTAATTAGGTTCTAGAAATGCTTTCATGCTTTAAATAACCTTCATAATAAGGTAAAAAACCCCAAAAACCTATCTGTTGTGACTAACCCAAGATTTTCTGATTTATTTATTATCAAAGGTCCTGGCATCACTGTAAAAATATTGCTGGTATTCATAGTGCTCTTCCTGAACACCTAGGCTTCTGTAGCTGCAGCGCCTGTTAAAAGAGTACCACCCCAGGAAAATAACGGCTCAGCGTGTTGATCTGTGTGTGCTAAGAGCATTTCATTTGAAGTCTTAAAAGTCACAAGTGGCTTAAAAGGGCACTATCACATGACACTGATACATGGCTCAACATTTTACAACAAAATGACTAGGTCCAGTTTCATTTGTTTTAATCTGAAGTCTTCACATCCCTTGGCTGATTGATTGCAGACTTTTCCTCTTCAAACTTTGAGCACGATCCCCTTGAATCAAGATGCTGTCTGCTCTAGCCAACTGGGAGAACTGTGCTTTGGTAGGAAAGAGAAAAAGCAAAATACAACACAGTTGGAATAATTAAGTGAGGGCGGATCTGTAAGAACTTTGCTAAATCAGCACCAAAACCAAATCTGCATTTGTGTCAAAGGTTTTTTGAGACATGACTATGGGAATTAGAAACAGCTCCAGCATCTCTCTGCTATGCAGAAAATCTTGTCATATTTTTAGAGACAAATAATAAAAATAAGGAAATCCTTCTGATCCAAAGTGTTTTCATAAAATTATAACAACAGCAAACATGGCTCCCATAGTTAGTGACAGGGCCCCTGGACGTTACAGCTACACTTAACTTCCAAGGACACTGTGAACCTCAACATAACCACACAGGAGGAAATCTCAGAAGAGCTGGAAAAGCCTCTCTTGTTCCACTTGTACTTCTTGCAGGAAATTTTATAACACAGATTTTAGCTTGTAGAAAAGTCAAAAATGCAGAACTGGCAAATTAATTTCATTTTTTTAATTTCAAGTCCAGAGTTCATTTTCTTAGTGCTTTCAGCAGGAAAAACCCTCTGGTATAACACACGTGGTATGAAAATATGCATATATTTTCCAGTTCCAAAAAAACCCCGCCAACATCTTGTTTCACAGCAAATATTGTCATCTGAAAATATGCCTGGCTTAGGTTAACATGCTTACACCACAATTTTGCAACAGCAGGTGTGAGATTTTCTGTAAATAAATCCATCAAAAAGTAAAAAGGGAAAGAATTGTTCTGAATCTAATTATACCTTGTAACAAGAAGACATCTTACTCCTCTTAAAGAAATAAGAGGTGAAGAGACAAGAGGCAATGACAGGAATATTTTTTTATTTGAGTCTTCTTCTGTAACCAGCTTCTTATTTATTTTACTGAAATCAGAAGAGTGTTCTGATCTGCAAGAACCTGAGTGGGGGAGATGTATGTCAGAAGAAAAGATAATTGATGGTAAACGTCAAATATTAAATCTTGATCTGGTTATTACCCAGCATATTAGCTATGTAAGTAGCTTAACAATTACAGCTGTGATTGACTAGGTGGGATCCAAAATCCTAAATATCAACTGCCAGAAGGGATAATTATAACACATTAGCACCTGCGTGCTTAGACAAGATTGACAACTCCAGTCTAACATCTGCTTAATATCACTTTCACACTTTTCATAATTTTTTTTTCTTTTCAAAAGGAATAACAAAGATTTTCTTGAAGCATAACAATAATTCAGCTCCCATATTACACATTGAGTTGATTATTGTAGCTTGTTGTGTTTGGTCATGTTTTGCACTGACACATGAAAATAAAATAAAGGCTTTTTGTGATGAGATAGTCACAGTTGCGGGTATGTTTTTGACAAAATGTTCCTGTCAGAATAGTTTGAAGAAATCCCAATAAGTGGGCTGCTCTTCAGTCAGCTGGGCTGGCCAATGCGATCTAACAACAAAGTGAAACTGGGCTGGAAAAGGACGATCTTACACTCCCATCATGGAAGCAACAGAGAAAAGAATACTTAGCTTTTGACATGAACGTCAGAGTAAAACCACCCTGCTGGGACGTTTGCAGAGGAGAGGTAAATTCTCACTCCCTAGCACAACCTGACTGCTCCAGCGCTCTGTTTTAGGTCAACAGTGTCCACCCTGGGACGCGTGCTCTGATGCTGAAGGTGGGAGGGGTCTTCCACTGCAGTGTTCACTTTGTCATCCACCTCTCTTCATGCCCTCACGCTGGCTGCCCTCCAGGCTTGGGTCCCCAAAGAGCAATTTGCAGCAGGAAGATGGACTAGAGGTCTCCAGAATTCTCTTACAACCAGTATTTTCCTATTATTCCATTTTCTGAAATATATAGAGAAAAATTCTGATAGAATCAATTTGCTAGAAAGCTTGAGAGATATATGAATGTTTGTCTCATTTACTCCAAAAACATTAGCTATTTTTAAAGCCTAAATAATTATATTACAGTTGGGGTAACTGAAGCCTTTTACATCACGTTTTGATGCCACAGCAGTAGTAGTGCTTTGTTATAGTTTGTGATACTATCAGGTTTCTACCAAAGAAGCTGCAGGACTGAATTCAATGCTCACAGAGAAACAGCCATATTCTGATCTTTTCAAATTCTGCAGTATGCTGAGTACTGTTCTTTTTAATTTTGGAGCATTAAGGAATGCAGGAGGAGAAAATGATGAAAAAACGGGTTTTTGCATGGATTAGCTTTGCTATTTATAATGACTTCACATGTGTTTCATTTAAGTAAGTGGATATTAAAGTTTAACTGAAAAAATGCAACTTAATTTAAAATTTATCAAATTGTCTTTTGATTTTTAAGTTAAACATTGTCACTGAAGAAATTGCCTGACAGAATGGGATTACTTGGACTAATATTAAAAGAGTTGGGTTTTTTTTAGTAATTGAGCAACAGAAAGTGCCTACATCACATAAAATCCTTTTGCTTGTGATGTGATTAGAAGAGATAATTGATGGCTTATTTGAAGGAGAGCATTCAAAATTAGTGCCCTAAAATTGATGCTGTGATATTTCTTAGATGCTCCCTGGAAGTGAAAGAGGGTTTGTATAGAATTATTGTTCCTCACATATATATCCTGATACAGTACCACCTTATTTATTGAAGAAACTTGTTAACAGTGTACGTGCACAACTAAAGTAAAGATAAATCAAGATGGTCAGTCCTGAAAGAGAGGAGACTTTGATTATTTGGCATTTCTACATCCTCAAAGCCAGAGAGGAGAGAAACGGAGGAAGGCTGCCTTCAGCAGGCTACTTTTGTCCGTTCTTCCCTTCAAAAGCAGTTCAGATAAGAATTTTGTAACATAAAGCTGCTATTCCTGTTCAGATTGGCACTGTTTTACATTTTGTCATGTTCCTTCTACTAACAGACATTTCAAAGAAGGTCATGGTACCTAAAATAGACTTCTCCCTGATATCATCATTAAGCTGATAAAATTATACATATGTTCCACAGTGATAATGGTTACATAAATGCATGATTCTACAGGTGAGGAACTGCATACCTGAGTGCCTTGCTCATACTCCTGACATTGCTAGCTGCTCCATTGCCCGAGCCATCATGTGATCAACACTTAGAAGGTACAAGACACCCTAGAAGAATTAGTAAGGTTTTTATTCATGTAAATTGATGGTAATCAGCCTGGGTTCATAAAACTTTGCACCAGTTAGTTCTTCGAGAAGATTTTAAGACATCTTTTGCTGAGGCATTTTAGGGTTGTTGATGTTCTTTCCCTGGAGACATTCAAGGCCAGATTGAATGGGGCTCTGGGAAACCTGATCTAGTGAGAGTTATGCCTGCCAATGGCAGGGAGTTTGAAACTAGGTAATGTGTAAAGTCCCTTCCAACATAAACCAGTCTAAGATTCTGCAGTTACTGGTTGTTCCCTCTAACAGTATTTCGAGTAAGAGTCAGTCCCATTGCTACTCTAAGATGTTCAAGAACTTCAGTTCATTTGAAGTTCATTTCTAACTTGATAATGTGTGTAAAACTTAACACTTTCACTATGTCTACATGTTCATGAGATTATAAGTGCGCAGTCAATATGAAAAAAAGAAGGTTGATGTATGATGGCAGGACTGGTTTTCTTACCTTATTCATGTAATTTGCCACATTTCCTATCAATCCACACAAAAAGTGCTGGTAGATAGAAGACACACGATTTCTCTTTACGACAGCCATTCTGGTTTTTCCCTAGCACATTTGAGCACCTGACGGACAACATTTTTCTCAGACTAAATAAGTAAATAACTACTCTAATAAATAAATAAATAGATAGGATCCTTTTCTAAATGGCAAGATGGTTTGTAATGATAAGGGCAATCAGAATGCCTTCTTCAGGTTGTTAGATGATCATAGATAACAGCAGCAGTGTTTGCAAGCTTCCTCATTGATAGGTAGAGCAAATAATTCACAATGAATAATGCATCCAATGAGTTTCGCCTCTCTGTCTGATTGTGGCACATCCACAATGATTTTGTCTAATCTGTTCGTTATTCAAAGTATCTGATTAGTTTGGGGTGAGTTTTTTAAACTTTATGGACTATTTTCTATGGGAGTACACAATTTGATTGACTTTGGTTATTCGTGATTGATCAGGTGTGTCACGACATCGTTTTGTGGAATGTATTTGTGCAACACAGTTGTTACTACTATATATTTGAACTAAAAGGTAATATTCATTAAAGAAGACTTTAGTTTTACAATTCACTTTTGCTCACCTTTTTTGCCACTATATCTAGGTTTTGTGGAAATTCACAAGAGAACAAACTAGGACCATTCTGAGACCATTAAAATCTGACCTACAGTGAAACACATGTTTATTACTATGGCCTATGTCGTAAATATAGGAAAGGGACTTCAGCGTCAAACCAAATAAACCTTTACCTTTTTGACCAACAGCAGTATGAGTTGATGCATGCAGCTACTGGAGTCAATGAAGGCCAACTCCATTTACGTACATCATCAGTCAGCCATCATACAATAAATGTTTTCATTTATCGATCACCTCTACTCTGTGTTAGCTCTGTTTGATCTCTGTCCTCTGTTTCCACTCGGCATTGAATTCTTTTTTCCCCAGGAACACATCTTGTTTTGGTGATTAGTTCATGAATTCCTTCACTTAAGAGCCGATCTCTTCAGTTTCATTGTTGCCCTCAAATGTCGGGTTCATCAGAGCTGATTGACGAAATATGTCTGTGAAAAGAGTGTATTCCATTAAAAATACTGTCATATTTATGTGTAGAACAAATACCACTCCAATAGTCAGAATCTCTTCTGTTTCAGCATATAATGTATTAAAGTCCTTTTGCAAACATTGAAGTGGCATTGCCAGTGCATCAAATTTCACAAAAGCCCATGATGTCAAGGTTTGCTGGATACTGTTCCCCTGCTATGGAGCAGCTGTTCCATCCATTTAAGCAGTTACACATTTTAAAGCACCAAGAGAAATACGAGCATGAGCAAGAATATGTTATACTTCTGTTGTGTCTTTTCAAAATTGCAGTCAAGGGGGTCTTAGAAAACTCTGTGGATTTTAAATTTTTCTTTAAGACTTTTACATTTAACAACTTAAGACTGTACTTACTCCCTGTGTTTGCGTCAGTCTTGAGCCCCAGATTTTGCCCAGGGAACACCCTGACCCACCGCTTCCATGCCAGGAAAACACTGGCATTGTGGGAGGATGAGGGGTGCTCTTCACCTGGCTGCACGAGGAGTTTTTACACCTTCCTCCTATTTCTGGGGTGTCAGGTTCATGCCACAGCCAGTCCCTGACCACTGCAATGCAAGAGATGGCTTTCTGAGAAGGGAGGAGAGGAACTCTGCTTGGCAGTGCTTTTAGCTGAGTAGACCCATCTAGTAGCTGCCCTTCTCAGATAGCAAGTGTTCCACATCCTCTCTCCTGGCACAGAGCATTGCCCCGCATCATAATAGACTGATGTGAAGTTATAGGTTTCCCTGAAGCCTTTTCTTTGTATAGCTGATGAATAATTTCTTGCATCAAAATAATGTACACATCTCCTCTTTGTATTAGCAGACGCAAGAAGACAGCGTGAAATTGTACTGAATAATAGTGGAGAACATTTTCTAAATGTCATGTTAATCTGTTAGTGTCTGCATTGCTTCCTGCTACTCAGAATTTTTTAAGTAATGTGTAGAAATTTTGAGTAGATTATATAGATGGAAAAATTGTTAAATGCCAATATGAAGTTTCAGGGTGTAGCAGAGCTGTTTAATCTGTGAGTTATCTGTTTAAATCACTTTATGAATGAGGACAATTGTACCAGCAATCCATAATGCAGACACTTTTCAGGCAGTAACTATTGATCACCTTTATATTTTTAGACTAAGTGGGCAAAACCCTCAAAATTAAGCAAGATCTTTGTACTTGAGTACATGCCTTTGCTAATACATGTGTTAATTGAAGCAGAATGGGAGTAGAAGTGCCTGTGACTCACCAAGAGAGATACGTATGACATTATCTTTGAGAGGAAGGTATCACAAGCTACTGTTGTACAGCCAGTCATTCTTTGCCACTAAAGAAACTGAGGATATGAAGAGAGAAAGGTCTCACTGTCTGTCACTCTGATGGACCATTACTAAATGTTCATCCCTACTTGTCACATGCTCTGCAGATATGGAAGAAGCACCAGAAGCCCTGAGGTCTTGCAGCTAGCAAGATGTATGTAGACTACAGTTGTAGAACCGTTGTTGATACTGACAATCTTCTTCTAATAAATTTTTGGCAACAGGAGTGACAACAAATTGAAATAATGCTTTTTTTTCCTATTTTCCTTTTGCCAAAATGCAAGGGAAGAATGCAAGCATTAGCAACCTATCCACTAGAGGTTCTTGTGTAGGAAAGATAGTGCATAACCCTCCTGTCCTCCTAAGGTAGTGTAATTTGGCCATCAGCTATCCCAGACAGAGCTGTAAGTCCTGCAGTCCTCACACAATGACGGGTTTTTTGGGTTTTTGTTAAACAATTGTAAAATTCCCCACACTTTATTTTTAACTGGGTGAAGTATATCCACAGATAAGTGCAGTTTATCAGAGTCCTGTATGAGAATAAAGCTCTATGGCTTTCGATTGTGGATTCTAAGTCTTCCAATTCTAAATCTTCACTGGTTTTAAATCTTCCTAAGGATATCCTAAATTATACATAAAACAAAACCCACACCTCATTTAAAGCAAAATATATGGAAAAAAAAAAGGATTATAGTCTTCCTATACCTGTCTTCATCCACTTCAATGACTTTATATTGTAAAATATACTTTGTCTATTATTTCTCGCTTTCTACCAAGTTCTACCCTCATCAGCAGTGTGCCTTAGATCTGTCTTTACTCTGGAGACACCCTCCTACACTGCCAAGCTTCTCCAAAACCAATTGCACTTGTCTCCTTTCCAGGAAATATTTGAATTCATCCTAAACTATTTGGCACATCTCTTTGAAGATGATATTGTGAACACTGAAGGTTTACTTGATATTAAAGTTTCATGGTTCATGCAAAGTTTGATCTCTTTTTCAGCACTAATGTAGCTTTAGAAAACTGTTTAGTTTTCTGCCTCTGTCTTCTTTGACATTGTTCTGTAAGTGCTGTCTTGTTAAGAATATTGTCTCATCTGTCATGGGTATTCTGCTATCTTTGTTCCATCTCCAAATATGTTTTCTCTATATCCACATGTCAATCAATATCTTGCCTTAAACTAGCAAATTATATTCACTGTGACTCAAATTAAAGAGAAAGAGGTTTGTGCTGAAACTTAACTACTGATGGCAGAAGTTACTGCATCCATTACTGTTTGTTCAGCAGGAACAAACAAAACTCCACAGCTGGATCTCCACAACGTGTAGTTTACATGAAATAAACCTGAGGTATCTCCTAGAGCAAAGATCCACAGAAACAGTGCCCATTTCTAACATATACTCTACTGAGATAAGTGCATTGTAAGGTAAAGACCAGTGGCCCAACAACAAGCAGCAATAGTACCTGCTTACTACAGTGACTGCACTAAAGAAAACTATTAAAGAAAACTATTACCATATAGTGCCTAGGCATGAAGGGAGGATCTTAAACAAAGGTCTCTGAAGGAGGTTAAATTGTCTATGCTGAGCTCATGTAGCTTTGGATCAAGATTAAGATGTAGTAAATATGTCTCTCAAGTGGTCTGTGGCCAGACTGTCGAACAAAGTTGTGTTTGTCACCATCTTTACTATGTTAGCAATCTCTGTAATAGCCTGTGATAAATTCACAAGTTTGTGTCTGTGTGTGTGTATAATGAAAAGTATGTGTGCATATATATATATATACTCCTTTCACTGTATTTTATTTGGTTTTAGCATATTTAGCACGTTCTCTGTCCTTTCTGTTTGTCATCTCATTTATAAAATCTTATTGCCTCCTGCCTATGTAGAATCCTTCTCAACTCTTACTCTCTGAGTCTTTCCTCAGAAACACTGGTGCAAATATGTCATTTGCTATGAAAGAAATAATCATATAATGATTGTAGCTCTCATCTATACATTTTTATAAATGTGAATATACACAGAAAGTACACTAAATCAATTTTATTTCTCAGTCTTTGTGTCACCTTCTTATTTAGACATTAAATTCTTAGTAGTGTCAGGTTCTGATAAGTGCTTTTACTGTGCTCAGCATGGTGAGACTTTGATGCTGAAAGGAAGCTCTTGCTGACTTTGTGCTGCAAAAATCTTTTCTAGGTATAGTGAGAATACTAGTTTCAAAACTTGTT
This sequence comes from Phoeniculus purpureus, assembly GCA_028565055.1. NCBI lineage: Eukaryota > Metazoa > Chordata > Aves > Bucerotiformes > Phoeniculidae > Phoeniculus > Phoeniculus purpureus. Next base: position 87,393,288 of record JAOXOE010000001.1, read on the forward strand.
TCCCCCACAATGGAAAAAATCGTATTGACATGCTCAAAACCCTTGGAAACTCTTGAGTTTAGTTTATTGCTTGAGAATGTATTAACAAATATTACCTCAGACACAAGAGTAAATGTTTGGCAATCTCCTCTGACCTGTTCAAATAAATATTATCCTTAAGGCATCCCAAATGTAAAATAGAATATCTGAAAGGTTTAAAGACTTTTTCTGCCAGCACATAAATCTTCAATGATATTCCGAAGTAGAACTTTGTTGTCCTATAGGAATTTAAAGAGATGGCAGAATTGCTAAAGACAGACAGATGACAGAGACCTCATGTGTCACCGTAGTACAATCAAGAAGATTTCACAATGCAGTTACTTGTTTTGTGATCTGTAACACATTACAGTGAGTCATAATGGTAATGTATCATAAAAGACAATAGCTTCAGGTATAAATGTTTTTATTTCCTTGATATTCATATATTTATGCTCTTACCAGCTGCTGTAACCCATTGACCCCAAACTGTCACCTTTTGCACCTTATGCAAGCTTTCACACTTGCAGCAATCAAAACCACAATTGAAAGTGAATCCTCACATCCTTGCTCCCATTAGCTAAAATGGGTCACGATAAGTGGATTGGTGGTTGGTGTGCTACCATCCCGGCAAAGGGCCAGATCTTTGGGTTTGTTACCCTGGTTTCCTGATTGGAAGCCGCTGCTCTGAGCGAAGCACATCAGTGCCTGTGAAGAGAGTTCAGACATGATCAGGTGGGACCCAAATATCTGCCTGCAGGACGGGGATCACCTGTGGGGTGTGCAAGCACACCCACTCATTCATTGTCCCTGTTGGTAGGACGACAGACTGGCAGAAGAGGAAAAGTGAGAAAACTTGGGGGTTGAGATAATGACAGTTTAGATGGTAAAGCAAAAGCTGTCGCGCTCACAAGTCAAAACAAGGAATTCATTCACTATTTTCCATTGGTAGACAAGTGTTTGGATAGCTCTACGAGGGTAGAGCTCCATCACACCTAACCGTCACTTGGGGATGAACACCACCACTCTGAATGCCCCCACTTTGTTCTTCCTCCAGCTTTATATGCATGCTGTCGTGTGGTACGGAATATTCACTTGGTCAGTTGCAGTCAGCTGTCCCAGCTGTGTCCCTTCCCAACATCGGGTGCACTTCCAGACTACCTGCTAGTAGAGTGGTTTGAGGAGCAGAAAAGGCCTTGATTCTGCATATCCACTGCTCAGCAATGAGGAGAACATCCCTGAATTTTCAGTGTTGTTCCAGCATAAATCAAAAACATAGCCCACATCTGATATTATGAAGAAAATTATGCCAGCCAGAACCTGCACTCTGCTACACCTTACGTTTCAGTCTTTTAAAAAAATCCATCATAAGAGAAACAGTCAGTAGCATTTAGGATTTTACAAACAGAGCTACAGAAAGGACTGTTGTCTCACAGGTTTTGGTGGGAACACATACCTACATGGTCCCCTGAATCTGCGCCTTAGACATCATTAAAATATTATCCCTTTCCATTATTACGATTTCATGGATAAAGGACTGAATTGATTAGGATGCTAATAATTTTGGCAGCTAGTGCTTATGCTGCATACTACTGTATTATAACACTGTCAGTATAAAGGTGTAATAAACAGTCATGTGAAAATAAGTGACAAATCTATGAAGATCAGTCATAACCTGGCACGTTAGAAACTAATATAGTGATACAGGCACCAGCATAAAACACTCTATTGATAATATCAGTCAAACCAAATGGAACCAGTTTGTGTTATTTTGATTTCCGGAATCAAAATAACACTTGAATTCTGAAGTATTATTGCTGTGAAGGGAGTTGGATCTCAAGCAGTTTGAAAACTAAGTGGAAATTTATTAGCAACAAAAACATATTTGCCACCTGTTAGGCTAGCAACATGTTGATACCAAGCATATGGTCATTCCCAGCCTGTGAAAAAGTAGCAGCTGTTCCAACGTGTCCAGGCTGTAGCTGGAAGGATGACAAAAAGCAGTGAAGAAACAACACCGCAGTAGTCCTTAGGCTGTCAAATCAAAGAGATGGAAATGGAAAAGGCCAAGTGCTAGATGAAAGGTGAGACAGAATGCACACACGCCCTCACCCTACGAAAGTACACACACACACACACACACACACACAGAGATGTGCACGTACTCATACAGGCAGACACATACTGTTGGGCTCAGAGATAAAGCTATAGAGTTCAGGAATCCTTAGATGCGTAAGACCTCTCAGATCCACTTGTCATGCTTTGAAAGCTGAGCAGAATCTGTAATCTAATTTATGTGTTTTCTGCAGAAATTTTAAAGTTTGGGCTTAAAAAGTTGACAAGAAAAGTATCTGCCCTCCCCTTCTTCCCCCTTCTATGCCCTCAGTGTGTTCTGCCTTCTTCTTTGCTTCTTCTTCACTTCTCTTCATCTTGTTGTCTGTTTGGAGATGCATTGCTGCTGTTGACAGAAAATGTTATTGCTTCTGAAAATGTTATTGCTTCTCAAGTTGAAAAAAATTTATAGCGAGTGAGATTTGCCTGGACCTAGAGATACTGTGAGAATTCTGAACTTTGAAGATTTATGATGACTGAGACTGAAGTCATGACCACTGTGATTTGAGAGAGAAGCAGGAACTGTCCACAGTGAAGATGAAGAAGTTCTACATTTTATCTTGGTTCAGTGTAAGGACATTGTGATGAAACTCTGTGTGTCTGTGTCTATATCTTACGGGGTTTGTTCTCGAGTGTAGTGAGGGGAGTGAGTTGAAATGTCTTGGTGTTTTTGTTCTCCAAACTGAGTAAGCTGTTTCATTGCCTGCAGATTTGTAAGGGATTTTGCTAAACCCTCCCTTTGTGTCTGAAACACTTGAGTTCAAAGTTCTTGGTTGAAATGTAGTCAGATGATGAAGCAGGTGGGATGCACAGGGATCCAGATAAGGACCCACAATGCTACACTACTACTGCTATGACACGGCATCACTGTATTGGGCTGGGTTACATTTGTCACTACCATGGGAACTTTTGATAGCTCAAAAGAGACACAGGTAAGCTACCCAAGGTCAGCATAGAGCTAGTATAGAAACACAACAGATGGGGTGAATGAAAGAAATGTGTGTAACTGCATTCAGTAGGGAGTGCATTTATGCTAAGTGCATCCCAAATGTTCTGTTTCTGGACTCCAATTGCAGTTAAGCACGGTCACGCTATACGCTTCCATCCAAAACAAGTGTCTTTGGCACGTGTAAAGGGAAAGTAGTTATAAAGATTATGTTGGAGAATGTAGGTCCTTCCAAGGCCAAGCATGTGCATACCATACTCATTTCCGATACTTAAACACTTCTTGAAACACGCATTTTTTCCACCAGCACTTAGGCAACTGACAAATATTTCTGAGTGACAAATGGTCAAGTATGTTGATTTCTTATTTATTCAATGGTGGGAGAAGGGAATATCTAGTGTGAGGTAGTCCACTGACAATTCAGCCCACCTAAAATATTAGCTATCTAAACGTAGATAGGAAACAAATGTCAGCAAGGTAACAAATTGTTATTGTTAAATTATGCTCAGTCCTTTTACTCCAGCTGTTGACTTTGGCAGGAGAGTCACAGGATTGTTTTGGTTAGAAGAGACCTTTAAGATCATCAAATCCAAATATAGCCAGCACTGTCAGGTCACTCACAAACCACATCCACATATCCTTTGAATACCTTGTGGGAAGATGTCTCAACCACTCCCCTCGGCATTGTGTTCCAATGCTTAACAAAACTTTTGGTGAAGAAATTCCTCCTGATATTTAAACTAAACCTCTCCTGGCACAACTTGAGTCCATTTCCTCTCATTCTATTACATGTTATTTTGGACAACACACTGAGTGACACCTCACTACAACTTCCTTCCAGGTAGTTATAAAGAGTGATAAGTTATTCTACCCACCCCAGTTTACTTTTCTTCAGAATAAATACCCAGAGTTCTCTTAGGTGATCCTAACAGAACACATTATGGACCTGTCACCAGCTTCACTGCACTGCTTTGAATACGCTCCAGCATATCAATGTCCTTCTTGTAGCAAGGGGACCAAAACTAAACACACTTTTTAAGGTGCAACAGCATCAGTGCTGAATACAGGGGAACAATCTCTTCCTTACTTCTGCTGGCCACACTATTTCTAACAGCATTACAAATGTAGCTTCATTCATTAACAGTGTATGCAGGAGCTGGAATAACTTAATCTATGGTATTATTTTCACCTCTCAGAATCAATGGTAACATTTTATGTTACTATTAACCATTGTCCTGAAGATTTTTGATCCTAGCCTCTAGTTTCTGCTAGAAAATACTCAGTATTTTGTACTATATGATTACATAGGTCATAAGTGTCTTCTCTTATTTAGTGTCCCTAATCTCATTGTCTTATGCTCCTCTGCATGTAATTGCATAAGGCACTTAGCTTCCTTTGGGTACACTCTGTTAGAGTCATCTTGACTGTTTTGCCCTTCTTCTTTCTGTTGATTGCACCTTCCTAGTATGTAACATCAACAATTCTATGCCACTGTTGAACATCCCTCCTCCCAGGTCAAAGCAAGTTCTAACACAGAGCGAAATGGTGCTGCAGAGAGGTATCCCTTTAGAACAGGTTGTTACTCTCCCAGCACACCTTTCCCCTTTGGTCTTACAGCCATTCTTTATGCACTTTAAGTCTGCATTGATGGCACCTTTCATAACCTTCTAGCACAAATTTCACTGTCACACTAACTACAAGACTGTCCTCAAGTCCCTTTAACTCTTTTGGTTCCTTCTTCTCCATTAATTTGTGCATTATTGCTGGTTATCTTGAACACCACCTTTGGAAACTCAGGTTGTGTTCTCCAGTATCACTGTAATTATGGTCAGCTCGGTGGAAATGAAGGCAGAGACACAGAAATTAAATCTGATTTAAAATGAGAAATATATTAATGTTTTTGCAGCATAAGCATGTTTGTAACAGATGAACTACTACTGCTATTATATACCATATTAAAACTTTAAATTACACTAATACAATACAAATGTTTTGTCAGCAGTTGGAATGTCAGCATTGTTCATGACTGGTTTGGGCTAATTAATATTTATTTGCCTAGTTAGTAAATGTCCTGTAGGTTTTCCTTTATTTACCTTTCACTTCATTGTGGTTTTTAAAATATTATGTTGTTTTATCACATTCAGAGATTCAGTTTTACAGACCCATTGCAACTGCCTCCCCTTGTTCTATTATTACAGAGGCATTATCTGCAGCCATTCAGTAATTTGTCTTTATAGATTCAGAAATGCTTTTCTCAGCATTTATCTTTATGTAGCCAAAGGAGCTATATAGAGCTTCTTCCTGCGCCTCAAAATTATTAAAGAGAGGAACAAACAAATAGGCACATATGTAAATAAAGCAATATATTCATAAGTGAAATTATGAACATCATTCCCTTATTCTGGTATTACACTAGAGTCTAAAAAATCTTTGACATTGACAGGGTGGTATTAACCATTAGGTGAATTTTCTTGGGTGTGAATAGGGAAAACTCCATGAAAGGAGCTATTTTCTTGTAATAATTAACAATAATTTAACAATCTCATGGGTCCAGAGTCTCAGCTGATATGGATTGCTCTGCTGGTTTAAACCAGCTGAGAATCTGGCACATCAACCCTTTCCTCTATTGCTTGTTATTTTATATTGAATCAAAACTGCATTTTACATTTGCGCAGTCAGAGGGAACTGCAGGGATAAGAAAAGAGCAAAGACTTATTTTTAATAGAGTCTCTTCTGGGTTTCCACATGACTCTTTCCTTTCTCTATCTTTTAGTTAGTAACTACCAAGAGATATCTTACAGTCTTCATGTACTTGCCAAACTTGTTGCCAAAGCCATAACACTTCTTCTTTCTCTGATGTGGGTAGAATTTGACTATATATTTCACAATAAGTAGATTTAGAACAAATCCAGGTACCTTAGGGAGTAGTTACCACTATCCTCACATAAACTACTAAATAGGAATTGATCAGGTTATTGTTTTAACACAGGGTAACTGCAGGAAATACAGAGGTCTTCTATACTAACAAGTACTCTGAAACCTCTCTTTCTTTGTTCGGTTTTAGAATGCAGATGCAGTAATACAAATGATCCTACTTTTCATTATGGCAAGTCAGTACTTTTAGGGACACGAAATCCTGAGGACAAGATGAGAGGTCAGTTCAGTAGCTGCCTATTAGATTCAAAGTATTGCTGTCACAGAGATACGGAGAGGTCTCCTTCTTTTATGGTAATGCTTTTTGCAAACACTGGTATAATAGGATTAAAATTTAAGCATTCACGTTATAAGATATTTTAAAAAAAAGACTTCCCCACTTTTCCTCTTCCCATTGTAATGGACTGAGCCTACAAGCACACACTGTGCAGACCAGTGTCAACACTGCCAGCTTTCCAATGTTCAGTGAAGTTATATTACGTATGCATGGAAAACCCTAATGCTTTTGAGAGCATTTCATACAGCAAAATTATTTATAAAGTAATTTCAAATTTGTCAATGTATAGACTACTTTTCTAGGCCCTCTGGTTTTATAGTACTGTACCAAAAAGTGCAAACTATTATCAAGCTGTCACCTGAGCTCAGGGTATCCTCTCTATTAACTGAAGATTTGCACGGTAAAATCGTACCTCCTATACTTATGCCATTTCACACAGTCCATGCTATGGTTTGGTCCTGAAACAAAACATGTCTAGAGGCAACTGTAGCTGCTTTAGGGGATCTGTGGAAGCTGTGTAGCTGCTTCTATACAGGCAACTGGTGAGGCTGCTTCTGGCACTGCTTATTGAGATCTTCGAGGAGGAAGGCAATTGGCCCTGAGAGGTATTCCACCTGCCGTGGCAATGAATGACATAATAGAAACACCAACCTCTCCAGCCACCTGATGGCAGATGATCTTTCTCTGTGTATGTAAATTGCTCTGAGTGTAGTCTATGTCTGTGACTGCAGTGATTTCTTGGAACATTATTCACAGTCTGAAGGACACCGATTCAGGACTGATAGCTGCCCCTTCTGTAAATGCAGTCAGTAATAAAAACATTTAAACTAATGTAAATCCTCTGGTCTGTGCCTGAGTAAGGCCACTGCAGCTCTCAGCCCCCTCTTTTGTAATCACATGTGAAAAGACAGGATTTGCGATTGTTGCTTTTAGGAATTTCCTCTGAAAAAATAAGGGATGCTTCTTCCTCTTAAAATTTTCTACAGTTCGTCTTTGTATTATAATTATATTTCTGGCTTAAATTTACAGGCTTAGACTGTAAATAACAACTGTGAGAAAGAATTCAGGACTGGAATGAGTGAGGTATAAAGCTAATTCCTACCAGTCTTCCTCACGTTGAACAATACACTGCTTCTTGAAATGGACTGCGTCCAGGCTTATGGGGGAGATTATGCCGCTCTAGAGAGACATCTGCAGACATATCACCCTGATTCCTGCACACTTTACAGTTCCCAAGTCTGAGTGACCATGTCACGTTGGCCGTGTTCTAGCACAACATAAGTAAAACCTCTTTGCCCCAGCCACCTCCTGGCTGCTGGAGAAAGAAAATCTTCATGCTTAGCCAGGGCAGTAGCTCCAGCAGAGTCCAACTGATGTCTTGGTTTAGGTCTTTAGAAAACCAGCATCCCATGAAGCACCCTGGCAAGCCACTGTCAGCACAGTTTATAGACACTGTCTTTGGGAGCAGGAGGAAAGCTGCTATTTAACATGAACAAAGATGGCAGATATTTGCCCAAAGTCATGCTATCAAGATCAAGTAGAAAAAGAGGGAAACCTGTTCCCTTACTAACCCTAACTTGCCAGTAGCGGGAGTAAGGCTCCAAGCAATTAGCTCCTGAAACAGATTCCTCCAGCATGTGGCTCAGAGCACAATCCCAGGGGTCCTGGCCTGGCCTGAGGAGCAGGTCACTCCAATCTGCAGGACACCAAATCACAGTGAAGCTGACAAGCAGTCTAGCAATTAGTGCATGCAACCTTCGGGGTCAAGGGATCTCTACAAGAAAGTAATCTCTCTGGGCACTACCCAACACCAAATCCCAGTCTGCCTGCCTGCAGAAAAATGATCTGATAGGCTGTGGAGGGAGAGAGAAAAAAATCTCTGCAGGATTCATTCTGCAGCTGCAAAATCATTCCTCACTCTTGCATTCTTGTGTGGGTAATCTGTCTGAAAGCACACCATAAAAGGATGGAGAATTTGTGAGAAATTAATAGACTGTGCCTTCTTTTCACATATCTCCCGGGGCTCCACCCAGACTCACTGCACTCTTTAACTGAAAGGAGTAAGCTGGGTTTGGCAAAGGGCTACTTCAAATTACTGTCAACCTACTCCTAAAGCTAAGAAAAAACAAATGACCGAATTGCAACTCTGTCAGAATTCTTTCCCTATGTTCCTCCCATGCTGCTCACCTGTGATCATGACATCTTTTATGATTATAGTACAGTCCTCTAGGAGAGAATCACAGCGTGTCATTCGTGTTTATGTGGCTCCTCTGACTGTCCTGTTAGGCAGCGTCTGAGACAGAGGTCTGAAAGTCAGCACAACTTTAAGTTCCAGTTCCAAGCTTGGTTTTGCATTGCAAGTCATTTGCTGTGTATGATCTACAGCAGCATTAGATGACTCTTCACAGACACACTACATAGGAAGGGGGTCAAACACAGCTTCCTAGCAGGGGTGTTGTTTTGCTCTAGTGATTTCTGCTGCAGTGGTTTTTGCACCAGTAGAGCTGGTCCTCAAAGCAAATGATATCACATTCAGTCGAGGATGGTGTTTTTATAAAATGACACCAGCTTCACTGCTCCAGAGCGTGGCGTGGTGGAGTTGTCTGATTGTGGAGGAACTGAAATAAATTGGGATTTGGTACAACCTGAATCCGTAGCATCTTGTCAGGTTCAGATACCTTCTCTGTAAGGTGGTGCTTCGTGACACCTAGGTTTCAAGGGTATTTGTTTTGGTTTTTAATCCTTCCTAAGCCATTGCATCTTGCACAGGTTATTAGGATCTAAAATCAATACCAACATGGTTGTTCTGTTGGGAAGATAAAAAAGAGCAGAGGTTTGCATTGCTCTGGGATATTCTTGCTGCGGCAAATGTCATGTATATATCTTTTAGAAGGAAAAAGTTACTTAGGAGAATATGGTAAGACACAGTGCCATATTCCCTTGAACTTGGGTTGGTATGTTCCTCTCCCAGGCACCCCTGCTGCTCATTCCAGTCTTAGTTGCCGCATCTACTTTGGCATTAATGTCACCCATCACCAAGTGTAAGTTGTGTTTTGGTATCCTGTCAATCACACTTTTGAGGCAATTGTAGAGTTTGCCCTAGTCACTGTGTTCCTCTGTCAGGAAACATGATTGATGTCTTTAGGAACCTGGTTTGGAATCTGGCATATATGATGTGCTGGCTGATAACCTCCTCAGCTGAAGAGTGAATTTTCCAGGAAATCTGTCATGGTGAGTGCTAACCAGTTTGCATGTTCAATGCACACCAATGGTTCAACTTTCAGTGAGTTCAAAGATGGGTACCTACTTCTTACCTCAACCAAGAATCAGGAAAAAGGAGTAAAGAAGAGAACAACAATGCCTTTTGTAGGGGTAGATGTTGTTCATGTCCATGGCAGGGGGGTTACAACTAGATGTTGTAATCATATGTCTTCATGGTCCCTTTCAATCACCCAAACCATTCTATCATTCTGTGATTTTATGATTACTGAGCATTTTGTAATTAACACTAATTGACTGACCCCATAAATAAAACCCTTAACATGGCTACTGAAAAACTTCACAGGATCACACAATCACAGAATGGCAAGGGTTGGAAGGGTCCTGAGAGACCAGATTCCCCTAAAGCAGGTTGTATGGTATCAAGTCCAGGCAAGTTTTGAATGTCTTCAGAGAAGGAGATGCCATAACACCTCTGGGCAGCTTGTTCCAATGTTCTGCCACCCTCACAGGAAAAGTTCCTCCTTATGTTTACATGGAACTTCCAGTCTTCCAGTTCATGCCCATTACCTCTTGCTCTGTTGCTGGGCACCACTGAAATGGTCCTGTCCTCTTGACACCCACCTTTTAGATATTTGTAAGTATTGTTAAGATCTTCCCTGCACTCTTCTTCAGGCCAAAAAGACCCAGGTACTTCAGCCTTTCCTCATAAGGAAGTCCCATAATCATCTTCATTGACCTTTGCTTTTGTTAAGCTGTGAAAATTTCTTCTATGGGAATCAAAAAGCCCTTTAAATCTGAACGGTACCTAGCACTTGCAGGGAGACAGACTGGATGATCCTTGATCTCTTTCATCTTTCATGATTCAGATTATGCTACCAATGAATATTTTGTATTAGGCTGGTTTTGTTTTCTAGCAAGAACCAACATGTTACAGTCTTGGCATTATATTTGACAGTACTAATACAATTGACTAGCAGGTAAGGTAATCTAACGTCAACAGCTTTGCCATATGACAGTAAAGCCAAAAGTTAGTTAATATACTCAGTCTAACCTTTTTTTAGGCACATTAACTCCAGAACTTGTGTCTCTCATGAAAGACGTTCACGGAGAATTTCATTGTGAGAGGATGAACATGGAGGTGAGCTAGACGCTGGTCCACAGCTCAGCAAAGCCATGCCCAGATCCCAGTATTGTCTCAGACCTCTTCTATGAACATGGCAGAATTGCACTGCCAGTGGTTTATACATCCTGCTTCTGGACAGTCCATAATTATTCTTCTTTTTCCCCATCCTGAAATAGTGTCTCCCTTCATCCGAGCAAAAGCCATGTTCACAAATGCACCACGAAACCTGCCAACAGCTGGATCAAATCTGCTGGCTGGCAATTAGCATGTTTTGTTGGGGACACAGCAGTGCTCGCTCTGTCTGCCCACACTGTGATGTGCCTGCCAGCAGCCAGTGTCAGGGGATGGTGTGAAAACATCACGGCCACCACAGCCTGAGTGAGGTGAGGTTCAGAAATACCCCTTTTCTGATTATCTGTCAAAGCAACCCCAATTAGTCATGATTCTTGTCTTCAGACTCACTCTCCAACCTGTAGCTAACCAAAATGCCAGTGTCTACTCAAAATAGGCACCTTGCTTTCCTACTTCCCATCATATAATTAAGGAGGATAGGGCATATCTGAGTGAGATTTACAGTAACAAACAAGACAGGTTTTGTTACTGAGATCAGTGAAATATAGAAATATTTTGTGTCTTGGCTATAATCCCACTGTGTGTTAAAAATGATGGGCTGCTTATCATAGAATCATAGAGTCATTTACGTTGTAAAAGACCTTCAAGATCATCGAGTCCAACCATTAGCCTAATTCTACCAAGCCCACCACTAAACCACATCCTTAATCTCTATTTCCAAGTGACTTTTAAATATATCCAGGGATGTTAATGTAGCTAGATGGATTGAAAACCAAAGGTGACCTCAAGTTGTTTCTGCACAGGACGACAGCTATCCCAAAATATTTTAGAAGTTCACCTCATCCCGGCCGAAAAAGGTTTCTTCATTGACAGGTGTAGCAAGCAGAGAGCACCAAAGACAGTCTGGTGACTGACTTACAGAGAAAAATAAAGAAAAGACCTAAAAATCCCAGCCTTCTAACAAGCTGTATCATTAGCAATGCAAAACCATTTCTCACTGTTGTTGTTACAGAGATATTTTTTGTTATCTCCCCCCACTTCCCTCCACTCCCATTTCTTAGTTCCAATTCAGCCTTTATTATTTTGCAAGATTTTGCCAGCAGAAAAAGCCTCCATACTTCAAAGCAGGTAGTGAGCGGCTGGGACAAGATTCTGTCAGGAGACAGAAAGGGAGACTTGGCATGAGGAGGAAGCACTGTGCACTTAGAAGATGAACAGTTTTATTTTAATCCTTTCATCTACTTCTTTAGCTCCTTTTTGTTTCAGCTGCCACAAACACTTGCTGTGGAGCCAATGTTCGGTACTGAAAGGATTTTTTTTTTGTAGTCTTCTAATTTCTGTTGAAACATGACACTCAAATTGGAGAAAGGAGCAGAGATCAACAAACCCTGTCAGCTCTTGTCAACCCAGGTGTAACAGTGTGATCTTAAATTGCTGCTAATCTGCCAGAGATCTCTTTATCTGCAGTCTCCATCATGCTGTTTGCTCACATTTGGTTAACACTTTAAATTTCCCTTTTGGAGGTGTCACTGTTTGCCATTTAGCAACTAAGAAGAACTGTGTGAGCAGCTTAAAGCACATGGATTTGGGAAGCTAGAAAAGCTGATTAGCTATTCAGGGAGAATAATCTTATTGAAAGTAGTAAGAGCTGTATAAAGAATGCTTTTCCCTTTCCTCGTAACAATCTTCTAATTATGTTGTCAAGCTTGCTGTCGTGTTCTCCCCCTGTGCCATTAAGAAACCGTTTTCTAAGTTAAGAAAGAGATTTCCAGATTGTGATGATGTTTGCTGATTTTTTATTATTATTGTTTAAAGAATCTGTATTAAACCAAACATTAAAAAAATTATTAATGTGCAGCATAATTATCTGAGATAAGGTGCTCAAGGCTGTGCTGGTGGCAAGAGAGGCAAGTGGGTGCTCAGCAGGAGAGGGTTAGTCTTACATATCAGTGCTAAGGGATTTCACCACCATGACTGGGATCTGAGACTAGCAGGGACTTTTGTAACTAAAATATATAGTCACAAACATATAGTTGCTCAAGGAGTCAGAAGCACGGACAACAGATATCTGCAGCTGCAGATTTCTGAGCAAAACTCCACAATGTTTCTTTATGATGGTTGGACTATTCTGACCGTAAGCTAATACACTCCTCTGTGTTTTGATGGGAAGAATAGAAGCCTAACTTTGAAATAGTCTAATCTATTCTATTTGCATTTTGCTTAAGTTATGTAAATATTTATCTACAATGTTTTGGAGCTGGCAGACCTGCATTTTCAGATGAAACCATAGTATGCTGTCCAGATGCGACAGAATGCACTTCTCTTTCATGCAGACACATCCTGTGTACTCTATTAACGACGACAGCGATATGGACTTGTGTGGTACCAAAATCATTGCCTCACTGAATTTAATAACAAAACTAAAACTAATAGCAGCAAATTTGCCTTTATGAGTGGAAAGCTAGGTGTGCATCAAGGACTTGACAAGCAGGAAGAAGCTTCATATATATATTGCATATGAGTATGTGTGTAATTCTTTGTGTAAAAGTAATTGCTGTTTTCAGACCCAAAGTCATTCTGGAGGGTATGAATTTATGTACATTTTTTTGGTCAGTATTATATTTGACAAGCCCCTCAATAAGATAAGGCTCCCACATTCTCCTCCAGCAGGTGACCTCCGCATCCATGTGACCCATATTTGCTATTCAGATAAAATTTCTGATCTGTACTAAACGCATCATTTTCCCGTATTCACGTGGGACCAATGTCCATGTCCTTTCAGTGGTACACCTAAGTACTCTTTCCAGATAAAGCATGTCCATTACTGTACTCACCATATGAGGGCCTAATGTGAGGGTAATTCCTCCCGTTCTGAACTTTTCTCAGGTTCTGGACCATTGTTTGAACTTCATGAAACTCATGAAGTTAAAACATAAGGTAAAACTACTTTGCTGCACCCTGACTGTAAGTGCTAGCTGAAGATTATGTGATCTGGGTAGTGCTGCAGTTTTTCCGTACAAATCTTATGTTGTTTTGGGCATTCTACATACTGAGGTGTTCAAGAACAAACAGTACTCCGTGCAGCAGTAAAGTAGCAGGTGTATGTCAGCCTACATACAATTTCCCATTGGAGGGTATGGGAAGCATCTTTGACGCTGATAGACACATTGTCTGTTCTTCCAGTCAGGGTGAAAGAAATAACTGTGCACTTTCTCGGAGTTGTAACAAAAGGAGATCAAATCTAGTGCTCACTCTTTTTCAAAACCTCCATGCAGTAAACAAGCAGCCATGCAAACACACTTTCTGCTTGCTACTTCACCTTTCATCTGTTGCCTCTGCCTCCCTCCTCAGTGCTGCTGTTGAGAGCTCTTCCTGCAGAGGAAGATACAGGATTTTTCAGATCATTCTGATCACTCACAAGCTGATCACTCTTGACCCGGAGTGTATAACTGAATTTGATTAATCACAGTTTATGGGTGTTTCCAGTGAATCATAACTTTCATACATATTCTAGATTTCCCACGATTATTGTACTCCAAGTCCCCAAGATACAGGAGGATGTAGTGTTTGGTTTGAAGAGCTTACTTTCTAATTTTATCCAAGACAGAGGTGAGCATGAATGAGGAAAGTGGGAAAGAAAGAAAGAATACCAACATAGGTTAGTAATGTCACAGTTTGATGATTCCAAATAATTTTCAAGTGTTCCTCTTGTGAACAAATAAGTAATGACTGCTGTTATTACAGAGATGTTCCACCACTACTTTTGGGTGAGTTTTATAAGTATCACTTGCAGAAGTGGATCTTGAAAAACAAAGAGACGAAGGGGAGAAGAAACACAAAAGATACTGTGCTCCCATGTGCCTTGATTAATATAGATAAATAGTGTAGAGAAGAGTCCTCCTAAGAACCTGTCTGTAGGCTACTTGCTTCAATTTGCCTGGCATAACAAAGATGGAATTGGATAGTTCAAAGTGCCTGAAGACAGGAAGGGGGGACTAGGGGACAGAAAGGGAAGAATTCTAAAAAACCCACAAAAATCAGCCATTATGTGCTTATTTCTGCACTCAAAACCTGCACATATAAATTAAGTCTAGATAAAATGCTGAAAAGAGGAAGATTAGATGGAAGCTGAAATTTGGTTAGCCACATAGCAGACTCCTATTGAAGGCTGAGCTGAGGGCATGGAACAATAGTTTTCTGTAGGTGGACAATGTTCCTGTTGATCTCAGTTATAGGAAGATTAAGTTCAACTAACCATCGTCATCCAGAAGTGTCCATCAATACTTTGGAGACAGACAATGGCACTTCGAGAGCAGTATTTATACATTCTTGCAACATCAGTAAAATCGTAATCATGCTTGGGTCTTAGTCGGGTTTTCTAGCAGAGGCAAGATCCAGTTTTACTTGTCTGTGTAAAAATGAAGCAAACCCAAACTGACTTACATTCAAAAGGAATGAAACTTAATTCCTCAAGGCTTTTCTTCTGCTACGGTTGAGTCTTTACTACCCAGCCTTAAGGCAGCACCTAGCATTATCATGTCTTTGTACATCTGGACACGTTTTGTTAGTTGAACTTCCTCACTAACATTATACCAGCCTGGAAAAAGAGAGAACAGTAAAGCCTGAATTAAGTTGATACGTTCAAAGTCTTGCCATTCCAGTAGGATGTCTCCTAACTGCATCCCTGTACCAAATGAATGTGTTCATAAACGCCTAATGGTATAACAGGTACGCCTGCTTTGTGTGTTTATGAACTTCTTTGTCATCTATCTTCACTCAATAACAATGCCTGACATAACTCAGTGATGGGATGCTTGCGAAATATCTACACAGAGCTGTCCCAAGTCAAGTTAGTCTGTGTACTGAATTTCTCTTTGAAATGTCCTCTTGGTAATTGTATTCAGAAATATATTCCTTTTTTTTATGGCTCCTTAATACCTGCATTTTCTTACTCTTCCCTTGCTTCTTTGCGTAAGCAACTGGCATTACCCTGGTTGAAGAGCCACTACTAGTTGCTTTCCTCTGTTAGAAGTGGCAGAAGTAAATGGGGCTTGCATAATGCATTTTCAAGTACACTAGCTAAAAGTCAGTTCAGGATAAATGATCTGTAACAACACTTAAAGGGAAGTGAGAATGAGAGAACTTTATTTTTCTCTCTTCCTCCCCACCACTTCTATAACCATTAGTTAATCATAAATTCTGTCCTTGCTTAAAGTTATCCCTGTTGACAAGAGCTTTCTTGCTCAGGTATCTTTCAAAGGACTTTTGAGATGAGTCCACAAACCCCATCACAAAATGAATGGCTTTTTTCCAGCAGAAATCGGCACCCCTGGTGCTAAGGGTAAAGTCTTCCTAGATTCCTACAGAAAGGATCTGAAACATTAGTCATGACTGAAAAGGCAGAAGAGGGATATGAGAGACCTCACCTTTGGACAAAGGCAAAGCAATTTGGAAGGTTTTTTTTTAACATCAGTGTCTCAGTTACTACAGGCAGTTCAGCCTAAATAGGTGACATTTAGTGTAAGTCCTAGGCAGACAGAAAATGCTTAACTGTTGACACAGAGTCAACAGCCACAAGAACGCATAATAACAGCCTGGAAAGTATACTCAAGAATGGACATTAGGTGACTCTCTGTGCAGCTGGAGGGTTGGTTATATGCAGTAGCAGCATTTGGCATAAGATTTTGCCACCTGATCTCAGATACCATGAAAATTCATAAGCCTGATTTTTTAAAAAGGAAGGAAAATAAACTAGTCTTTCAGCTGATGTCGCTGAGCCCTGCACCAGACTTCCTCCAAAGCTAAGCTCTGAAGAAAAGGGAAAAGAAAGACTTGTTCTGAATTTTACTCCTTTATTCAAAAATCCACAGGCTAAAAGAAGAAATCAACACTGCAGGATTTGTCTGGATTGCCTGTTTGTACTGGGCATGGCACCTTTCCTTAGAAATTGGACCCATAGTACATCCTGCACAAAGAGATCATTTTAAAGATTCCAGAGACTAATGAGCTTGCTATCTGCCATGACAAGCAGCTCCAGCTATTAATTAACTTTACTGCTGGGAAAATTTTTTTCCAGTTTGATTTTGCCTTCCAGCTGTTGTTATGCAACTATTGTATTTTCTCACTACAGAATATCTTTTCTGGATGCGATAATCTGAAACCAGTGACCAAGCTGCCTATCAAAACTTTTGCTAATAAACAGCATAGACAGAATTTCCCAAGAATGGCATTGCATGGATTTTCATTCTTCTGAGACATTTTTGTGCTTCCATGGCTGAGCTCCTTTGAGTGTTTCCCTATCCTTCTAGAAAGGAGTACGCCAAAGCCGGACACCATATTTTTGTAGACATCTTATCGAGGCAATAAAACCTCCACTTCACTTCTTGGTTTCCATTTCATCTTTCTAATTATCCAAGGGCTACACTGGTCGCACCATCACAAATAAAACTCACGTTGAGGCAGTTATCAGTGCAACACTCGCCTGACAGGCTTCTACACTACGGATAGATCTTGAAATGTTCATCCACAAATGTTAATCCTACGTTTTCAAATACAGCTTTTATTTCTAGATGTGTCTACGCCACGTGAAGCACATATCAGTGAATTATTGCATTTTACTCCATCCTCTGATCACATCATTTACTAACTTGCTAGTGTGACACACAGAAATGTAACTAGGAAACAATTTCTCGCTGTACCTAAGATCACAACAATCAAACCAGCTTTTATGTGGGGCGCTGATAGTTAACTAGCGTGTGATTATGTTCGTGTCTATGCAGAGCAGGAGGACGAGTCAAGCCAGATATCAAAGGCTTTTGTGACTCTGAGTGGAGCAGAAAGCTAAGCAGAAAAGTTTGGGAACTGTTTTCCTACGTAGCTGATCCAAAATTTAATATTGTGAGACCAAAGACCATTCCCTGGGAGCCCTGGAAGTGGTGCTCATTGATGCTTTCCTGTTAGCAACCGTATTTTAAGATCTGCCACCGAACCAATTTTTAAACCATCCAATCTGCACCTGCTAATCCAACGTAATGTAGATTTTTAATCATGTGCTACTGTCTCAAATGCCTTGGAGAAATCCATGTAAACTGTGTCAGCACAGTTGCTTTTATCAAGCAGACCTGTAATCTTGTCGAAGAAAGCTATCAGTTTTGTTTGACAAGACCTACTTTCCACGATACCATACTGACTGGCATTAATTAGATTTTTAATCTCTAGGTCTGTGTTGCTAGAATCACAAATTAACTTTTCACAAAACAAGTTAATCTACCCCTCTATCCCAGGTCACTGAACAGACTCATCAAAATATAGTGAAAAACGTAATATAATGAATAATTTCAAAATTTCATTGCAGTGCTCCGTTATTTTGAATCCCACCAAATTTTAAAAAGTTTCATTTCCAGTACTTTCCATTAGACAATACTTCTGGCATCTTCTTTAGGTCTTCTTCAATATTTGTAGTTCAGGTACTAATTGTGAACGTGTCACCAACAGAGTGAACAATATGAAAGAAAAATACCTGGCTTCCCTATTTTTATTAAGGCATGGCTGCTGGGGTTACTTCTGTAATAAAAGGATACCTGAAACTAGAACTCAGCTGGGCATAACGTCTACTAAATCCCTCTGAATGTTTGTGACTTCTTTCTCTCGCACTACAAGACATCTCCTGTAACAGACCAGGAAGCAAAAGTGATTCCTTAAAGCTGACAGGAGAAAATTTTCAGTGCTTTTCTGTGCAGCTTGGCACTCATGAGGTCCCCTCTGTAATTCTAATTCATCTTTCATTAACACATTGAAGCAACTCTATGGGCCAACAGGAGAAGGATGAGAGCAACAGTGATGGAGAGACAGGAGCTGCAAAGAAATGTCAAAAAATGTGGGTGGCTACCTGTAGAAATGATGTCAGAGGGAGAAGGGAATAACCTTCACTACATGAGTTACAATTACACAGTAAAAAAAGGAGCATTTCTTCTCCTTAGCACTTGAATGACTTGTGATGGTGGAGACTAAGGTTGAATGTGCTGAAAATCTAAGGATAGAAGTAGCAAAGCCTTGCAGCTGGTGTTCTGGAGACTGTGGTGTCTTTCCCTGGATGTTTTTCTGTCATGGACCATGAAGTGAGCAGGTGATGCTTTCAGATCCCTTCCAGCCCTGACAGCCTGTGTCAAGGCTGTCAGGAACAGGATTATTTTGCCCAAGGTCTCTCACAACACTGAAAGGAGAATGAAGGTGTAAGCAACTCTCATTGTTTCAGCATCTCTCCTTCCAGTTAGGAAGTTCTTTCTCCTGCACGATGTTATGGAGGCTTTTCTACACATCCTTAAAAATAGTCTGGCATTCTCATCACAACATGGAGTCGTTTCCATTGTTAGGAGCAATGACCTAAGAAGTGAGGTAGATACTTCTGTCACTGTAACTTACCTCTTTTTGTAAGCCTACATTAAATAGTCATTGAAGAGTAATTTTATCCTTTTTAAATGATCTTGGCATTCAGTTTATTTACTAATAGCAAGCGTGTTATTGGTTTTGTGTGGGCTGCTCGTAGCGACAGGCAGCGGCATAACAGAGCCTCTGCACAGCTGCTAATGCCTCTTCTTCATGGGGAGTGAGTGGGAAGAGTGAGGAAATGAGTGGAGATTTGGCTTCTTCCCTTCAGTGTGCCAGCTAGCACAGCTGAATCATCACAGCAGGGAAAATGCATGACCATATATCAGCAGCAGATGACTTCCCTCTGCAGTGCGATATACTTTTAGGTACTTCTCCATAAAAAGCATGTCTAGCTGGTACAGAATACACCAGACACAGATGCTTGAGTTAGCCCTGAATTACTTGGCTCAGGCATAAGATGTCAGACAGACACATTAGTATGGTATCCTGCCTCGTATAATTTGTCCCAAATGACTGGTATTGATCACAGCCTGTATTGTGCTACACAGAAATCTCAGGGAGACTCAGACAAGGTTTAGATTCCCAAGTTCCAAATCTCTTCAGACCACCACTGAGCAGCTAACTGCAAAAGTTCCTTAATGTTTGGCATTGAAATTGTCTTACATTTGTCTTGTTATGTGTTCATTCATTTGTGTGTGTCTGTGAACGTATGCCTAATGGGGCAACACTGGGGACACTAAATCCCCTGTGATCTGCCACCTAGGCATTTCTTTTCTTCCTGAAGCTGACTCCTAAGAGGTCTGTGTCAGTCAGTAACAGCTCTTTGAAATCATCTTTTGGCATAAGTGCTACGTAACGTACAGAGACAACCACATTGTGTTCAATAACTTAGTGACCCTGGATGCCTTGTGGGAGAGCAATGCGACTGGGAAGTCAAAATGTTGTCTTGAAAGAGCCATAGGAGCTCTGGAGTCCACTCTTGGAAAATGCTTTCATGTCATAGACTAGATACAGCCTTTTCATAATTTTAAGAATACATGGAGCAAGATTCAAAAGCAAGACCCCTGAGCTTCTTTAGAATACTAGTTCTATGCTGTTGAGGTTTAGAGCTGGGCCATTCACTAGATGAATATCACGTCTCCCTCCTGAAAAGGGAAGAGAAAGACAATAAGGGAGAAACACGGATTGGAAAAGAAAACTAAACTAAAACTGTTTTAATGAAAATAATAATAAAATTAAACAAATATATACAAAACGCAACTCTCCTGATGGCGATCATGTCACCATCACCACTAACGCTGAGGTCAGGTGCTGAGGAAGTCCCAGACCTATGACATCTATGAGATGGAATACCATAGATACCCATATTGAGCCAGTTTAGGGTCACCTGTCCTGTCTGCTCCTCCCTGCAGGTGCAGCCTCTAACTGCACCAAAAAATGTGGCACACAAGATTTAGCAGTGACTTTGATCTTCACAGGAGCAAGTCTGTCTGCAAATGGTCCCCTGCTAGTAACTGCAACCACCAAGTGCTATCACTTGTAGGAGACGACACTGTCTGCACAGGTGTGATGTTGACTCCAGAAAGTGCAGTTACACAGAACAGACTGAACTGTAAAGTGAAATACTTAGCAGAATTAATCCAGCTCTAACTCAAAGCAAGATACGTGCTTTGTGATCGCTCCTCAACTCTAGCCTGAGAGATCTTCAAGCTTGTCATGGAGTTGAACAGTCAAAGTAAGAGGTGAAGAGCTGGGCAGTGTAATGTTCCTCACTCTTCTTGTAGATGGACTGTAAAGGGACACCCCGTTGTCCATGAGTTCCAGAAGCCCTTCTGCTGCAAGCATTACTGTAATCTTTCTCAAAAAAGTGAAAAACAAGTGGCACAAAAAGACATCATATCATGCTTCTAAACAAATTCGCTGATTGAAATAAAACTTTGACCGGTTTAAAGTCAATTATTTATTTTGCTATTTATTTTCACAATGTTTTCCAAGCAAACCATTTAGAACCAAACATGTTTTACAGTTTGCTCCTTACAGTTGATTTCAGGCACCTGCACGATTTTTCTGGGCTCATTGCTGCCAAGTCAATTCCATTTCCAGAAGGACCTCAGTATTAGAACAGCACAGGTCCCACATGCTAGGCTCTGGTTCTGCTTGGCCCTTTGACGATCTTTCTAAAAGACAGAATAGCACCAGAGAGTTTAAACCACACCTGAACTCAGTCTCTCGTAGGGCGGGGTCGTCCTGGAATGCTGATTCATGTGTGCTGACACTGCACTTTACTAAACTTCAGTAAACCTCAGTGGAACTCCTGAAAGTCATGGATTTATTTTATGTCGTCATTCAGAGAAACACACTGATCACACATTATGTGTTAGAGTCGTCTCTTTAGGACGACTTGGAAATGTAGCTTCGTGTACATTAGAAGTGTATGAGCTGAATAGACGGCTCAGTTAAGGATTTGAGATCTACTTGAAGAAAACCTTCCAAATTATGTAATTTATATGTCTCATAGATTCCCAATTTTACTTTATATAGCTTCACACAAGATGCTATTTTCAAAAACCCAAACAAGCAAAAAAAAGCCTCCACATTCTAAAGGAAGCATTGGCAGCTGTTAGAACAAATCTCATAAAACAGATTTTGGGTTTCCTCTGCTGCCAAATTGAAGAGAAGGAGAAGGACTAATGGCTCATGGAAACAGGGGGTCTGGCTCAAAAAACAAATGGAACACATATTCAAAGGAAACCTGTCTCAGTTGAGGGTAAGCGTCAAGCACGTGACCAATTCTGCCGATCTTCTTGAGCCAAGTTTTCCTGCTACAAGTGAAGTACTTGCTTAAATTCTGTAAGGAGTTGGCCTGCAGGTCAGTGTTTGCCCATCTGCAAGGCCACCTAAGTACTTGTCCGTTCTTTTCTCACCACTCACTCTACAGTCACCCTTATATTTGAGGCAGCCTACAGAAGGCATAGGGAGGGATAAAAACTGAGATAAAATGGCAAAGTCACCAAGATGCACTTAAAACCATTCAGCCACTAGAACCACAAAAATCAACTATCATATTTCAAAAACTCATCTTTTGAAAGTTCTTGAAAGTTTGAGCCTTATAGAAGGCTCAAACAAGGGCATGGATGCACCCATAATAAAACCCTTTTGGGCTGTGCTTCTCTTGCAAAGGTGATTCCTAGCCAGATTTGAGGAAAATTTTTCTTCTTGTTGTAAAGGCTCTGTTATAGTTTTGTCATTTTGGCAGTCGCAAAAGGGCTGTGATGGTGTTGTCAGACCAACAGCTAACTGAACATTGTGTGCACCACACAAGGGATGAGTGACCACACCTTTTCTTCAATACTTCCTGATTTTTAATTCTTATCTTTGCAACTTTAATAGTATTTAGGGAACTGTAGTAAAGAAACAAATGGCCTGATGTGTTCTGCTTTAGGATCTCATCAGCAAGTACCCAGTCTGAGCGATTTATACGTCTGTTTAACATGCTGAACTGAGACAACATCGGCATCCTTAAAGTGGCTTGAGATTTTTCTCCTACTGATAGGATTCTTTCAGTTACCTCTGAAAATCAAAAACCTAGCTTAGTTTATATTAGCTGTTATTATAATATATTAACCATTATTTTAACATATTGACTACTGTAAATGAAGAACTTAAGGCCTAACATTATGGCAATTGCCAAAGAAAAGACTTATACCTTCAGTGTCAGAAAACTGTCACGTTTTTCCTTTATGAACCTCACAGTTCGTTCCCAAGTCCTTCAAATTCATAAAGCTGTGAGTAAAGCACTTTTATTTGTTTATGTGTAATTCAAACAATTTTTAAAGAAAATACTTTGCTACATGCATGCAAACATACTGGTTAAGCTGCACATCTTCATTTTTTCCACTTCCATGACTGAGACTGTGTAGAATAAACTTTAAAAACTGCACCAAAGAGCATATTGTCTTCTTTATTGGTTGTCAGGTTATTGCTGTGACACCTGTAGTTGGTAGTGAAACACTGTGATCCACTGTTAGCAGTGAAACAGTGTGAGTTGCTCATCGAGCACTGAGGTTAGGCAATGTACCATAAAACATTGCGTGAAAACACTAAATTTCTCAATATATATTTGTAGATGGATAAAGTGTTTACCAATGAGAAGTTAAGATGGTTTTAAACATAGTTTATTTATTTGAAGGCTTTCCTAGGCTCCGCTTAACCACTTTCTGTCTGTTGTTACTTTAGGAATGGTCCATGGGCTGAAGGGGCAGAAGATTGAGTACTGTGTCCAGTTTGAGACCGCATCTTGAGTACTGTGTCCAGTTTTGGTCACCACAGTACAAGAAGGACATTGAGGTGCTGGAGCGAG
>JAOXOE010000001.1:87421144-87455407 GCA_028565055.1 Phoeniculus purpureus
AAGAGAAGAGAAGAGAAGAGAAGAGAAGAGAAGAGAGGAGAGGAGAGGAGAGGAGAGGAGAGGAGAGGAGAGGAGAGGAGAGGAGAGGAGAGGAGAGAAGGCTATTACTTGGTATGATACTTTGATGTGTGTTATAAGACGAGCAATGTCACATAACTTCTACCAGCTGAAAAGTGTGACATGTGCTAGGCACATTTACCCAGATTTCGTGTTTATTTGTATCAGATGAAATGAACCACGTACAAGAAGCTCTCCAAGGTTAGACTTACTGTGCCTCAAGTGACATCATCCTTGAAACACATTTTTGCAGAAGACTGATTCCTAGCTCCTCTGGCAAGGTATATATTGCTTCTAAGAGTAGGTCCATTTCTACAATGAAACTAACAAATCCCAGACTTCGATACTACTTGGATGCTTTCACACAGCACATTAGCACAGTCCCAAAAATTCACAAGTGTCCGCAGCATGGAAAAACCATACAGAGCATGAACATCCACACTTTGTTTAGACCACTGTACATGCAAGACTGCCTTCTAGGGACAAGAAACATCGAATCTGTGACTGATTTTAAATTCGTGATGCTGCATCCAGCATCAGATATGTAACCTGCTGAGCTGCAGGTGTTCTGAGTCTTACAGGGTAGGTGCACATTGTAAGATGTGACGGATGCACGGAGCAGGCCACATAACCTTGTCCACCAAAGACTGTAGACAGACCCTCTAAACGTGTCCAGTTACAAAGCTGTTGCTCTTGCTCTGGCCAAATGTGTTCATTTCAGGGAGTACGTTTCTGTGCAGGGGCACTACAAACTTGAGCTTCAGGACTCAACACCTAATTTAGTAACTATTTCTCTCCTGCAAAACTATTCCATCATAAGGGGCCTCATGCAATACTTAATGACATCCGTGGACATCTTTGAGTAAGAATAAAATCTGCCACCAGCTGCAGTGGGCACTGGATCAAGCCTCAGGCAACACTGTCTTCCCAGTATTCAGAATTTTTCATTTATCTCACAATTTTCTTTCCACTAGTGACAGCAAATATCTGATACCATAAATCACTGCAACATGGACTCTCATTTACATCTTAAGATACTATCTCCAGAGGATGGAAGCAATTATTCCATAGCACCCTTCACCTTCTTCTGTCTATGAAATTTTAGATTCCTCTATCCAGTAAGTGATTTTAAATTGATCTTCTTCCTTAACTCCCCCATATTTTCTCTCAAGGTTATCCAATTATGTGTTGTATTGGTTAGTGTTCCATTAAGGGGTTTCATGGTTTTGATCTAGTAATACATGTAGTCCTTGGGCGGGAAAGAAGCAGCTGATGGTATCCTGCTTTTATTTTGAGAAGTATTTTTGCTAACTAGATCTGTACAATCGGAAAACCCAGGTCTTTTAAAAAAAGTAATTATTATTTTATATATTATTTGTACTCTGAGGTTTATCCAGGAAAGCAAATACTTGGGTTTTATGTAAATGCCTTCATAAATATGAACTAGTTCAAACTTAAATTTCCAAATTTTAATTAAATTTCCATGCAATAAATAATGACCTGCATCAAATGTCCTGCAAATCCCCACTGATCTCAGAAAAAACAACAGCTACTTAAGAATCATGAAACTCTGAAGTCATACTTCACACACTACCTTGAAAACATGATCCCTCATTTCAGGTTTCTGCTGTACAGCAAAGAAAAAGATCTAGGTACAGAAACATCACACACTTCTCTAGCTCTGCTTTTAACAGACTCAGATGAGATCAGCTCACAGTGCTAAGATAATGATAAGATAGTATTAGGATTAAGATAATATGCTGGAATCAAAATAGACACCTTATCAACCACATCTGCAGACAGGTGAAAGGGAAATTATATTCAGATATACATAAAGGGAAATTTCTGCCATCACCATTTTCCCATTAATTTCCTGAATTATGTCAGTGGCTGACAGTAAATAGAAGCAGTTAACATCAAGTCCTCTCGTTGCCTTAAAATGGAACTGCAGATGTGGCATTTGGCAGTGTGACTTGTTTCAGATGTCTATCACATTGTGCTCTGTTGAGTCTCTGTAGGAAAAAGGTAATAAGAAATCAAGTGTGGAAGCAGGGCGACAGATTGCAAGAGCTCACCTTATGATAGGTGCTGCTACAGGAATAAAACCACTGGTTCACGTCACCCACAAGTCCCATGTAACATCAGTGTAATGAATGAAGACAAATGCTACCATAGAAGATGATGAGTGGGTAGAGTTTCCAAGCTTGTACCTCTTTCAATTTGGATCATGAGGACTTGCAACTCTACCTTGTATTACAGGTGGTTACACAGAGTGAACCTTTCACTTGTGCTTATTATCTACTGATGGAATTTAAGTGCCCACGCACATCCTTAATCTCACTGGACTTTTGACTAGGTCACATCACTGACTTCCAGTTGATTTAATCAGATTAAACGAGACCTGCATTTGGACCAGACTGTAGCTAGGTAACATTCATTCAGCTCTTCAATCTTCATTATCTCTGGGTTCTATGACTACAAACATTGGAAATTACTTATAGCCTCAGTCAGAGGTGAATTAGGGATTCAGTTTTGGCTCACATTCAGTAGCCAAACAGCTTTTTCATAAGCTGATTTCTTCCCCATCAACTATTTGTAAGTTGTCTTTGCCTATGATTGACAGCAGAGACAGCAGGTGGGAACACACACTCTCACTCCAAATACTTCAGGCAACAGTTAAGCATCCTAGTGTAAGCTTGCCTCCATTAGGAGGAACTAAATGGTGAACTGAGTGTTGGGAAGAGGGGCACCACCCCAAACAGAGGGATGGGGATACCACCATCTCAATTGTCTGCAAGTACATCTGTTTCTGGTTGTCTGTGATGGCTCATGTTCCACTGCAAGGACATTTTTAAATGACTTTTACTTGAATAAATCCCATAATCCTTTTGTAATTTCTATAAAATAATCACAGAAACACAGAATCACAGAATGGTTTAGGTTGGAAGGGACTTTAAAGATCACCCAGTTGCAACCCCTCTGGCCTTGGTCCATATGCCCCAAAGCCCCATTCAGCCCGGCCTCTGGGCAATATGTTCTGGTGTCTCACCATCCTTCCAGGAAATGATTTAATAGTTAGAGGAAATGAGTTCCTAATATTGCCAGCTTATATTATCTGATATTTTTTTCCTTATAGTGTCTTTTTGAGCTCAAATCTCCATCAGTCTTCACTGAAGCTCAGCTGGCAAGTAAGCAGTACAAGTTATTTAAACCACTCCAAAAATCCAGAGAACCAGTGAGAAGTACAGCTCACAAAGACCAAGTATAGGTTTTTCCAGTAGCTGATCATCAGACACAGCAGCCTCTACCTATCATAATCACATGATCAACTTCTCTGTGCCTGCTTCTCAAGTCATAATGGTAGCACATATTCCTACAGTTTTTTCACTTTTTTTTTATTCTTTTGGCCTTTTCTTGCAGCTGTGGGTTAGTAGCGTTTTCCTCTCATTTTGTTCCATGCAACCTCTTTGCACTGAATCCCAGATGCATGTGAAATGGCCACAAAAGAACTATCTGGGTTAAATGAGTACTAAACAGGTTTAAAATTAGTGCTTATTGTTTAGAAGCAGATGCAAGCTTCAAACAAATGCAAAACATCATTGCAAATGCAAAAAGGAGGGTAATTTGAAAATCAGATCCTAAGTACTTGATTCTATAGGTTGTTTTTTCTAGTAGTAATACCCAGAACAGTTCTGCTAATGTAATGGAAGCACATTGAATAACTACTCTACCAGCATTTGTGTTTGCAGAGTTCATGAATCTGCAAAATAACTCAGGTTCCCTGCTATTCTCATTTTAATGAACAGTTATCTCTACAAAGCTACTCTTTTAGAAGCTAGTAAACAAAGCTATGCATCTCTACATTACATGCTACAGAAATTGTGATTAGCTTATAGAGTTATTTTTGCTATTTATTTTACTTTACCTTTTGTGCCATTTTTCTTGAAAGCTAGTCCTACCCAAATTCATGGTCCTGCAGATCTACTGTGCTAAAATCCAAAGAGTTTTATCTGTCCTTACCAAATGCAAATGCGTGGCACCGTATGAGGGAGATGTCTGTGTTAGATTTCTTCAAATACAACACTGACAAAATTCTTACCTTTTTCTGAATTTTTATTCTTCATCTTGCTGTACAACTTGAAGCAAAACCAAGCAGCATATTTGTACCAGCATTTCAGGCAATGCCATCGAGGGTGTTTAAGCATAAACAAAACAGAAGGTTCCAAGCAGAGTATATTGACTAACAGCAATGAAATCATGATCTAAAGGGAGACAGGGAAATCTCCCAAGTATAATAGCTATAGCCTCATTCTTTGTCCAGTCTGTGGAGACTCAGAGGTAGGCAGACTACTGCTCTTGTGAACTATTCTTGCAGCACAAACAAGTTATCAATATGGAGTGAGCTCAAACCCCAGAGGAGTGGACAAAGAGACACAGAGATGGAATGTTGGATTAGCTAAGCAGGGTTGGGCCTGGTTTGTACTTGGGTGGGAGACAGTCTGGGTACAGCAGGTGCTGCAGGCTTACCCTGCTCTAGCAGTGGGGGTTGGACTTAGGTGATCTTTCAAGGCGCCTTCCAAGAATGTGATTCTCTATTTTAAGTAGCAGACCATCGAGTCTGCACTAAGCTCCCAGGCCAGTACTCCATTTCCAGCATGACAATTTCTATGACTACAAAGGAGGGAGAAACTCTCCCCATTTCATCAACCCAAAAAATGGGTTACAGGAGAAACCTTTCTACTGCTGATCTCCTAGAAGAACATTCATCACCTTCCCAGGGCAAGATGACTGCTGTATCCAGCCCAGTGCAATGTGCATCTTCTCTAAACAAACAGATGAAAATCAAATGAAGTATGAGCAGGAAATAGGAAGCTCCAGATCTGTTGTACTAGTTTGCAGAGCTGAAAAAACTTCACAAGTTGACATAGCAAATTCCCAGCGCCTCAGGCAAGAAACCCACTCAAATTTGAACCACAACAAATGCCCTATTTGTGCAAACAGTGTCTGCTTCTACAAGTGATAATGTTTGATAGTTACAGTTACTACCAAGAACTGGCATGCAGAAGGGTTCTTGCTTATGTTTGATCATGTGAAGATCACGGTCATTGCTAAATCTTGTGTGCTACATTGTGAGAACAGATAGTGAGAGGTCCCACCTGCAGGGATGAGTAGACAGGACAGGTGACCTACGCTGACCAAAAACCTGTTCCATCCCATAGGTGCCATACTGGCTATAAAGTTGAGGGACCACAACTGTCAGCCCTCTTTGCCCCAGTATGTACATTCCTGAATCTAGCTCCTGGGTCCATTTCCTGTCTGCCACTGAATCCAGTCTGGAACTTCCCCAGCATCTGCATCAATGGTCACAGTGATGTAAATGTCAGTGAAGAATATGGTTCAGTATTGGCTTTGTATGTATTTTATATTGTGATTATTTTCTGTTAGATTAAATTACAGACTAAATCTGTTGTCGTTTCCCAATCCATAAATCTCTTCCTTATTCCCTTTCGCTTTTCCTCATCTCATGTCTCACTAGAACATAATGTGTGTGAATGTGAACAAACCAGATTGTTTCTACATAGAGAAGAATGGCTTCATCCCATGACATCCAAAACATACTTACCGACAGCAGCTTTCCAGCATGTGTGACTGACATTTTTACCAAATCGAAGGTTCACACAAAGGTTCCTTCACATACTGACTATCCACTGTGAGAATAATGAATATACAGGAATATTGCACTGTTTCTCATACCATAAAGTGTATTATAAAATCTCCTTTGGCAAGATTCTTTGCTGTATCTCTAAGAAACTTTGCATAAAAAAAAAGTCTTCAATGCATACAAATGAGCCTTTACAAATACAATAGATATTTTGTATGCATTATGCACACAGGGACAGTGAGAGAGGTGCTTTCTACAGCTGATTTCTGTGCACCATGAAAAAAACAAATATAAAGAAATGGAATCAGAAAAAAACCCACAGAATATGGAATAATTGCTGATTGAAAGTACAGTGAGATTATTTTAAAATGAAGCTTGCACCACAGTTTGAGACAAAAAATTGTGGATAGGGAATAAACCTACACCTATATCTAGAGAAAACAGAGTGGGAAGAAAAAGAACTGTTTATGAGTAAGAACTTATTTCAGTTTACTGCAGGGACCTCTTAAAAGTCTTCTAGTACCCAGTGCTGGAGAAAGGCATAGCAGGAACAGTTTGCAACCTGACATTTTCCTACCTGAAATAACATGAGCTAGATATCTGCTGTAGGTGTCATCTTGTAAAGAAACCCATATCATCAGATAATGGGATTTGAAGGGTGGGGCAAGAGGAATAGTTAATGTAGAAAAGACAAGAGGCAACACGGGAAATTCTGACAGAAGGTAAGGAAAATAATTGTCATGAAGGGAGTGGGTAGGCACTGTCAGAAATGTGTGCAAAGGCTGTGGTGCTTCCACTCTTGGAGATACTCAATATACTGGTGGACAAGCCACTGAACAGCCAGATCTTACTGTAGAGTTGTCTCTGCTTTGAACTTCAGACTGACTAGATAGCCTACAGAAGGCTGGCAACTGGAATTATTGTTCAAATTCTCGGCAATACTAGGAGAAGGCATTTTAGGTCCTTTTTCAAGCACCTACAGTAAAACAGCGGTACCATATATGTTTATACTTCTGAGGTAATCAAAACACACTTGAGGATCACATACTCATCACGCCAACCTCAGAAATGCTGCAGACTGTAGGAGAGACAAAGGCAGGTGAGCGCTGGGAGAGGACTGGGTCACAGTATAATATACACGTAGGGAAGATCACTTCAGATAATGAGATTGCAGTGCGACAGCACGGTTGTTATTTGCACTGCTCATCCATGTGGAGAGAATGGACACAAAACTCAATGACAGCACATTTATTACTCCTCACCAGGCCTTAAAAAGTAAATACAGCTATTTGCTCTGTTTACTGGCTGAAATTATCAATTTTAGGACCTGAATATGCCACGGAATATTTGAGAAAAGTGAAGAAACATTACAGAAGTAAAGACACGCATTGTGAGAGGTGCAAGGCTCAGTATGACCAACATTTAGCCTTGGGTTCAGGCACACAGGTTTCATGACAATGAGAATGAATTAGGATTTGGCAATTTCTGCACTATGGTACTGTAACAATTTATTTTAAAAACTGTACATTGAATTTTTTCGTTTAATTCACTCCAGTTTCAGTCATGCACTATTTAATACGTGAATTCTGCTTATGAAGGCACTCATTTAATTGAAAGCACTGAGTCAGCACTTTGCTTGACTATGCTGTAAACACAAGTTCATAGGGTGTAGGCTGGACTCAAAATACTGATGCTCAAAACTGTTGCACATCAGAGAAACATTACAGTCATTGACATCCACCAGAGAAGTTCTAAAAGTGCCTTCATCTCTATGAAGAGTCAAGCCATGAATAGCACAGAAAAGTTAGGCATAATGGTAATGCTTAAGTCCTTGTGGGCAAAACAGACACCTATCTCACCTGATGCCCAAACCCAAGTTCATTTTAAAACAACCAAACCATTAGCCTGACAATGCCACCACAAAAAAAAAAACCTCAATAAACCCAAACAAAATGAAACCACCCAAACACACAGTATCCTCTCCCCCTCTTATCTGAACACTTCTTACAGAAAGCTGCCTTCAGGTCTTTCCTCTGTCAGAGACAATAATATGTATATTTCCCATCCTACAAAATTGACTGCCCTCTAAAAAGTAGGGTGTTCTGCAAACTGGAGCACCCTTCCAGCTCTGCTGCAGGTCTGTCTAAGACCCTTGTGCTCTTGCCCTTTGCTGCCATAGCCTGGCTACCTTGAGGAGCAGCAAAGGGCTGAAGGACATGTGCTCGCCTCAGCAATCAACGTTAACACAGCCTTGCCTTTTCACAGATTTGAAAATACAGCTGCAGGGGAGAAGTCAAATAGAAGGATTTTCATCACAGAGTTCTTGCACTCATTTATCACTGTGATATGCTAAAAGAATAATTCTAAGTATATTGGGAATTGGGAAGCCTAGCCTATGCACATCTCTGACATTGCAAGACTTTTGATTTTTAAAGGTTTTTATATCAAAGAATCATTAAAACAAGAACTAAAGATAATAGGGTTTGACATAAAATGTGTTTTCCTAAGTCACGATGGTAATGTATTTATCCAAATGTCTTTGCCTTAAATGTCTGAAATATTCTACACATAATGTTTGTATAGTCATGCAGCCAAACAAGTTTTGAAATCAAGATGTGTTTCAAATCATCCAGGCAGTGTTAATCACCACAAGCTCTCTGAATCACTAGATACACTATATTTGACTTCTTTATTTGTAGCAAATAGGAGAACACTGGAATGCTTTCAAAGACCTAAACAGCTCATTTTCTCTACTTCAGTCACTACTCAGAGGCTCTTCACTTAAATATAGGAATCTAATGAAAACTGCAAAGAAGGAGAGATCGCTATTTAAATAACCATGCACTAGTGTGTTGTACAGACTGCTTCTGCCACTGCAGTTTTGGACAGGATTGGACTGTCCCCTTTGGGCAGAGCATTAACTCATGCTGGCCTAGAGCTAAACTCACCTGAACTTTACTTAGATTGAAAGCTGCTATTACAGTATTGTAAACAAAAATCCCTACACTTACTCCCATTTAATTATGACTTAACTACATGCTGTAGTGTAAGAGTAAGCAGATATGGCAAGACACATAGATGCAAAATAATGCATTATATAAATACCTGTGGACATGTTTGAGGGAATCAGTGCTTCCCTCAATAAATGAGGATGAAGGTACCACATCTGTAAAAGCTGGTTTTGCTTCCATCTTGTCAGAGAAAATGTCTGCTCTCATCATGACGTGAAGAAGGGGCACTGTCAGAAATTACAGCTTTTGAGATTTCCTTTAAGAGCTTTTAGAACAAAATTCTTTAATTAGTCTTCAGCCACCAAAGAATCAAGACTTGATTCATGAGGACATTAGTAATATTTAATTGCTGCCTTATTACCATTTTCAGGAAAAACTAATTCAAACATTTGATCCCTGCAGCTTTGATCCAGGGAGTGTGTTCAGAACCCTGGGTGTTGTGCAAGGAAGCTCCCCGGTCCTGAGCATGCTGAGCTCCTCAGTGCTTCACTGTGGCTTATTAAGAGAAAGTTGCTCCCTGATCACCCCTCACAGACCCTTTGCTGCTGCTTCTTCTAAATGCAACCCCTTGCATGGTCGTCTCTGAGACAGACTTTCAGGCTTTATGAGCCATGAGGACTCTAGCTCGACTATTAAGAAAATGTCTCTGTTCTTCTGATATATCAAGGAGAAGCTCTATTTTTGTACAGTCTGATTGACTGACATTAGGACGAGCTTTCAGCCCATGAGAAAGAATGTCATGAGATTTTTTAGACACAAAAGCAATTCAGAAAAGTATGTAGACTGAGGGAGACACCTACTCAATATCAGACTCATCTGCTCAACCCTCTCATGGTTGATGAGAGATTTTAGCAATTCAGAAGCCAGCACGTCCACTTCAGGTTAGACTATCCACCCCCTTGCTGCTGCTCCCTGTTCTTTCCAGTTCAATTCACTGTCACATGAATTCAAACAGCAAAAAACCTGGACACTGTTCCTTATTGAATAAACAAACCTTGTTTATTCTTTGCATCAGTTGGGGGTAAGGAGGAGCTGGGCACAACCTCTTCCCATTGTTGGGAGAGGAGGGGGTCTGAGGCCACTGCAGAGTCAGCTCCCACAACAACACACCAAATTCTGGACAAAAGCATTTTTCTTTTGGTAGCATGCACCCATGATGGAGTCTCCCCCCTGTTGGTTTGTTAGAAGATAGCTACATGTTTGTTGCTTCTGTGTCAGACAAAGAGAGGAAGCACTCGTTACTCAGTATTTTTTTCACTGTATCATCTCATTTATGCCATTGGCATGCCTGCTTCATCCTGTGAGGGTGACCATTTGGAGATCCTTTCCAAGGTGACTCTGGCAGCTGAGTGTCTCCTCCAGTTCAAGTATTTCACCTCTCCCACCTCTTCACTAAGCAAGAAGCCTGCTCTTGGCTCACAGCAAAGAGGACAAAACTGTTGTTTGCCCAGCTGCAAACTGTTTTCTTTGGCTGGCAATGTTGTAATTTTTTGGAGGAGAAATTATGTTTTACCATTTCAAGATGATGGAATATTTTTTGAGCTGCAATAATCTTTCTATGTTCCTGATTTTAGAGGAATATTCCTCGTTTTCTATATTCCTCATTCATTTGTGTCCTGAAATTTTCAGTATTGAAAGAAAATTAATTACAGAACAAAGTTGTGAAGCAAACGGATACAGATGTGTGTCTGTGTCACAAAAACATGCACTAATGGAGGTTTCTGTTAGGTAAAAGAAGTTGTTTACCCTCCAGTGTGAACAACTCGAGCACAGTGTTCAGCAGTGTTCAACACAGCAGTGTTCAGCAGCGAAAAGCAGTGGCAGTTTGTTACGTTTACCTTCCCTTTGCCAAAATTTGCACTTAAGTGCAGAAATTATTTTCTTATGTCTTCATCACTGGTGCTGTTTCTGTTTACTCTCTGCTGACAGTTGAGAGCTTTCAAAGTTATGAGCATCCTTGTTTCCTCATGTCAGTTGACAGTATCAGGAAGCAGTTGATTTGGGAGCAAATCAAATACCACTAGGCTTTCTCATGGTGGAAACAAGCTGGTAGCTCTTGATTTTTCACGTGTCAACTTTGGCAATGGCATTTACTAAGACAGCTAGCAATTCTTTCCCTGCCCGGAGTTCCTCATGGGCACAGGTTTCTAAGGATACCAAGTATCCTACCTGATGCTTCAGGAGGATCTTTCCTTTTTGAAGCTGACTTTGAGTGCAACATTAGCCCGTTTTTCTGGTGAAGTTGCCAAAGTGGGAACCAGACAGAGTAGGAAGCACAGCCTAAAAACTAGACTAAAAAAACCCTCCGTTTGTTCCAGTGAAATGCCTGAACCTGAATTCTAGTAAGCAAGCAAATAAATAAATAATGAAAATAATGTTTTGATGTTATAGATAGGCTTCAAAGTAAACTTCTTCTCCAGTGAAGTGATCCTGCTGTGGCAGGGGGATCGGACTAGATGACTAATGACTCTATGATTCTATGATTCTATAAACACTCCGTGAAGACGAATGGTAAACTTTGCAATTCTCTTAGAACTATTGATTCAGACTGGATGCCTGTAGATTTATGAAAACAGCACTGCAGCATCCACATTTTAGAGGATTTTTCTTTCTACTAACAAGTGTTGTCTTTAAAACAAAACAAAAATTTAAAATTGTCAGTTGTCAGAAGTTACTCCACGTATCTCCTGCATTATGTTTTTAAATTACAAGGAGATTTTTTTTTTCCCAGTAAAGCGAGAGCTGAGTCTGTTTAGCCTAGAGAGGAAGAGACTGAGGAGATACCTCAAAAATGCTCACAAATATCTAGGGGGCAAGTGCCAGGATGATGGAACTAGCCTCTGTCATGCCCAATAACAGAACAAGAGGAAATGGTCATCAGTTGGATCACAGGAGGTTCATTGTCTGGCTTTTCAAAATAGAGCATTTCTTGCCCATCTGTCTGGTAAAGGCACTGCTGGAGAATGGGCAAGCAGAGCCCATTTCTCAGTACTTTGGGACTGAGAAATCTCCGCTTTCTAATGTCTTCCTGGTGGAAGTATAAGGAAGAACTTCATAAGGAATCCTCTTGAAGATGTTTTTCCCCTAGGGACTCTGTTTGCAGTTTTCTCAACTGCTGGTTATTTTTTAAAATAAGTTGACAAGGTAGTCATTATGAGGATCTTGCAGATGTGAACACAGTGTTCTGCTAATGGAACTTCAAGGATGTTGTTTTGCATCTTACCTAAAAGGCCAAATACATCAACTTCATAATATACTCAATCTGCAAAAGCATTTGTCCTTAAAACTCCAGTCTCTTCACAAAGATGGGTCTCCTGTTAATGGAATCAATTAGTAGAATTCAACATGCCAGTAAATGAGAGCAAATAAAGCCAAACAAAATAGGGTTTTGCTTTAGATATCTTTTCTACGAAACCTGTTGCCTCCTGCCTTTCAGAGCCACCGCCTTTTACTTACTGCTTGCTTCACTGCCATTCTGTCTAAATTAATGATGTCTTTGGCAATCAGAAAACGGATCCAACTGGCTGCAAATGTCACAGTTTGAAAATGCTCATCAGTCCTGCAGCTTGTTCAATTTCATGACCAGCTTTAACACAAGATTTGAGCAGTGTTAGTTCTCCTGCTTTCCCCACACATACAGCACACAAATAACATTTACATCAATTTGGTGACTATGTAGTCATGTTCATTGACTATAGGGAGATGCATTGCAGAAGAGTGGGGAGGGAATCATGGCTGGATGAAGCGACTCGGCCGCTGACTCTGGGAGCCCAGTCTGGGGTTACACAATCCCTTCCAGAGTAAGGCAGGATACATTTTTAGAAGGGCATCTCTCTTAACTGGGCATACTAGCACAATGGCATTTCTACCTAGCTGGCTGCAGCAAGCAGGCAGAAAAACAAAGCCATTCATATCTAAGTCTCTGGCACTGACACGACAGAAGAATTTGCATGCCTTGCAGCACTAAAATGGACATCCCTCTTTTCCACCATCTAGATTATTAATTACAGTAGCAGATCATACAATGTCCAGGACATACTCCTGTGACAGTCCTTACAATTTTGTCTTCCATACTGACAGTGAAAATAAATACCTTCTATGTAAACTTTCCAAAGTCGTTTTATATGTACCTTTTTTATTGTCCATGCATTTTTTTCCTCTGTGGGTTTATGAATCTGTCACGTGACACAGTGTCAGAAGTTTTACCAAGATCATGAAAAATAGCACCTGGTGTTTCTCCTCATTGAGCAAGGTCTGTTACTCGTTTGGAGAGGGAGATTTTATTTGTTTCATGTTGTTTGTTCTTGGCAAATCAATAGTGACCGCTCATCTTCTCATATGTCAGGTACATATAAATGTATTACTTCATTATTAATGTCTTTTCATAAATTGATCAGGTCACCATTTCTTCTAAAGATAGAAACCATGTTTGTCCAGAGATTATTTCCTGGCAACTCACTTACCATTCCCAAACTCTTAAAAATAACTATGAACAGCCATAAGATTTCACCAGGCAGTTCATTAAGTACCCTTGGAGGAAATTCATTTGGCTTGGTTGACTGAAAATCTCTCATGTATGCTCCTTCTCCTAACATCTTGTTTAGCCTTTTGTGGCTGAAATTAGTTGTACTACTTGTCATCTCAAAACGGGCAGGTTAGAAAAAGTTATTTCAGCATATTTTCCTAGAGGGACTCTCTAAGACTTAAGCACTAGTGTCACAGACACTACAGTCAAAAGCGTTGTTCTGTAGATCAATTTCTTTTTTCTTAGACAAGAACAAGTTCACAAGTAAAACACAATACAAATCTTATCTATATATCAATAGGATGATGTGAAATCAGTTGGTTTAAGCACAGAACAGTTCTATGCCCTGAGTTAGTCCAAAGCTATTCAATAACAGTACAAGGATGTAGCAGATTAAAGGTATTGAGCACATTTCTCTGAAGCATCTGCTACTAGTTTCTTTCAGACGTGTAATTGATTAGGTGCCTCCAAAATACCAATTCCTTCTATGTAGTGAGCAACAATAGCTCATCAAATATTCTTTGCTTCAGGACTGTACCTACACATCTCATGGCAAGAGTGAAAAGTTCTCTGGCAACAAGTTCACAAGGCAAGGAAAGGGCTGAGAACAGCAAATGAGACCACCCATACTTCACAATCAAGTTTGAGAGCTCTGCCACAACAAAGGTTACTTTCTTACTTTAAACCTTTCGTTGCCACTCAGTTTTGGTATGGAAATTAGGGCTTATAAAGGACAAGCAGAAACTAATATGAGAATGAAATGCATTCGTTCTAAGACTGCTTTACATGCCTGATCATTTAGAATTATGTCAAAATTAGCATTATGCATATGAACGAAAGGTAGTCCATGTAAATTGAAAGGTTTTTGCAACTAGCAAAAAATGCTGTCAGTATTTATTCTTGATTCATGTAAAAGACATATTTGCAGGCCCCTGTAAATATTTCAGCCTTCTTTTTAAAAAGAATTATTTTGTTCACTTTGGGCTTTGTCAATATCTACAACTAATCGCTCTATAACTAATCGTGCTTTTCAAAATAAGCATGTGTTTTTAAAGCCAGGGAGGATAAATGAAGCATACTTTCCTGGGGAAGTAGCTGTTGAGATGTGCAATAGACCTGGAAGCTATTGAAACACACCAGTTCTGCTCAACTTCCAACCAGTCAGGCAACCAGGGCACCATGACACCACATTTGCTCAACATACTTGATACGAAACTTAATTTAAGGGAAAGGCAGAAGGCAGAGCAATAAGAATGACAGTGTTTAGAAACAGGATGTAAGTCTGATGGAAAAAAATCAAGTTAAGGTTTTAACTTACAATCCAACAATTGTCTCGCCAATCCTTTAATATGTAACGATGAGAGAAAGCTCTGCGACGGGTAAATAGAGATAGCTTCATGGACACTGAAGGGATGAAGACCCATTAGAGAAAATGTGTAAGCAGGTATGTTTAGTGTTTCACTGGGAAGGTAGACAAAAAAAGTGCCCCCTGAAGGCCCTTTCCATCGTCTTATTCTGTTCATCTATTCTTATGAATCACATTTCTCTGTATCTCCACAATTTACTGGGGAAAACTGCAGAAGAAACACATAGCACTCTGTGCTGATGGCAACTCTTAGAGCCCATCTTCACAGCCCTGGGACCAATACGGGCAAGACAAAAACCCGCCTGATTCTGTTCCTGTGCGACTTGGTCTAGGTGATCCTGCTCTGGCAGGTGGATTGGACTAGCTGATCTTTCGAGGTCCCTTCCAATCCCTAAAGTTCTGTGATTCTGTGTGATTCTGTGACAAGCATCAGCACCATTTTTAGCTAGGCTAAAATATGGTGTGTGACATCAGCTCACAGAAATTGTTTCTGGCTTCGCTCTCTGGCATCAGTGAGCAAGTGCTAAGTCATACATCTGTTTGGGAATGCAATCACATTATTATCTCCTGA
The DNA here is from genome assembly GCA_028565055.1 of Phoeniculus purpureus. Classification (NCBI taxonomy): domain Eukaryota; kingdom Metazoa; phylum Chordata; class Aves; order Bucerotiformes; family Phoeniculidae; genus Phoeniculus; species Phoeniculus purpureus. The sequence continues at coordinate 87,436,337 of JAOXOE010000001.1, forward strand.
CAGAGAACATAATCAACTAATTTCGGCCCTGGTATAAATGGATAACCATTTATTATAAATGGATAACCATTCTCAGTTACTCTCTGAAGAAGCCTCCTCGTCTCTATTACTGTTGTATAGGTAAATTAAACTCCTCAATTTATGTGCTCCAAATTAGTTAAAACAATTTAAAGTAGATGGAGTTAACCGCTTGGAAGTTATTTCTCAATAACTAAGCTATTAGTAATCATTGCTAGGGCTCTTTATAATCAATGCTGGATTGTTTCTCAGTGAATGTGCACATCGCCTTGCTATTACTTCAGTGGAGTAATGCTTAGTTAAAACAACTGAGGATTTGGCCCACAATATCTCAAGGGTACTTCCTCTTAATTTAGTAATAATTACACCCTAGGCTAATATACTAGACAGTCTTTGGCCTTTGAGTTAATGAAATAATACCAACATTGCCCTCAGAAGTAATTTATACAGCAAAGAGGAAAATTATTACTTCAGAATTACTTCAGGGAGTAACCAGCACTTATTATAATAAACTTCATAGTGTAAATAAAAAAAAAAAAAGAAGACAGAGGAGATGAACAAACAGGAAGACCATTTTTAGTATTATTTTCTATGGTTTGTATCCCTCTAGTATCTGATAACCCAAACCAAAAGTGTAAATCATGAGTGTGTGTGCACATACACACAAAAATGTACTAAATGAATCAAAATTTCATGACTGACTAAAGGACTCACAGAATTACCACAAATACTACAAGGAATGAGAAGTAATGTATGTTCTGCCCACTACATCTCAGATTAGATTAATAATAACCTAGGAATATATGTCTTGATCCTCCCAGTGAACTACTAAGAAACTGAATCTGTGATCTCAGAATCTGAACCTAATGAAGGAGGTGATGACAGCTCTTCTCTTCTAAACCTCTCAAAGAAAAGTTGTTTTATCTCCCTCTCCCATGCCCCATTTTTCTGGAGGAAAGCTGCTTGTGAAAACAAGAATAGAAAAATAAAATAGCCCTTATTGCTCATTTTATGACACTGAGTCAATTCTATTGACTATCACACAACTATACTCACATAATCTTAGAGATTCACACAGAGAGAGAATGAGCACCTTCCAAAACCAAAGGATAGCACTGGAGTCTTGGTCACTAAACACTGTACCAAAGAGGAGACCTACAGGAGACAGATCAAGTAAAACTACTCCTTTATACAGTAACTATATGCATATCACTAAGATAGTTATTTCTACTTCACATTTGTTCACATCTGAGTTGTTTGCTCTAGGTTGTTAGAGTAAACTTTGCCCAAAGCTTTACACACATACAACTCTCAGAAGAATCTGAGTAAATTTTGAAAACACGATAATAGGTATGAATTTGTATACCTAGATCCCCAAACCAGAAAAACAGCAAACGTGTGAATTATATTTGCACTCCCACATGACACAAAAACATGCTGCTGAATAGAAGTAAAGGCTGGCTTTGCACATGAGCTATAGCAGTTTGGAATGTTCTGGAGGGGCTGCAGTTACAGGCATTTTTAAAGAATATGTTGTATGTGTCTTGGGTTGAGGACAACGTGGTAATTCTGCCTTGCAAGCTTCATAAATTTGTGCTTTCACTTCTTAATATGCATTTGGGTAAAGCCAAACTGTTTCAGATTACTTTTTTCATTTGGTTTTGAATTTAGAGAATGTGGATAATGGTGGAGTAGATGATAGATGAATCTTGCAAATACTAGAACCAAAGAAAGGATGTGTGTGAATAGTTCTGAAGCATAAGCACTGTGTTTTGGAAAATGCAAAGCAATGGAAGTTAAGATGTATGGTTTATTTTGCAAAATTGCTTCTCTGAAACTTAAAGTGCTTTTCTGCACTAGTTGTATCTACATCGAGTCTATGTGTGCGTGTGCAGGTAGATATAGGAATTTAAAATGATTATGTAGATATGTCCAACTGCATTTCATTACATAAACTGTGTTTCACTACATTTGCCTTGCATATCATGAGGTGTCAATATCTCTAATCATACAGCCTTTATTAATTTCAGCTTAGTATAATTCTTTCTTATGAGCAAATATTTCATGATTCAATTTATGTCTTTGTCATTTAATAAAATTTAAGGACAGGAATGGTTCTAAGAGGTCAGTATGTAAGTGAGGATGTTCTAAAGAAAGCAGACTACATTTCATTTTAGGCTGAGTATTGTCTTCTTCATGCATCCAGTGACAGAGATTTCCTGAAGTGAAAACAATGGTCTGACAGCAATTAGTCTGTGAGCTCTAAGGATGGGTTTTGGCTTAAGTATAGGTAAGAATAAACCTTGCAGAAGATGCAAGCATACAACATAAATTGTTTTGAAAAATCATAAGACAGCCACCAAGAACTCCATACTAATGTATTTTAAATTGTATTCAAAATCTTTCTACATCTTTTGATGCTCTGGCAAGGGCCCACATAAGAGTTAGATGGTGTCCTAGGAAATACTTTACTTAGTTCTGCTGATGCTGCAGCAGCACAGACAGTATTAAAACTGATGTTTGTGCCGCATTGCTAAAGTAAATATTGAGAAAACTATAAAACATGTTCCTTTTTATTGTATCTTTATCAAATTTACCATCATACTTGTAGATTCAAAACTGATATCACAAAAATCTCCCAGTTTGTCTTGCTGTGAAAGTTTTGCAGCTTTGCAGAACCTGACAGTGCGATGCATTTGGAAAGGAAGGGAGTTGATGCCAAATTTGAATTCTTGAGGGATGGACATCTAGTGTCCTAGAAGCATCAGCTATGCATGCAGGGGATATCTACTCACCTACAGTGAAACAAGATCCTTTATCAAGATGCTCAAAGAATGTGGTCGTAGCACAACTCTGTGAACAGTTCTTAAAGGATTGCACAAATACTAAAGCTACAGACTCATTGTAGGGTATTTTACTTCTGTGCTGCTTTGTTTGGGGTTAGTGAACTTTGCATTCTTTGCTACACAGTGGTGGCATAAACATTGCAACCTTTCACATGCCTCCCTCCCTTCTCTTCCATTCACCTCAGTTATAGCTATCGACAAGCACCTACCTAAAGGGCCACTGGGGAAACATAGAAGGTCTCAGGCTCCTGCAGTATCTACCACAAGGTTCTTCATTGGACAGAAGAATCTGCCTCTACTCTAAAAGTGACTTGAATTCCTGACAGATACATCCTTCTTGCAGGTGATGCTGACTTTCTGAACCACCTCCAGAATCTGTACTGCAGTGTGGCCTGCAATTTGAAATTTAAATATGGCACTTGCTTATCCTGTGACTTGGTTCTTCTACTGTCAAAGATCAAAATCATTCTGCAAGTAATAGGGACTCTTGAAATGCTGTGCAAAAGGAAATAAAACTTTATAGTACAAAGTATCAGATGCGCTAAATACAGGGCTTGACAATTTTTTTACCATATGAATCAAACTTGAATATTTTGTACCCAAACAAGTTTAAGCACCGCTCTCTTGTGGTGCTGCTGTACTTCAGAGGTAGCTTACAGAACATTAAGGAAGTTACAGAAAGAAACTGGTATGAATGTTCAAGCACTTGACCGTTCATGTGTGAATTTCAAGCCTTACATTCTCAGTCTGGAAGAATCTACACAATATTGTGTAAATACTGTTGCTACTGTTCTAGAACTATTCAGCGGTCAGTTTCTCAGGACAAAAAACAAATTCCTACTGTCCTGGGTTAGAAAAATAGGTTTTGGTATCATCTTCTGGTTCTCTTTTATCACCAAAATAATATCTGTTATGTTTTAGACTGTAAAGGAGGCAGAAAGAAACCCCCACACACTCCAATTAGCATTTTCCACTGCTCAGGGAGGCTGTCATTAACTGCTATTTGGGCTTAGGTATTCTTTTCCATAATGGCCCATCTGAGCCAACAAAAGCCCTAGTTTCTAGAGGAGCCACCCAGGAGTAGGAATCAAAGCTTCAGGAGGGCTTGGAGAGGGCTTGGAGAGAGGAGGAGCTCCTTTGGTGCAGGAGCATTCCCATCTAGCCTATACTCTTATAAAAGACTGCTTGGAGGTCAGTGGGCAAGCGCAGTGAGAAAGCCACTATTGCTCATACCTTCCCTTGCTGAGCAGAAAGTGGAGCTACAAGTGGAGCTACACTCTGAGTTAAGTCTCGTTGGGCAACAGTGAACTGTTAGTTCTAATCCATTTCTAACACTCTTGTGCTGGTCTCCGTGCATAATTGAAACTCTAATATATAAGGCTGGAGCAGCTGCTAAATTTGAATTTATGTATTAACTATTTAGAGAAATTAGTTAATTAACTTTAACATTGTTATAGTCTCTTTAACAGCGTTTCAAGATTACATCAAAATGTGATTAATAGACCATGATAAGAATTTTGATCAGTTATGTTGTAATGATTCCTGGTTAAAAAGGAAAGAATTTATTGCATATTAAAATTTTGTTTGAATTATTTAATTGTAGATTTCAACCTCGTCTGAAAATGTCATCTTCATACATTCAGTCACATAAGAAGTTAGTTTCATCTATCCAAACATTTACAAATCTTGCCTCAATTTCCTTCTGCCGTTATTTCATTTTATTTTATGTGATTTTAATGAGTGAGTGTTTTCAACAGTTTTGTGAGAGTTTCAGTCAGCAATATTTCATTCTGGAATAAAAGGTAATGATCCATAAATTCTTAATGCCATATTTTTACAGTCAGTAAATTAGTCTTAAATGGGTTCAGTAAGTTCTATGATGTATGTCATTAATTGTTAATGGTGTTTTAACTAGATAATTGTTGTAATAGGTTGTTTATCATCACTACTGGTGGGTGACTGTTCCTTGCAATCTGTTCCACCTGGTACTGCTGAACTTATTCTGTCTACCATTGTATGCAGCAAAGAGATCAGGAGACTGTGAAGCATGGTTTAAATATCAAATTCAAACATGTCTGGTGGATAACAAACCTATAGACAATCAGACTTAATAAGGTCCAATTACATTTCATTTTTCAAAAGAAACAAACGTGTATCTTATCCTAGTGTTCTTTGTACTTAGTGTAAATGAGATATAAACCTAAGGAGTAAAAATGCCTAAGCTTAGATCCAAGTCAGATCAGGCATTAAATTACCTAAAGATTATGCCATCAAATGACTTTGTGACCTGACTAGCAAGTGAAGCTTGGATAGTTATTAGTGGTTTCTCCTTAGGAAAAAGAAATGACACACAGTAATTAGAGAAGTTCATCAAGTGCTAAGCAAAGTGAATTTTGTTGTACACAGAAGTATGTCAGAAAAAGTTAATTGAGCCTCCTCTTTGGAGACTCAAATCCTCAACCAATATTACAACTTCACAGGCTATTTCCACCAATAACCATGTAAACATATACCTTCAGTAAGGTCAGATCTAACTACAAAGAATAGGAAAACAAAGTCTTGTTTCAGTCAACACAGGAGGCACTAAGCATCCAGAAGCAAGTTTCTGAGTTGTTCTCATTCCTAAAAAAACACATGCTCTTTTGTCCTTGCTCTGAGGTGGGCTTTCGTAGGGTATTGCTACAAATATTGCTCTTTAGTGTCTTTGGGTTCTCTTTTTTGCATTTTCTCTGTGATTCTTTGGTCTCCCCATTATTTTAGTCTGATACACAGCTGCCCCAGAGGTGTCCTGGTCCCATGCTTTTTTTTTTTCCACTGGTGGTCAGTTGCATAAATTGACTCCTAACTGCTTGATGCATGGCCTTCTAGTTAGACCCACTTTGTTCACACTCCATTCCATGCAGCTCTTATATGGTTACCCTAAACCAAAGGTACTGTATATTTGACCTCAGTTTTAGCATAAGATTCAGGCAGAATGGATAGTCAGCTTCTGTATCCTACTTGATGTTCTTTCCCCTCATCTCCTCTTGTGCCTGAAGTCACATGACGGAATGAGCAGGGTCTGGATTTTGTGTGTGGAAATGGAGACTACTGAAAGGTTTTTATATACCACCTCCAAATCTTTCCAAGATAAATTAGAAGTTACTTCTACTGTCAAAGGAAGGTGCTACACTGTCACTGCTGTCCCTAATGCCTACTATAGCAGGAAAAGCATGAAGTTTTGGAGAGTTTTACCTGACCCTATGCGTAAGTAGCATCTGTGAGCTGGGGATTCACCATGCAGAAGGAAAAAATGCAAATTACAGTGACTTGCTTGGCAGGTAGCAGGATGATATCACAGTGCTGTGTTCTACCAAGATCAGGTGCAAAGGCACATGTTGTGCTTATGCTACATGTCACAATATTTCACCCTTCTCATTGGCTTCTACACCTGCTTCATTTCCCAGTTACTTTTGCCACTTAACCAGTAACATGCTGCAACCACTCACAAGCTGTTCATGACTAAAAGAGTCTGCCAAGGAAGCCTCCTGTAACGTAAAGCTTGTCAAGTAACTCACAAAAAGAAGCACCATAGTTCTGCAAGTGGAGAGCTAAATTTGAGCTGCTTCAGGTAGAAAGGGGAATTGACGGGCATCCCACATGATAGGACAACTCTCAACGCTGCTCAGACACATCATCTTCTTCGTTAGAGATTGTAGGTTTTGTGTGGAGCCAATAACAGCCCTGAGGCTGCCCACCAGGCCAAAATGTCTCGTGCAAATGAGAGAAAATAGGAGTATTTAAGGAGCCAGTAGGGATTATGCATAAGATAGGTGAGAAACTGCTTACTTTTGAAAATCTATATGTAAAGTGAAACTTCAGAAAATGAAATTTTTCTGAAATCCTCATCCTGCAAAAGCACGTAAAGCTTCAGTTTTTTAAGGACTTGGATTAACAGTAATTTCATTTGATTTTATATTAAAGGTTATGTCAGTGTCAACTAATGCGTCTGCATGCATAGGGAACGCTACCACACACAAAAATCCCTTATCTGAATTACATAATGAAGTGTTTTAAAGAACTTCAAGGGGTTACCAAAATGAACCCATTACAGAAGTTGAGTTACAATTCTTTGGGGTGAGCTCCTTTGGATATCTGGGGTGTTATTTGCAATATATGTTATTTCACTATGCGTAAACCTCTAGAAATAAGTCAGCCATTATTTCAGCCCAAGACTCCAGTCTCTACTCCTGCTTTTACCCTTCTCACACAGGCTTATCATAATCCTCTTAATAACTACGTGCTCTGTTTACAATTTTTTGAGCAATAGCAATCGTAAGCCACTAGGTTTTTTTTCCAGTTGTTTAATGAAGATTAGATTAATTTTATTATCATTCAAAGGGTGCTCTTTTGAAACGATCAGTCATAGTTCTACTGGGAATTTTTCGAAAGCCCAAGGGAGGTGGTTATCCAAATACCAATGAATTTCAATGAAAATGGGTTACGTAACACAGGCCATTGGAGAATCCTAGCTTTAATTATACCTGCAGTCCTAAGATTAGCTCTTGGAATCTGTTGTGCATATCTGCACACTTGCTTTGCACCGAGTCTTGAATCATACTACCCAAATAAAGTTTAAAAATACACAGGAGTGATTAGAAAACAAAATAATAATAATTCATACAATATCATATATGGGCTGAGGGTGGGAGTTATGTTATGTCAAGTCATGGCACATTATGTTAACACTAGCAAAAAATGCCTGAGGTTGTACCTGCCTTGTTAGTGCTGCTCCAGAATCACAAAAGCCAAGTTTTCCCTTAACACCTCCCGACATGTCGCTTTTCTTCTTTATCACACTTTAAGCCTTCATTCTGAACCAGGTCCTTAGGTTCCAGTCAGTGGGAAAGTTCACCTCTCTAAGGATTTCTCACTTATAAAGATGCTTCGTTTACATCCATCTGCTTTTTAAAACTGGAAGAAATCCCTGTACAGGGAAGACTATAATAAATTCAGTCCCCTACAGAGCTCACAGAGACCTCAGCATCAAAGAACACATTAAATAAAATTCTTCTTAGTTTAGCATAAAGTAGGCCTGACACAGATACTTGGGCTAAATAGCTGATGAGACTTCCCAGCTCTGTGATTCCATAATTTGTGGTAAAGGGCTGGTTCTTGTGTAGAGGATATGAATGAATACAAACTTCTCAGACACACTGACTTTAAATGATGCTTGGCCTCACTGGCTATTGCTTCTCTTTTTCACAGGTGACTATTAACACTGCTCTTGACCTCTTCTGTTCCCCACGGAGATTCTACTCAGGAAGTCACTGATGTTTCCCCATGCTGAGAAGAAGGGAGGAATTGCAATTTCCCTAAGCACTGTTGCAGGGAGGCAGACAGAGAGAGAAAGGGTCCATTGGGAGCATCAAATATACCTAGAATGCCCTGGCTCCTTTTAATCACTGAATAAAAATGACCTAAAAATGACCCTAAAGATAATCCACTTCCAAAAAATGAAAATAAAAGAATGAGGCAAGCAAGGACACGGGAGGATTAGGAAAACATCCCTTTGATAAACTCTGTTGCCTTACAATGGGTGGAGGGCAGAATTTGAAGAGTGGTGATGGCAACGGCAATACATTTCCAATATCAGTGTTTTAAGTATATCTTGAAAAGTTGACCTTTTTAAACTAGCACTGAATCTTTTATCTTTCTGTATGACAGCATCCTGCCTTTTTGTGGAAACAGTTCCCTAATAGGCTTTCTCTTGGTCGTTTATTACACATTGAGTGCTAGGTTTGGTTTCTAATAGTTCCTTTTCATCTTGCTGCCTACTGCTGACTGTGGAAAGTGTAGGTTTGGCTCCACTGATGGCTCTCTGTAATGGCTGTGATTACACCCTCTGCATCTTCTTCACAGTGCCAGCCTTTCAACTGAACAGCACATTATGCCTGGATAAGACTCAAAGAGCAGCTTCATATCAGGGTGCTCTGGAGCTATAATAACTGGTTCAAGATTTAACAGATAAAACCATATCAATATTTCTGTATGGTCCATGAGGTAAAACACATCAATCCAGCATATCTCTATGCATGGATTAAACCTGCATTTTACCTTTGCTCGGGGGGAAAATGGATAAAAACAAACTAATGTCATAAGAAGATCCAGAGAGCAGCAAGTACAAAGCAATCTGTCACCTGCCTGCATGCATCAGTGGTATATTCTCTTCATGACAGTCTCAGCAGATTGCTCTGCAAGTTACCATCTTAAACAGGTATCCTTTGAAACTTGAGAAAATGAGGTTTTCTGCAAAATATTTCAGTTGTTGAACCCAGTTATGTGCAGGGAATCCACTAAATTTTGCTGGAAGTACAAATAGAACAGTGCCTCTGGGCAGGAGGGTAGAGAGGGGGACTGTAAAAAGGTTGAACATGAAAGACAGATTTCTTGTGACTTTTTAAACTACGTACACTTACTATTCAGTTCAGTAATCCTGAAACGTCAAGGAAACTGGTCCAGAACACAAAATATAAAAAGGAAGTAAACCATTTGTTATTGGTTTCTTACAGTTTACATTTTGGATTGTTTTCTGTGCAGATTTAAAGTTTTAAAAGACACTTTTTTACCTGAGCTTCAGCTCATTGCATTTTACTGATTCTCAAAACCAGGAACCAGCTTTAGAATGCAACAAATTGTGCAAAGCTTTTTTTCCTGAAGGAAATGGATAATGTTATCAATACTTGCAGTCAAACCACCCTTCAGCTCTGGCTTTAAGAACAGATCAGCAAATACACTTAACCAAAACTTCAGATACGGCAGTAGTGGTGTTTGTATGAAAACAAAGACAATGCTGCAGGCAGTTTTCACAAAGCATTGGACTCTGGAGCATTTTTGTCACACTAGACTTTTAGAACGTGCTTCCACAGGACAGGGCTCCTGTGGGTCATGTTCCTCTGAGCAAGCAGTGTGGATGAGTGGCAATGGGCCTCCATAGAGTAAATTCATTAGTTCTGAGGATTCTGAAGATGCACATTTCAGAGGTTTGGCTTTTTTGGAGCGGAGGGGTGTCACTTCAAGTTTGTTGTCTTCTGCCTATTCGTGGCTTGAAACTACTACGGAGTAGACATATGGAGCAGGACTTTCAGTTTAGTTTCATTTAAAAGGAATCCAGTTAATTTACTCTGACACTGCTCTATGATAGAAAACAAAGTGCAAGTGGAGATGACTAGGAGATTTACTTCAGTAACCCACTACCACTCTGAAATCAACTGTGAATGTAGATGCATCTTCAGCATCAAAGAAGATGCTACACTCCGATGTGGTGAAGTGTTGAAACTGTGTGTGGGACTCTGGACTACAAATAGCCAGTTAGTAGGTTAATCAGAATAACCCTTTTTTTTAGCTTTCTGTTACAGAACATCTTACTCAAACAGGTTCTTCAAAATATCACTCATGGCCATGGGGAAATCAAATCCTGTCATGGACACAGTTAAAGCTGAAGGTGCCACGTAGGCACATCTTTCAAGACAGTGTGTTCTACGGCAAAGTTTCCATCTCTTGCCAAACAAATCTTCCCACTTCATTCTGAAGTTCAACTCCACTTACATCTTTAGATGTATGTGTGGAACCACAGAGGGGCACTGTGATTGTTCAGCAAAGCCAATGTCATCCACTTGCTTTTCCACCTGTCATCAGCAAAAACCTCCAATCTAACAAACACCAGAGAAAACTGCACAAGTTTAGTTCCCCCCAGGCTTCTCTGTTCCCTGAGGTTTACTATCTCACTGAGGCAAGCACTTAGTGAAACTGCCATCAGAGAGATCAGGAGTGACAGACACAGATTTCCAAGGATCCTTACAAGTCTCATGTGGGTTTTAAGCAAAAGCGGCTTTGAAATTTTTGAAATTTTTTTTAAAGGGGGTCTGGCAACCTTACTGGAGCTGACATGAATTACTCATTTGAAGCCTAAGATTTAACATGTGAGTGAAAGTGCTCCCACGAAAAATTTAGACACTGATATAATGTGTCTAGTTCCCAGAACTCTGATGCCTCCTTTTGCGACCACCATCAGCAATGCAATCATTCAAATAAGCTGAAATCAATCATATAATGAGTCCCACCATACGATACTTATCTTTGAGGGGAATGAATAAATCACTGTGCCTCTGACAGAGTATTTATGCCATAAATTGACCTAGGAAGTGGCATGGCAACACTTTGATAGTTATGGCTGTGATAGTGACAATTTAGGAATGAATACATCTTCGTACTTTGACCCGTTCGAATCCTGGCACCTGTTGAAGCTAAAACTGTTCAGGGAAAGAATCCTGTCACTAATAGAGATGTTGGAAGCAAAACAGAGAGCTGTCAGAGGAGAATGCAGAGGAGGCCTGATGCAGAACCCCCCTGCCAGGAGGAAACATACCTGGGAGCAACAGGAAACTGATAAGCTCCTTTCTCTTTGGTGACAGAGCAGAGGTTGCAGGTCTGAACTGAGAGCAATCATTGGTATTCACCTTTCAGCACTGAGCCACACTCTGTAGCAAGGAGTGCTCTCAAACTGATCACATTCAGACATTTCTCCATTTTTCATTGCTCACTCTCCATTCACAACAGGTTTCTCATTTATAATTAATATTTTTATAAATAATGCAGTCAGCATAGATTTTTGGCAAATGGCCAAATTTGTCCTTTCTGGTCAACATTGGCTAGCTTAGACTTACATGCAACTATTACGAAGGGCTTAAGGCAAGCATTATTTGGTCAGAATTAACAACATTTGAATGTGAAGGTAGCTCCTGTTTGCTTTGGATTCCCTTTTTGCATTTATCACCTGCAAGCTTTGTGTCCAGAACAGTATGATATTGAAGACAATGAATGTTGACTGGCATCAGCCTGTCAATCTTTATTCATGCTGTAGTGACTTTTAGTGCTGAAATCGTTATTTTTGAGGGATTACTGTAGGCATGAACAAAGCATTATAACAGATTTACAGTGGTTCTGGCGACTGGAGTCAGGCTAAGTGGTCTAAAAAGCTATTATAAGCAATTATATATTTATGTCATAACTACTATAGCATATGCACAATATATATAGAAAAATAAAATATAATGTATATTAAAATTCTAGGTAAATAGACTATATAAATAGTAGGGAAATAAACTATATACAATACACAAATATATATACACATAGAGAGATAGAGAGATAGAGAGATAGAGAGATAGAGAGAGAGAGAGAGAGAGAGAGATACACACACACAAAACTCTTATTCTTTCTCTGAGTGCTTGATACCTCTGTGGAACTTCATATTAACTGCAGTACTAATGCTTACAAATTTCTATACTTGTCGCTTTAGAAATGATTCAAAACAATCATGTCGCATAAGTCAACAGATTTAGTTAACAGGGTTAGAATTTACACAGGGCATCTGTGTTTTAGCACTGGATTCAAAGATACCTTCAGAACCACTACATTCAACCCCTGTTCTCATGATTGATTGTGTTGCTGATTTTATTTCATTAACTGATATGGGTTTATCTGAAAAGTGATTGAGATTTTTTGCCCACACACCTCCTTTGGAAGACTGTTCTTAAGACTGTTCCTACCGATGCTTGCAAGTGTTTTCTCATTTCTAGTCTAACTGTACACCTAACTAGTTTACAGCCCTTTATTCTTATGTCAATAATGTTCTTAGTTAAATACTTTTCCTCTTGTCTGATGCTTATTCTCTTGACATATCTGCCGAGCACAATAATTCCCTCTCTCAACCTTTGTTTTCTCTAAACAAATGGAGCTCTTAATTTCCTTTTTTCCTTTCCACTGTTCACTGTAGAAAACCTCTTTAGCTACTAAAATGTGAATTTGACTCATTTAAGACTTAGGTTTATCATAGTAATATCTTATTCAACGACATATCATCATTTCCGTTTCTACTAGAAATACATAACCTAACGACTAGAATAACATTTGTCTTCTTTTATTGGTTGCATCATAAGGGTGACTTGGAAGCTTTGTGTACTACTCTGTCTTCTGCATTTTCCCTTCTACATGAGTGATATTACACCATCTATGCTTCCAATGGCTCTGAGTGCTTACTAGGAGTTACGAGTAGGTGTCACATGGTCTTGCAGTTTTCCATTTAGACTTCATCCAATTCCTAGGAAAATTCTGATTTATTCTGTAAAATGCATGTCAGCCTTCTCCCTGACACTGGTTTCACACACTTTCATGTCAATAAATATGGACAGCTTGCTCTCACTTCTTGTGACTGTTTATCAAAGAAAATAACTGAGGAGAATATTATTAGGTCTATCCTGAGGAATTTCACCCATAATCTCTCTTTAGCCTGATACTTCTAATGGGTTTAGGGCCACCACATTTTCTTAGGTAGTGAATGTTGTCAAAGAACAGTATTGTGTTAGGCATTCTCTCTCTCTGAATTTTCTCTCCTTTTCCAATATCAAGTCTTCCTTGAAATATGTTCCCGAAAGCCGCACTGAGAGCTCAAGCTACTCTTTGAAAAGTATCCTGCATTGTCTTCCACCGAGCTACCTCTCAACCTGCAGTGCAGAGGTCTCATCCTTTAACACATTTGGTGCCCAAATGGAAAGCGTCTACATCCACTCTAAGGTTTTAAGAAGCTTCCTGTAATGGAAACAATCATACCAGTGGATACTTGCACAATGGATTAATCATGTCATGTATACTCAGTCGTCAAAGAAGGCACTGTCTTATTTTCAGTACCAGGTCTGCATGTCAGTAGTCTCAGAGGATATATATATATGGAGAATCAGTATCAAACATGCCTTGTCTTCTTGGTATATTCTGTCTTCAGATATTTCATATGTCGGACTTCTGAAGAACAATAACACTGCCTACTCTCCTGCCTTCCTTAGAAGAAAGTATATTGTGATCGAATCCATGGAGCCTGCTGCTTTAATAACCTACTGTGAGTTAAAAACTATAGAAACTACAGTTTACAACAGAAAGGAGATAATTAATTCCAGGAGTTTTTGCATTCCCTGGGTTGCATACAAGCACTCTTCTATTGCTCATCAGAATTAATACCCTTTCCTTATATATAAGCAACATGAGATCACATTTTTCTAGTCTAATATTTCTGTGATTATACTTCAGCAAACTCCGCAGTTTACCTTGATTCAAACTGGTATTTGACATAACAAAATACCTGCAAATTTACAGCCACCTTCTAAAGTGTTTTGTCTTCAGAATCTAATTAAATGTCATTTTCCTTGGCTGCTGCTCTTAGTTTATCATAAAAACAAAACAAGCAAGCCTAGTGTTTCAAATGCTATTCCTGCTGAGCATAATTGTCTTACTTTTTACCTTTTCCCTTCTTGTGATGATAAAATATCTATACCTTCTTTTTCTCAACCTCATCCTTCATACTCGGTTCCATATGTAGAAAATATCTGTGTTTTCTAGCTTCTGCAAGAATTTAAGTCTGTAACTTCCAGAGTTTTCAGTCCTTCCATACTCTTAAGTATCCATTCTTCTTTGCTGTAAATGTCCCAGTGAACAAAGCAATTTAAAGGTCACCCAGGCAGCAACCACAGAATGGTGAAGGCCAGATCTGGATACCTCACTTCCTTTCTTTCAGCAATGTCAGCCTGTCAGTGTCAGTCAGCCATACCAAGTCCGTGGTATCTCTTCATACCCATGGGTAACCAATGCTGCCGTGGACATCCAGCACAGGTTAAGCCCAGCACTTCTGCTTTATCTAGCCTCTTTTCTTCCTGTTTATCTATCTGAGCTCCTGAGAGCTGCAGCACAGGCTTCATAAATACACTACAGTCTAGGTGAAAAATTATTAATGAAGGTTGAAAAGCACAAGATTCAGCACAACTTACACTTGCCAACAATGGGAAGGCACTGAGGGACAGCTGTGCTTACTGTGGACTTAGAAGGGCTCCACTTCTGGGTCTGAAGGGCAGCTGTTTGCCTATCATCACGGTCTTTGATTTGGTTGGAGTTATTCTGATGGAGTCTCGACTATGTTCCGACTGCCCTGGGCTCCCCTAGACGAAGGAAAGAAATAGGAGGACTTTTTGTGGGTTTGGCAAGCTTAGAATCCAATTTTTGGCCCTTTTGATCCTGACACAAAAAAAAAAAAAAGGGAATTGTGAGGCAGTGGTGAGGTTCAAACCTCAAGCCTTCTGGGCGGGATCTTTTGCTTCCATGCAGAGAAGGTGTCAGATGCTCACAGCCCAGAACACTGGCATTTTATACCCAGGAGACTTGAGAAGGCAATTAGGATTCAAGCCCTACAGACTCCAATCAGTCCTTGTTTGACTTCATTCCATGCCAGAGTAATTTCGCTGAAATCAGGTGAATTACTTCAGCATTATGAACAGCTCCATCGCTTAAAATGGATTTGCATTGGCGTAAAAGTGGTGTAACGTGGGTGACCCGAATCCAGCCTCATGTTTGTGGCAGCCTTGAATATGCCAGTACGAGAGGACCTTTGGAGCTGGGCCCAAGGCACTCACAAAGGGAGCTCCTGCTGCTACTCCAACCCATAGGCAGTTCCCCGAACAAAGACCAATTATCTGAGCTTTGTGTAAAGGGGGCAGGGGACATGCACCAATATTCATAAATTAGGCAAGCCTGATGTTTACAGAAGTGGAGAGCCTTCATTCCAATTAAAGTCTGTCTTCATTCCTTCTGCGAATCCGTAATTTCCTTTCCTTGTGATATTTGTCAGTTTTTATCTGTATATTATGATGTACTTCACGTACGAGACCAAATATCATCGATCCCTGTTTGCAGATAGGGAAATTAAGGCATAAAAAAGTGAAATAACTTGCTCAAGAGAATAGCCCCAAGGTCACTGGCTACCTAAGTAGGGCTTCCCCCACATGCTGCCTCCTATTAACTATTCTGCTCACTTCTTCCATTGGTGTGCAATAAAAAGAATGGAAATTAGACCCATTTAAAGGATTTTTTTTTGCCCCACACCTTAAAAAGAGCCACTACATTTTTTTTACATTTGTAAAAAAAAAAATCATTCAGTAATTTTAACAAATAAGAATACTCTTAACCTATAAGTGTATCCTATATGTTAGAATGTAAAGGATTCAGATGAAAATTCTAAAATATATAAAATAATTTTATTTATAATAAATAGGCAAATTAAAGAGGGAGGAAACTTCAGAAAGAATTTTGATAATGTCTTTATCTACAGTATAATAACAAGTTCATTACAAATTGTAAATATCATGTCATTACCCGTTGTAATTATCCGATTACATTCACTTACATTAACTTTGTAATTAGATGTAATTTAACACTTATCAAGTAAAATCATCTTTAGTATGCATGACAGTGGTGTTCCATCTTTCTGCCTACCCCTGGCCTGATCCCTGGCAACAGAAGGATGGAGAACTTCTGAGCAAGTGGTCCTTCCTTAGGACAGCAACAGGAACATCTGTTCCCACATGTGAAAATAAAGTCATTTTATCTATTCATCTTTGTCCAGAAGGGGAGAGAACTTAAGAAATAACTCAGGTTGAGCAGAGGTCAATGATCTTATGAAACAAGGTAAAAAGAAATTACAGTATAGTGTATATGTCAGTTTCATACAAGGCTAAGCCTGTATGACATCCTCTAGTGAAAAAGACAGCTTCTATTTGTTTGTCTATTATGTAGAGAATCTAAAACTATGTTTAAAGGAATCATGTCAACTTTAAGCCATAGTCCTTAATTCCCTTGATTCTTTGTCTGTTCCGACAAGCTTTCGTCACTGCTTTTCTGATTTCCTGAAGGTATCCCATCACTATACCAAAAGCCTTACAGTCAGAGCGCTGCCTGTGCTACTAGATGTGGAGAACAGCTGTACTGGATAAGCCTGGGGGACCTGCAGAGCTAGGACCCTGCCTCCAACAGTAACCATCTTCTTGAAGCTCTTACATTTTTTTCTTTCCCAGTTTTGCTCTCCCTCTCAGTGATCTAGAAATTTCCCAAGAACATCTCATCTCAGCCAAAGTGGTCTTTCACTGTCAGCAGGAGAAGTTTAATATGGACCAGTTTCTGTTCCTTTTTTCTACTGTGCCTCTGGGCAGGGCAGCATCCATTGGCACCTCATCCAGGGAGCAGTGGGAGCTGTCTGGATACTCAACACCAACTCTAGTTTCTATGACCATCACCCTCCTCTTCCCTTTTCTCATCTGCCACTCCCATTGTTTTCTCCATGTTTTGTTTTCCTTGCAGCCCTTTCTTTCCAAGGCCAGAAGGACATCCTTAGGTCCCACACTCTCATTCCTCTCAGTCAGTCTGTCTCAGTCACAGTCCCAGGGACACCCTATGCCAGAAGCAGAATCTTCAAATGTAATTGCCCTTGACAAACTACTGTCTCATGATCTTGTCTAATCCTTGAAGCCAAGGACCTTTTGCATAAACACATCTTCTGGCAGGTGTGTTTCTCTTCTACTGCATGAAAATGATTTTCCTTCTTGCGCACTTTGAACTTACTCCCTGAACACATAACTAATTCCTCATAATTCTTGTATAAAGATAAATGGAGAATAATTTTCTGTTCAGTTTCTATATTCCATCCCTTTCTCAAGCAAAAGAGTTCTAGTCTATTTAACCCCTCCTTGAACAAAGCATCTGCTCCTATCATCTTTATCCATGCCTCTCTTCTCTACATGAAACTTTAGGAAAGGAGCTCTTCACTGCTTGTATGTTGCAATAAGGTTGTTCTGTGTCTTCATCTGGCTTCCCTATTCACTTCCCTCACCTTTTTAGGTCTCCCTTTCAAGGAAAGGGCTGGAGTACAAAGTTCTTAGAACTGGAATCTCCTGGGAGACAGTCACACAGCTCGAACTCAGACACGATGAGCATGGCTGGTCAAGTCTTAACACTTTGCAGATGTCAGTCTCAGTGAAAGATCAGACTCCTTGTCTCCACCTTGGAGAAATCTCAAGAGTTTGAGGCAACCCAGATATCTGTCTCACTTCTGCACACAGCAGAGTTCCCTCATTTATCTAAGCAATGCAAGGAAGCAGAGACTAAATGCAGACACAAACTAAACCCTTGTTACAGTGAGAGGATTCCTAGAAAAAAATTGTAGGAAAAATCATGTCAAAATGGTTTACCTTTGAATCTAACACCTTACAGCAATATTAAAAACTGGAAAACCATGTGGCACATTTATTTGAAACGTATAATAATAAATTCTTTCAGTTATAGACATTGCTTCACTTAAGTGAGCCTTCTGCAAATTTACCAGGTTTTAACCATCTTTCAGAGTAGCAAGGGAGGTGACTCAGGCTACACGGAGGCTTGGAGACAGCCTAAGTCATGGCTAGACCTTCATTGTCACCTAATGGCACCTTCCCCTCTACCTTTGTTCCTATCCATCCACTACTGTCTGTGATTTTACAATCACTATTAGTTCCTTGGTACATCTGTTTTCAAATCTCACTTCAGCTAAAGATGAGGGAAGCTGTTGGGGACAATGTAGGCTGATTTTCATATTGCAGGATATAGAATGTTTTTATGCAGCTCCTGTCCAGAACTTTTACATTTGAATTGTCACACAATTACCCAGAGGAGTGGGTGAAGAGACATAGTGATGGAATGTCAGATTAGCTAAGCAGGGTTGTGCCTGGTTTGTACTTGGATGGGACACAGTCTGGGTACACCAAGTGCTGTAGGCTTACCCTGCTCCAGCAGCGGGGGTTGGATTTAGATGATCTTTTGAGGTCCCTTCCAACCTGTTAACTGTCTGTGTCTGTGTTTATATCTGTGTCTGTGTCTAAAATAAGAAAATGCCTAAAGTAAAGCACACACATTAGTGGTTTGGTAGTGCAAGTCTGTGTATGCTGGTGATATTGGCTAATGTGCATGTTTCCATGAAATTTGTCAACACGCTGGTCTTAGGAGACTTTTCATTCTTTTTTCAAATGAAATTGAAATGCACTGATTGTTTAGATGTATCATTTTCCTCTCCTTGTTTTGGATTACACATACTACTTTCTTTCTCACCTCACATCTTCCTTGCTCTTGATGGCAAAGCTAACATCAGAGCAGACAGAACTAGTCCAAGATTTAAGGGTGACAGAGCCCTGGAACAGGCTGCCCAGGGTGGTTGTGGAGTCTCCTTCACTGGCGATATTCAAGACCCGCCTGGATGAGTTCCTGTGTGACTTAGTCTAGGTGATCCTGCTGTTGCAGGCGGTTTGGACTAGATGATCTTTTG
>JAOXOE010000001.1:87455994-87468146 GCA_028565055.1 Phoeniculus purpureus
CCGCCTGGATGAGTTCCTGTGTGACTTAGTCTAGGTGATCCTGCTGTTGCAGGCGGTTTGGACTAGATGATCTTTTGAGGTCCCTTCCAATCCGTTATGATTCTATGATTCTAAGATTTCCCTAAGTGATATTTCTGAAGCAGAGCAGGTGCAGATGAGGCAAAAGGATCAGCCAAATTTTAAGAAGTCGGATGGTACTGTGCAACAAACAGAAGCAAAAGGAACGATTTCAAAGCACAAAATCAGGTCCTTTTATTTATGTAGAACGCACCAATCCGCAGAATCTGAAATGGCTGGTTGCGTAAACATAGGCTTTTGATCATAGTTTTATTTTCCATGGGCTGCAATACCTAAATCAGGAGAGCTGTAAACATGACATACAGGTTGATTCATTTCAGAAGAGACACTGGAGGATATGGAAGCTGTAGTTTATATTATCCAGTGAAAAATCTTACCATTAACTTTACTCTCAGAGCATTGTCTCTAGCTGCAGGTGGGGAAAAAGATAGTAAGCAATTTTGTCATAAGCTTTTTTTACATATTTTTCCCTGAGTTGATTTCTCTGTCTTCTTGTAAATTTAGTAAACTATACAAAAATGAGATATCAGTTCATCATGTTTCTTTTGTTTTAGCTGTCCTATGAGATCTATGAAAAAGCAAGCTTGCTAAAATGATCATGTCAGTGACGGTGAAACATCAAGCTTGTAGCTTCTCCAAGACCCTACAGAGTGCTTTCATAGAAATCTCCTGTTTAAATTACTGCAGGAGTGAGATCACTCAAAGATCTAAAATTGCTCCAATTTCTCACACAATCCTTCACTCCTCAGTACTGTTCAGGCAACACCAATTAAATACCAATTAAAACTGTAAAAGCTTTTAAAAAGAATGCCTTTCTATTCTACAGTGCTCTCCAAAATGCTATGAATGTACATAAAAACAGCTTAGCTGCACATATGTCTGTGTGGATACATGGGGCTAAACTTCTAATTAACTCCCCTAGGCGTAGAAAACATAGAGAACAACAGAAACCAATATAGCTACATGTTCTAAAACACTGCTGCAATGGCAAAATTTTTCATTTTTTTCCAAAAAACCATAAGATTTTCTTCTACATGTTGTATCAAAGTAGAATTATAAAGTGACTACTAGATACTAACAAGGAGATCCTACCATGGTGATGTCAATGGCAAAGCTAATGCTGTCTTCCATGGAGTCATGGCCTCGTGTAGAATTTCGTAACTTGTTTGTTCTGGTAATTTATTTATGTTTAAGTGAAAGAAAAATGATTAAAAATGTAATTGCACAGCCTTCTGGTCTTTCTTCCCTGGTGCTAATGCCTTATGTTGAGACTATGCTCCAAGAAAGGATATGGCTTCCAGTGACTAATTCCGACAGCTAAAGAGGAGCTGCAGTGATTGAAAAGGTATAAGAAGCATTAGTCAGGCCCCTTTATACCTAACTTTATCTCCAGAACGGTTTGGCACAGCATAAACTGGAGCCACGCAATCAGCCCAGCTTCCCACGTGCCTCAGACAGCTGCTGAGTACAGAATCTGCCTTCACCAGCTGCTAGAGAGGTCTTCCCAAATATCACTTGCTTCCAATGTTCCTGTTTGACTGCTCGCCTGCCTGGTAAATACTTCATCCATGTCCTAGGGTTAGGGTAACCCCAAGCACAAATGCAGGCTGGGAAAAGTAAATATTGAGAGCAGCCTTGCAGAGAACTTAGGGGTCACAGCAGAAGAAAAGCTGGACATAGGTCAAAAGTGCATGAGTATATCCCAGAAAGCCAACCACATCCCGGGCTGCATCAAAAGAAGCATGGCTGTCAGGTTGAGGGAGATGATTCTCCCCCTCTGCTTTTGTGACACCCCACCTAGAATACTGAATCCAGCTCTGGATTCTCCCAACAAAAGAAGGATATGGAGCTGTTGGAAAGGGTCCAGAGGAGGGTCACAAAGAGGATCAGGGGACTGGAACACCTCTTGTATGAGGACAGGCTGAGAAAGTTGGGAGTTTTGCAGCCTGGAGAAAAGCAGGTTCCAGGCAAACCTTATTGGACCCTTCCAGTACTTAAAACTGGCTCACAAGAAAGCTGGGAAGGGACTTTTTACAAGGCTCTATGGTAATAGAACAAGGGTTAACTGTTTCAAACTGAAAGAAATTTAGATTAGAAATTAGGAAGAAGTTCCTCACTATGAGGGTACTGAGACACTGGAATAGGTAGCCCAAGGAAGTTGTGGATGTGTCATTACTGGAGATGTTTAAGGCTAAGGATAGGGCTTTGAGCAGCCTGCTGTAGTAAGAGGTGGCCCTGCCCATGGCAGAGGGGTCGGAACTAGATGATCTTTGAGATAGCTTCCAAATCAAACCATTCTATTATTACCTCTAAAGAGGCAACCCCAGACAGTGACATTTCTTCATAACGTCATGGGAGGTTCTTTCTAACTGCCTTGGTGATAAAGTAGAAAACACGTACTGATGACATTACTGTGGACCCTCTGCCACAAATAGGTGCAGATTTATTGTTCCAACTTGTACTTAATATTGCAGTCATTTCTACCTCTGCAGAGTTATCCCTAAGATAACACTGGAACATTCTGAGGAGCAGAAAGAGAAACTGTATTGTGGCAGCCAATAATCACAGTGATAACAATTTCACTGTTCAGCAGACCATACACACACACACACACACACACACACACATTTAAAATCCAATCTAAGAACAATATCTTGATGACAAAAGGTTACCAAAATGTACCACAGATCCAAATGTATTTTTCTACTCATTCAGTGGGTGCCACTTCATCAAAAGAAGTTCTTTTCATTTTAATTCTTCTGTTCCTTTTGGTATGCCAGCAAGGCTTCTTTTTGTTTTTCACTGTCTCTGTGAATTACTTCTCTTCACCACTTGCTAAGCCCCAAAGAGATTGGCAGGCTTGACCATTTTGCTGCCAGTTTTCTTCTGCAGCTTCAAGCAAGGTCTTCTGTAACATTCTCAGTTCCAGTCTCAGAATGGGCTGTTCAAGAATGAGCAATGTAGGAGTTAAACATGTTCCTACCTGTCAGTCTCATGAGTTCTTTGGCAGCCACAATCTCTGGCAAGGTCAGTGATAATTGCATTCATGGGGAAAATCTACAAAGGCCAGCATTCAGCAGAAAATCCACTTTCTTAACTTCCAAAAAAGAAGCTGGCAGTGAGCATTCTGCTTCAGTAAAGAGTTTTAATTTCTCATCTGATGTTTTAAATGCCAGCAAGCTTAAAATACAATATTGTGCATATATTCATGTGTGTCTTCACAGAGAGACAGAACAACTCCGACAAAATTTTCTGTTCATCCTGGCATTGTTTTAATAGGCCACTTCAAGTGTCAGACCCCTTTGGCTATGTATCAAAGGAAGAAGAAATTAAATGTTACTAATGGAGGGCCAGTATCCAGAACAGGAATCACGACATCAAAACAATATAAATCCAGTCTTCCTTGAGTCCAGGGGTGCTTTCTTACTCTGACATAACATCATCCTGATGGTTAAGAATTAGTTAAAGTTTGGCTAGAGAACAATGGAATCATAAAACTGCTTAAGTTGGAAAAGACCTTTAAGACCATCAAGTCCAACAACTAATCAAACTGTACCAAGTCCACCACTAAACCATGTTCTTGAGCACCATATCTCCATGCCTTTTAAACACATCCAGGATGACGATTCAATCACCTCCCAGGACAGCCTGTTCCAGTGCCTGATGACCCTTTCAATGAAGACGTTTTTCCTAACGTCTAATCTACCCTTCCCCTGGTACAACTTGAGGCTATTTTTTCTTGTCCTGTCACTTGTTAGTGGTGAGAAAAGACCAACTATCCATGCAAGGTTTTCCTCTGCCAACCCACTTCCATTCCCGTGGGCACTTTCTAAACTGATTTGTCACTAGCAGCTTTTATAGTGTTATCACATGCATTCTGATACTGAGGAGTCCTTGTAGTCTAGCTCTTGAAGCCATGAAATTATCTGAGAATCTGCTTTTACCTTATCGTAAGAAAGAAACATAAGTAGAATCATAAGAAAGAAAAAGTAACATTCAAAAAGGGCAATTTTAGCCAGGTAAAGCCACTTCAGCTTGCTTTAGAGACTTCCAGTGATCACATCCTAATTTACCTGCAATAAGTTTGGGTCAGCAGCACATTTTGGTAACTATCTGCCAGGAAAGTATTGCCACAAGGTTTGGCAGTACTAGAAGTATAACAGACTTTGCCTTGCTGGGCTAGGATAAAGATGTATAGATAAGGAAAACAGCTGTTCTGTACCAAAGAGGAAAAGTTTAGAATTTAGCTTAATATTTTTTCAGATGTCACTTAAATATTTTAGCATTCAACACAATGTGATAACTGGTGCTAGATACATTTGTCACTGCTCCAAAGCATTTCTGTGTATAGAGAGTTCATAAATACACGTGGCAGTACTTCCCACGTGCTGCCTCACTGACACATAATACATTCTTCACAAGTAAGAAACCAATGGACAGCAGAACAGGTTAGTGAGAAAGAAAACACATTTGTTCTTACATTGGTTTAGTTAACAGCAAAAATAAAGGATTCCTGTGGGAGCCACTGCTCTGCCCCCAAAGCCAGGCTGCAGAACTTTGTGTGGCCAGAACGCATGTCCATGTGAGGGGAAGAGGGAGCTTTCTAGCTGTGAAGACGGATGCTGGGTGAGACAGCAGTGGGAGGGGGTGGCATATTAGAGCACTCACTTTAGTGTCTTGGCTTCTTGCCAGTGGTATAGAAGTTGAGAAATCATTTGTCACAAGGATAAAAGCCCAATACACTGCTCTGGGTGAGATGTAACCTGACAAACAGTCTCCTGTGACTGATGCATTTGAACTACTAATACACTTTATAAAAATGCCCTTTTTTCTGACAGCTAGAAGCCTTTTTTTTTTTTTTGCTTAGTTTTTCTGCTTGTTCATGCTGAGCTTTCTGAGTTCCTAGATATCAGGTTGCTTGGCAAGGAAGTGGGCAGGGCAATTCTCTTTCATGCTAGTTTGACACCACAGTTTTAGGGGGAAACAAGCAAAACAAAGAATTAGAAACATTGTTAATATTACTGTTACTTAGTATCTCTTTTTTCCTCTTGTTTTTTTTTCTTTTTTTTTTTTTAAATACAGTCAGTTGGCCAGCAGGAACTTCATTTATAACTGCCAATTTAACAGTTCATTTATTTCATTGAAGCAGTGAGACACAACAGGGGTGTGATTAGTGCTCCTGATAGCTAAAGCCAAGCAGGTTATGAGATAAACTGTGCATTTCACAATCTAGAAAAAGAACTGAAGTTAAATGTTTAACCAGCCTCATTCAAGTTCTGTAATTCATCTTGATTTTAGATATGTATGATAATGAACACATCCTTATGCATTTATCTACTTGAAAATGTTTGACAGAAAATAGGATACAGAAGTATTCTACATATTCTACATATAGAAGGTATAGCATATAGCTGCCTGTCTAACTCATGGGCAGGGAATGCATCCATCATCCACACTCTCCAAGAGTTCCTCTGAGCATGCAATCCTCACACACGTGTATACAAACAAACTGGATCCCACTCAGCAAGAGACTGCCTTTTTCTTAGTTGTTATGAGTAACCCTATTAATCAGTTTCATTAAAAGCTTCTCTAATACCTACTTCTTCTGTGGCAGGTCCATTCATCTCTCATATATGATGCTTCTACTAAGACATGTAATAGGTATTTGGCAGACAGGGAACTGCATCATGGAGGACAGAAATTACAGAATTCATTTTCTCATTTATTACATCATATTGCTCATTTCCATCCCCCAAATGTTGTTGTCTGTAATGTTCTTTGTCCTGTTGAGCTCCCAAAGCTCCACTGAAAAGCAAAAATATATTTTTAAACTGAAATATTTTTAAAGAACAATTTTTATGATTGTTCTGAAGACTAAATAATATTCCTTTAGCATTGTCACTGGTATACGAAAGAGCCTTTGTCACTGTTGTGTGATTGATTCCTTCTACTGGTTCTTTATCCTTCTTCTAAGGCCTTGACTGAAACGGTAATGGCCCGTTCTTGAGATCCTCTTCTGCACTTCTATTGGTCATTGCCCTGGAGAGATGTGATGGGTCAACCTTGGCTGGTTGACCCACCAAGCAGCTCTATCACTCCCTCTCCTCAGCAGGACAGGAGGGAGAAAACAAGATGGGAAAAAACCCAGACCCAACTTATGTTGGGCAGTTTAATAAAGATGGATCTGGCTCCATCCAACATGGAGGCAACACTCACAAAAGCCACCACTGCAGCCCCACCACCACCAATACCTTGCCACACAAACCATAACTCCTAAGGAGTCTGAAAACATGCATGTTTCTGAAAGCTAAGGCACTGTATTTACAAAGATTTACAAAGAGGACTTTAAAGGTACTAAAGAGGACCTAAAGGTATCTATGATTACTGCAAGTGTAAATTGACCCACTGGACTATTCTATGACAAATCAAGTTTTTCCAGTTGTGTGTCACTCAGCTGGCCCATGCTGAGAGGTCAAGTACTTCAAAGTGTCTCCCTAGCTGGTTAGGATGTAGACATATACAGGGGGCAGCTCTATCAGAGTGCAAATCCTGTAAAACTTGCAATAAGGTCCTGTGGTTTGCTGTCTTTGCAGAATGACAGAGATGCCTCCATGCAGACACTCTGCATTTCTGACTTCTCAGGCTGTTGTTCTGCAACATCCTCATCATAGGGAAATGTTGACTCCATGTTGGACCCATTGCCAGTCAATACTGAAGAAATCAGTGATGGTGATATAGCCTTGGTGAAAGAATGGGGAAAAGTTGCTGCATGATGGAATTTACAGCCAAAGAGAGGAACGAGATTATGTGAAACAACTCTGCAGGCACTAAGTTAAAAATGAGGAGAAGGTGCTCCAGGCACCAGTGCAGAGATTCCCCTGCAGCCTATGGAGGTCCACAGTGGAACAGATATCCACTTGCAGCCCATGGAGACTCCCATGCTAGAGCAGGTGGATGCCTGAAGGAGGCTGTGATCCCATGGGAAGCCCTAAGTGGAGCAGGCAGGACCTATGAACCCAGGGAGAAAGAAGCCCACATTGCAACAGATGCACTGGCAGGACTTGTGACCCTGCAGGTGACCGAAGCCAGAGCAGTTAATTAAATGCTGCAACCCATGGAAGACTCAAGTTGGAGAAGTTTGCAGAGGACTGTCTCCCATGAGGGGGACCCACACTGGATCAGGGTGTCGTGGGTTGAATCCCAAGATTAAATTAACCAATTCATTTAGTTGATGTGCCAATGGGCCTAAACAAAAACATCTTTAAAGTCCTCTTTGTAAATCTGAACGTGCTGCCTTTGCCTTCAGGAACATTCATGTTTTCAGACCCCTGTTGTTAGGTTTATGTGGCAAGTTATTCTCACTGTTTTTTGCACACTTTCACTAGTTTTTCTTAATAGGTTTGGCTGTGTCAAAGAGGAGAAGAATGGGTGATTATTTACTCCACAGAGAAATATGCTACATAGGTTTGTCCCAGGGTCCTGAATCTAACTCCAGTTTAACTATTGTTTTAAAGAACAGCATACACCAGAATAAAGTAAGAGTTCTGGGCCAAAAGAAGGCTGCAGCATCCTTCAGTTAACCCTATTTTAGATGCAAGAGGTCTGATTTATCTGCTGTTAGGGGTATTATCCTTGCCATCTGAAATAAAACAACTCCACAATCAAAATGTTTACTTAGCATATCTGATTTTATTTTAACATCAGTATTCACCAAATAGAACATTATTTATTGTGAGGATTATCCAAAAATGAGGGTTATTAGTTTGAGTGATTGCTCAAATGACCTAGATCTGGTGGTTGTTTTCAGTGGTCTCACAGTGTGTCATGGCTGTGAACAAATGGGAGCAGGTATATTGTTTTAACCATCACTACAGTTACAATCAAATCCTTTGTCACCTTCCAAAGGGGATGGACAGCTCTTGACACGGAAAATTTTAAACTTCATGGAAAGAGCTCAAGCACACCATTGTCTGTAGCTCTTCAGTGGACACCTATGGAGCCTCTACTGCAGACCTAAGTCTGGCTTTCACCCCATGCAGCTTGAGAGTGTTGCTGCTTCTTTGCAGAGAAGAGATGCTGCTGAAATGTGAAACAAGGATGGACTTCCATAATTCACCTGAAATGTTCTAATGAAAAGGTATGTGAAACCTGCAGGTTCCCCTTCAAACAATATTTTGGTGATTATTCTACTCTCTGAGCTGCTCTAAGCAGCCCAGATTAGGCTGAGCATGACTGGAAGAACATTAGCCTACTCTGTAACAAAGGTGCAAATCCCAGCAATATTGCTGCAAGAGGGAACGCTTTGGAGTGGTGCTGGCATACTTCTGTTACTAAGGCAGGTTTGGGAGAACCAGTGCTTTGATACCTGGGGCACTCTGTTAAAATTAAGACTTCTTGAAAAAAATTATTATTCTTTCAAAATGAAAGAGAATTATAACCCTTTTGTCCTAATGATAGGGGAAAGGTTTTAAATTCCTGAGTGTTCCCTCCCTCTAGCCCCAAAATTTTTGTAGCTGCGGCACTGAATGCAGTCCCATTATTTTTAATGATACATCAGGAGTGGGTAGAAGAATAGCATACCATAAAGCACAAGCTACACCCTTGGAAATCACCGAGCTCTTCAAGAAGCCACCAACGGGTTAAACAGTGACCTGACCAATTTGCTATGGCTCATTTGGTCTATGCTAATTGTTTCAAATGCTCACTTTGTGGCATATTCTTTACTGTGCTGATGGGAGTGAAGCATATTCCTTTAGCGCAGGGATTCAAGGTTACATTTATACGGGAAAGACTTCCCCGAAAAAGTACGGGCGTAACTCAATGGTACTGTGTAAATAGTTATTAAGCTTCACCATTTATCCAGTTTAAGGAAATACATGAAATAAATACTTTCCAAATCCTTTTGCTTTGCTTGATTTTTCAATGTCATGCTTTTTTTTCTCTATTCTTCTGAAATGTCTAAAGTCAAATTGTTTCTTTCCCATTACCAGGCTTTTGTGTCTGCCTGTCTGGTACGTGGCTTTTCTTTTATCCCTTTGGACCTTGACCTGGTAGTCATTATTTTGTCTTTTATCTTCATCTTCTTTCCCCTTTATTTTTTCTTCTTTTTTTTATTAGACTAGTCAGCCTTGATATTAGTCTTCCGAAAGCTACTATCTATTACACTGTCAGCAATGCAAGCTGCCTTACAGTAGGCCAAGTGTCAACAGAAGGTGAGGCAGAAAATCAGCCACAATCTAAAGCTAATTACCCTGCCTAGAAGTTAATTAAATACTTGTTAGGAGCAGCAGGGTAGATCCTAATTAAACTTGTCTAATAACAGTATGCTGACATACTCTGACACTGGGAATTCCTACAGGGTTTAAATAATTGTACAAAGGGCAATAATACCTGTCACATCATGGTGTGCAGGCAAACACCGAAGATGCACATTTCTCAGTATTTTCTGTACCAATTTGCCACATATTGTGCACTTCGCATGGGTTTAATTTACACGTTTTAATTTTGGTGCCCTGGATCTTTCTAGATGATCTTGCTGTTGCTGATCCAAAAGAAAACCATGCCAAAGGGTCACTAGTATTTAATTGTATCATTTAATACACAAACCTGCTGATGATGATGCCACCAGAATCCTTAAGTAAAGCCTTCTCTTTCAGATTTCAAGACAGTAGTGATTTTACCTGAAGTGGATGGGTAATGCTGGCACATTTGCCCACCTCCCCACATTCTCAAAGGGACAAATCCTGCACCCACCTACAGGATGGGAATTTTGCCCACTGCATTTCTCATTCGTGGATGTGCCACTGACAGACTTCTACTCCCATGCTAAGCCTGTCTTAAAACAACATCTCTTTAAATTACTCAGATCTTCATTTACATTCAAAACAAAAGAGGAAACCACTAATAGGTGTAACTGCCAGCTGAATTGAAGGGAAAAGGAGAGAAAATGCAGGAGAAGGGGCTGATAACAGAGAAAATCTCTCTCTTCTGCTTATTTCCAACCTTTTGACAGGCTAAAAATATTTTTGTTTCCAGACAGGAAAACACAATTTGCCATCATTTGAAATAAACGAAGGTTCACCACAAACCACAGCAGGGCTTTTGTCTAGTTGTTTTTAAGGGATTCTCTATGCCAGCAGTTTTAATGCTGGTTCAAAACCTGCCATTTGACCAGGTTCTGTTTTTCAACTGATGAGTTGTCACACTGCCTTGCGTGAGGGTTAATCCCTCATTGTGTTGCCTGTGCCACCGCAAAGAAGGACGGCAACGACAAATATGCAATTGCTGATAAAGCTTGTCTCTTCTCGAAAAGCCCCGAGAGGCTGTGCTGCATGCTGATGGTTGTTTACCGCAGCAAAATGCTGAATGTCAGTTTTAGGAAAGCGGTATTTTGAAACTTTTTGCCATTTCTTCTAGTAAACCAGTTTGATTTCTCACCATTCCTTTAGCACGCCTGGCTCAATCATCCTTTCTAATAAGGGGGTTAGGGCTCTTGGGTGGTAACCATTAATGGATGCTTGAAAGTAGATTTGATGTTCCCATCATTAGACCATACTTGAAATGCCATGTCAGTGAAACTAATGAAATGGAGTGCCGTGACGTGAAACTAATCAGACATGAGACAACTTTAGAGGGGGGAAAATAAGAGACCTGCAAAGATTTAAGCCAATCAGAGCGCTCTCATTTTGCACCCTTTCCCTGAACAGCAAGGATTAATGGAAAGATATAAGCACTCTGATCTTTTCTGGCAAGACTGTTGTAGAAATAATCAATTAACCTTGGGAGATCAAATTGACAGAGCTTAAGCGTGAAGTTATTTAAAACGCCAGATTATCTAGGCAGATGAATACATTTGTTGTAACACTAAAAAGAAAATGAAAGTATTTTTCCAAACTTCATTTTTCTGAACTGATTTAACATTATTTCCCCAGGAGTCGACACTGCCTTTTCCAGTGTGCACTTTAACACATTAGAACAAAATGAGATTTTATGTACTCCATAAAGAGAGTAGAGATTTTTCTCTCTTCCTTCATGGAATAGGAGGGTTATTATAGAAAATAGCTTATAGTAACCTCAGGCTTTTAGCTCTTTACTTTTGTTTATTTGACAATTTTATTATTTGGGTTCGTGGTGATTTTGGTTGGTTTGCATTCTGGCTAAATCATCTTCTGCTCCATCGATGGAATAAAAATTCCATTTGTCCTCAAAAATACAGAGAATGTGACATTTTTTCTAACATTGATTATTTTTATCAAATACAGGAGTCCAGTCAGATGGTTTTTAAACAGTCAATTTAACTTCATTTGGTTTGAAGAGATAGCAATTTTACTTTATAAAAATGCTCTAGAGTGTGTCATTCAGAATAGTAACCTCTCTACTGAAATACATAAAGTTCTAGCAGCATCAGCAATGTCTGTATACTCAAAGGTAAGCACAGATTCACACAGATTTGTACACAGGATCATGTCCTTCCTTTAAAGAGAATTTGTGAACAACCCCATTGACTATTGGTACAGACCTATAATTACAAGAATAGCACAAATTTTACCATGTGAATGAATTGGTTGTTAAAGTGCAAAAGTTGTTGCATTTAATTTCCTCATTCATTCATACTTTCATATCTTCCATAGACTCATAGAATCATTAGAGATTGGAAGGGACCTCGAAAGATCATCTAGTCCAATCCCCCCGCCACAGCAGCATCACACAGGAATATATCAAGGCGGGTTTTAAACGTCTCCAGAGAAGGAGACTCCACAATCCCCCTGGGCAGCCTGTTCCAGTGCCACATTACCCTCCTATGTTCCAGCTTACACCCACTGCCCCTTGTACTACCACTAGATGACAATGAGAAGAGCCTGGCTCCATCCACCTGCCACCCAGCCACTCCAGATGTGGTCTCAGCAGTGCAGAACCTCTCTTGATCTGCTAACCACCCCACTTCTGATCCACCCCAGGATGCTGTTGGCCCTCTTGGCAACAAGAGCACACTGCTGGCTCATGGTCATCCTGCTGGCCACCAGGACCCCCAGGTCCCCTTCTCCTACACTGCTGTCCAACAGGTCAGTCCCCAG
>JAOXOE010000001.1:87468246-87539175 GCA_028565055.1 Phoeniculus purpureus
GGACTATGCATACAAATAGTTCTCAAAGATAATCTGCGATAAAAATGACTCCCCACTGACAGATTCCTTTCCATTAATGCAACTTGAAGATTCAGGGTTATACATCACCAGAACTCATGAAGCATGTTTGAGCTTGTCAGCTAGACACAAATAGGGTGAGAAAAACTTTGGAACTTACTAAGTACGAAGCTGAGGTAGAGGCATCTTGTCAAATCTGTGCCTATTGCCTTGATATCTGTATTATCTTTTTTGTTTGTTTTCTTTTTTTAAAGGAATACATGTATTTCACCAGATGTCTCAAGCCAGATGATTTTTTTTTAATTCTAGGATGGATTTATTCCTTATCAAAGTATTTTCTGAACCTGAAGAATGGGACAATCACACATTCCAGCATTTCCCAGCATCTTATTAGAAGCTGTCATTCTCTCCACTTTAACTGGAGAGCTGATAATTTGGGAATTTACAATTACAGAGTTTTTAGATGTCAGCCAAACAAATTGCTCGGAACGTGCTGGACATCTTTAAATCTATTGCTGAAGCCTTTTAAAAGCGTATTTCATGATATACATCAGGAGTAATTCAGATACAGCTCATTCTGTTTTGCAGGACATGGGTAGATTAGGTGATTTCTTATGGTCCATCTCTATTTTCCACAAGCCTATGAGTATGCCTATTACCCAGCCAAAGAAGGTAATGAAGCATGGATAGGTGCCAGAGATAACTTTTAATCCAGTTTAGGCAATAAGAGCACTGAAGATTTTACTGTCTTTTTAGAGCTGTAGAGGTTTTCTGGCATCCAGGATGCATAATCACAGGCTCCATTATTCTAATGTGCCATTTCCCGATATCTTCACCTCTACCATGTTTTCTTTCTATAAAGTCAACAACATTTAATAGGTAAACCTCACTGGACACCTGGCTATTTTTTTCCATCAAGATTACTAGAAGGTTCTTACTATGCCTAAGTTTAGATGGGACAAATCTTGTCCAGAGTGGGCATCACATAGCAAGCTTTGAGCCCAGATTCAACTGAATTGTTGCAGATTAGTAGATCTGCATGATTAGCAGAACTGATTGCTGTCTCTATGCATGTCCCTAGTCTGCAGAAAGTGAAAGAGAATATGACATAGCTTAAACTAAAATGAGAAAATGACTGACTAATTGACTACATCAAGATTTACCTAGATACCTATCAAAGAGAAGAGTTCTTCAGGGATTCCTCCTGTATCCCAAAAACGTTTATTTCCAGAAAAAGAAGACTGCTAAAAAATGATGGGTACTGCACTTTATAATCACTCTTTGTATATTTTGGTCTCTGTTTTTATTTTCAGAACTGGTTTTAAAAGATAACCAATAAACTGATACTTCTGCAAAATTTTAAGGCTCCACAGTCCGTGAAAGAAAATACGAGCATTGGAAGGCATCAAGCAAAGTCTTTTTATTAATAGCATACTCAGTTACCAAAGCTTAGCTGACATATATTAACTTCCACTGTGGTCTCTTTATTTTTAGTCCAAGGCTTTAATTTCTTAAGCCAGACCTTGCAGCACTGGACAAAACAACTCAATAAAACCAATTTGGATACAATACTCAGAGCTGGTACTTACTGCAATATCCAGTGTTGGTGACAGGCTGTCTGGAGTCCTGCCAATGCTGATTTAGCAGTATATGCCAGCTCGGCGAGTCAGAAACAGTTTTCACATGTGCCAGCTCAATTGTGCAAGGTTGCTCAGAAATCCCTTTCAATTTCCAGGCATAATAATTTCTGTGTTTCCCATCTACTTTCCTTAGGAGAAAGCAACAAAGGAAAAGAGAAGCATCAATAGAATGGCTTTTACTATCAAATTTGTAACCTGCTCCGGGAGGTCACTGCTTGGGAAATATTTCACTGTAAATGAATATTTAGGTCATGTGATAGTGGGTGCAGCTCTTTGTCATTCATGTCTGCAAGAGAGAAAAATAGTAATGGAAAACAGTAAGTGCTATGGAACAGCAGGAATAAAAGGGTTTGCTTAGGAAAAAAGGAATTGAAGACAGATTCAGGAATGTATAGTGTAATACCATGTGAATTTATCCTTCGTGTCACCTCTGAGAGCAAAAGAGAAAGAGGGTAGCATAGGTGTGATCTTCTTAAACATGTATTTAATGAAATGATCTGATAACTGTATAGTTGTTGGGATAATTCTTTCTCTGAGTATAGAATGAATGTGCAGAAAATTCCAGTTTCATTCTAATTCCTGCAGAGTTCTTCTGTTCAGCTCAATGTGACACAAGAAAACAGCATTTTTAAGAACCAGGCCAAAATAGCTATTCATCGTTTGCCTAGGACAGACTCATTACTGACTGGTTGCATAAAAAGCAAATTATAATTTAGTCCTTAGAGCAACCAGAACCCAACTGGAATAGGCTTATACTGCTGGATTTTAAAAAATAGTAATAAAACTGGGTAAGAGGATAAAGTGTACGTTGTAACAGTCACTGAAATCAGTAACCATCAGTTTCTAAGTGCCCATGACAGGACTGGTACAGTGTAGAACAATGAAGAGTTCCCTTCTACTCAGATTTCCATATAAGGAAATTACAATCTCAGTAAGAGAACCATCATTTGAACATTTAAGCCGTGTTTCCTACCCCAAAATCTAGTTATAATAGATCACCGGAAAAAGCAATTATCTATTCCCAGGCTTTGAATGAATAACCAGCATGCTCAGTAACGCTGTTTCTTCCTGGGAGTGAAGCACCTCCTTGTGCTCCCACCTGTCTTTTTCAGTTGACAGATGACCCTTAATTCCTGTGGGTTTAAGAGACAGATAGCTTCCTGCCATTTTTAACCACTGAAAAATTCCTCTTAGCATTTTTGTACCACTCTCTCTTTTCTGCTTCCACCACTGACTCTAACAAAGCTGGCTGACCTTCCCATCAGAATTCATTCTTGATGAGGTCTTTTATTTAATGTCCCACATTTGCACACCATCAAGCAGGTCTCTGGACCTACAGCCTAGTTTATGTCATTCTAATCACTTGAAACACTGAATGACAGTCTCCTCTATTTTCTTCTAGACATTATTTACCTTCTACACTTCTCCAAAAGGAAACATTCAAGAGTTCTTAGCAGCTGATGAGGTGCTTATAACAACCACTTAGAACAAGCAATGAAGAAAAAAGGCTTTTTTAATAGTGACCCACTTCCTCCTTCAATATGTCTCACAACAAAAACTGAAATAAAAGGAGGCAAGTTTAAAATTATTTTAACACTGTGAATGGAAACAAGTCATTTTAAAAAAGTCATTGATTTAAATTAAATTTCAGTGTATTTTAATCCAAAGCAATGGCAGTGTAAGCAGGCACTGTCAAACCAATATAGGGTGGGGTGCTTCAGCTTCACCTTTAAAATACCTGTCTTGAAAGACACACAAAAAGTGTAAGTCAAAAAATGTCCGAAACTATAACATTAAACATATCCTCAAGTAGAAAAACTGGACACAAAAGCTGATTTTGCAGGTGTCCAGTTAATCTGTTGTGTACAAGGTTGGTTGTTTTATAACCACATTACAATGCTGCAAAATATAGCTGCTGAAAGGATTCAGACTTCTCTGAGAAAAATGTAGCAGGTGTCGTTGAAAATACTGCACCACATAATAACACTACTAGTGTCATAGTGACATATTATGCCTGATAAGAGGTCTGGCAGTCTGTACAGGTTTTCTACTGAGCTTTGCAAATACATAATGGGGATAGAGAGTACTATGCCCTCCTTGCAGGGCATAGTCTTGGCAAGGCAAAGACTTTGAAGCAAAGTAGATTAATAGTTTAGATTTTGGTTTTGAATTATATATGTATCTTCACCCAGGGATATATTCAGGGTCAAAAGACATAGGGTCCAGTAAACTTCAGCTTAATCAGGTATAACCTGAAACCCAATATTAAATTAACTTGTGGTGGTGTCCTTTGCTAATCAGTCTCTGTTATCTTTTCTAAACCTGAACTCTTATTACTGACAAAATGTCATAACACATTTCTGCACAGTTGCTGAGGAAAGTGAATGTGTTGGTCAAATGACTTTCAATATAAAATATCTAACATTCTGCAATAGCAGCTTTGAAATGATTGACATAATAGGGAAGGTTTGAACAGCAGTAGTTAATCTCATCGCTGGCAAAAGCAGTGCTGGGCACAGTGTGTTAATTATGTTGTCTACACAGGTTGCAGTTCCTTATGATATTTGTCTACGTGTGTGCAATTTTTAAAAAAAGAAGAAAAGTGACAACATGGGATTTTAATAGGGATGGATCACTGAATTTCCAGAAAGAATATAGCTGGTATTGTCAAGGATTCCCAATATAAATGCACAACAGTGACACAGCTATTCCCGTGTCTTAATCTATTCCTGCAAGCAAAGAGTTGAATAAGTCAAATAAATTAACTTGGAGGACATAAAACCATCATCCACTGAACTGGGTATTATTCCAAAACCTAAGGGGTGTAAGGCAAGGTGACCATTGACCTGTAGAGAGAACAGATACAACAGTTGAGCTAATGTGCAGTGATTGGAGCGTGGGAGACAGTCTGGTGCAGTCATGCTTTTTTTCCTGGTTTGTCTTAAACTGATTTTAGCAGCAGAGCTGATTTTTGTTCTTTTGAGGAAAATAAACTGGCATATATTGGAAATCAGTCAGTCAGAAACTTTCCCTCAATTGCTATTAAAGGAGCTTGTTGAGAAGAATTAGAGTTGGAAGGTATCCATGATAGGACAAATAATATCAGGGTCCAGAGTCTGGTTAGGAAAGAGCACCATGAGATAGCACCGTGTTTGTAAAGCTATTGCTGTTTCTTCTCCATCAGATACCTTCTCTCAAAAAGCCCAAGTTGTTCTATCACACTTGAAGAGAAAAGCACTGAGTCTGTGTGAGAGCAGCCTCTTACAGTGGCCCTTTGGGGCAACCTTCAGTATATATTTTGAAGTATATAAGTTTGGGTTGTTATTTTTTCCCTCTTGTTTTTCTCTTCATTATTCGTTACACTTACACAGCATTCTAACATCTAATAACCTGTCTTTAGACAAAAATTACTAGGAAAGTTGAAACATGTAAATAGTCTTAAGTAGAATTGTTAGGGTTTGGATAAAGAAGCTCTCTGAATTTTTTACTTTAGTCTCTATTCTGTCTCTGATTTGCTATACAATGTTGAAGACAACATTCTTCCCAGATTTTACAGTGACATCACTTTGATTCTGTCCTGTCTAATGAGCATATCCTCTGCCTTTTCCCCTACTACTCAGATAGTGAGATCCTATTCCTACTGATTGCACTACGTAGTATATTCCTACAAACCAGAAGGGAATGAGATCTGCTTGAGAGCTTTTGCAGCCAACAAAAGATCATGAGGCTTTCAGCTGTTTGTAGGCTTGCCTTGTCAGTTTGAGTAATAGTGAAAGTTCATCACTGAATATCATTATTCAGTTCTGATAGCCATAAATTGGGCAGATTAATTAGCATTTATAAATATACAACATCCTTCAGAAGCTTCTAAAATATTCTGCAGAGTAGCTGCATACTTTCTGTTCAGCAGTTCATCCTTTCTACTTAATAAGTAGAAGCCAAATAAGCAGAAGCATTTACAAAGCTCCAAGAAAATCAGGAAAACAAACCTCCTGAATCCTAATGTTTTCAGATTGCTCGAATGTTGTGAGAGATGGGTATCCCTATTGCTAATTGACATCATGTGAAGTAATTTCAATAAAGTAAAGTAATTATATCTGAATACTCATGACTGAAAAAATATACAATAGATTGAGTGCACAAAGGGTAAGATTGTACCTTTGTGGTGGTTACGACCATGGCAAATCAGTACTCACTCATTTATCCATAGTGCAATGCTCCTGCCAATTCTAAAATCCAGGGCTTGATTTTACAGACTACATTCGAAGCTATTGAAATAAATACATTTGAAGGCATTATTAGGATGGAGAGAATGAACACTGAATTTAAATGAAGAATAACAGGGTTAAGTCCTAACCAAGGCTTTACCTGTTCAGCTGAAATGTGTAAGCCTACATGGGCAAAAATGTACACGTTTTTGCATTAAACTGACGAAAACTTTCCAAATCTAACCTAGATGGGGTTTTCTTTTACAGATACATATGTCAAGCTCATGATCACTAAATACAGTTCTGTCACATTAAAAAAAGTATCTGTGACAAAGATGAGATGACTGTGAACAAGGCCAGTGACACTAAGCTACAGCAGGACAGAATAAAGCAGAAGGTTTGATAATGAGAGATTACACTTTCCAGCTATTCTTGAGGACCAGAGGGAGGGAATTATTTGGTTTATGCTGGCAGCAATTTCCCTAAGCCATGTGAGATGGCATACCTCAAGCTGTTGCAAATGTAGGCAGAACAACCACGGGCCACGGCTCTTGGTTGGATCTAGATTCCCTGGGGTATAAAATATATTGAAAAGGCTCCTAAGTAAGGACTGATCACTTAATCTGACTGTTTGAATGGAAGTCCCATATATTCTTCAATCACTAACACTTGTTCACAGCTCCCTTGAAGGTTAATAATCACTTCTGATTTTTTTTTTTTAAATTAGATTAGCTGCTCACGGTTACAGTTTTACAACTGTAACATATCAAATGTGTTAAGCAGTATTTATGCACTGTCCCCTTTCCTAGGTTCTGTAAAGCTGCAATGAACAAAGGTTATTAAGTTCCTGCTGAGTTTAGGTTTCCTACAGGTCAGTTTTAATAAACTGTTTGTTTCTTCAGAAATTTACAGTGGCCAATACTAGAAAACTTAAAATTAAACCAAGCTTTTGTGAAGAACATTTGAAAAGAACAACATGTTAGTATTCATTTGCATTTGTAGATATTTAAATAGCCCATGATTTATCCTTTTTCTGTAAGGACATTGTGGCTCATTGCAATCACCTAAGATTGTGTCCTACGTTTTTCTGGAGTGACAGTACTATAGCATTTTAAAATGTCCTGCATGAAAAAATAATTTAAGGTTTTCAGTTTTAGCAAACAAGAAACACCTTTATCAAAATACAAAACCCATCTATTCTTATGCAAATTCTATGTCAGACACATAAATGACCCTTTCTGTCATTCCTCAACAGGAGTGTATTGATTCATGCTAAGAGATGAATAGTCTAAGATACGAACACAAATCACAGCACTATGAAACACTTATTTTCCTAACATCAGGTAATGTAAACCTTATTGTGAAATCCTTCACAATTACATATATTGTATTTTGATTTAAATCCATCAGCTGTTCTGTGAGGACAATATGCCTTAGACTCAAGTAAGGCACTTACATAAAAATGCACTTTACCACCTAATTATGCTAAGGTAGGTAAGAATGCAAGTTTGTGCCTGCTTGTGTGTGTATCACACAGACCATTTGTCCATTGCCATAAAGATTAGTCACCTAATTAGTTGCTACTGTATATTATTTTTCTTAAAATCCAGATAGAGGATACATTGGCAAATGTTCAGACCATCTTTATGTTATTACATCTAATTGTAAATATCAACACATTTAATTATCATGCAAGCATGAACAATTATGTCATTACTTTGTAAACATACATGAAAGGTTATGCATCACTGACACAGATTATAAAATATTAGTAATGTAATGAAAGACAACCATACCAAACTTCTTCCCCAGTTGGCGCACTTACCATTTGAGAAAGTTGGAGTATCAGGTGGCTAACGCAGAAGGTTGTTTTTCTGATGAAGAGAATCTGTTCCATCTGAAACACTGAGAGGTGTCTGCATTGCCTTTCCTTTTGTATCTTGTTGAAGTTACTTACGTAAGTTTACACACCCCTCACAATATCTAGTCACTTACATGTCACCATAGAAAACAGAAATAAGCCTGTGTTCCTTCAGAGGAGGCCTCATGAGAACTGATTTAGTTATGTTTAAATTTACAGGAGAAAAAATAATCTAGGCTCTAGTAACTGCATTGGCACTTCTAATTTGTTTGAAAGCAGATAAGGAGTAGGCTAACAAAAAGCCAATAATTTTATATCATTTTTACACATCCTGCTACACAGAAAAAACACTCATTTTAGAAAATGACTTAGGTTGTAATGACTTTATCATTTTAATTTTCAATTTTGGCTTGCATTCACATTTGTTAATCTTTGAAACCCTGGACTGAAATTCTAGTGTCAGGTGTTGGATGCTCAATATTTTTTCAAAGACTTGCTAATTCTATAAAAGCCTTTCATACGGAATTCTTAGCCCATGTGTGCTTTTGAGCAGAAATCTTAATTCTGTTCAGCAAAATACAGGCCACTTATGAAATTCTGGTAGTACAGACATCTTGTATTAAGGAATATCACATACTAGATCCTAAAAAAGAAGCTTTTAGAATTGAGGAGTACAAGTTCCTGCACACTGGGCATGCTTCACTCCATAGTGTGTGACACTACGTGCACTAGGCATTCTTCAGCTCTACCCAGCAGCTGAGAAGCCCATACAGTCCAATGTACTCCAACACCAGTCCAAGCACGGTTTAAAAAACTCAAACTGTATCTGTTCTAATAACCCTGCTAAGCCCATAGGTTCAGTAGCTACAGAACAGCAATCTGTGTACATAACTGTACTATTTCCCACCTAGTTGCTCCAGAATTCTTTTCCTGTAAGAAAAATACCTGTAAAGCATGTGCCATCAGCTTAAAGCCACTAGTCTACTACTTCCCAGCTATTATTTCAGACCTAGGACGAAATTTCTGTGCTCATGATTATACACAACATGCACCATGGTTACCATGTGGCTAATCCTTGCTGTTTGTTTTCTGGCAATAAAACCCAGAAATTTCACTTATCATAGTGCAAGAATGTTAGTTTTCCAAGTCAGAAACTCAAAAGTTAGGAAATCCAAGAACTGAGGTTGATTCAGCAATGTTAACTCAGCCCTCACACATATGCTGTAGGCTTATTTATCTGTTCTTGCAAGAATTTTCTCACATTTTGCCTAACTGAATAGACTACACTACGTTCTGGAAGTGTATCAAGGATAAATTGTGAGGGAGAATAATGACCAAAGGAAAATCGATTCATCCGCCTCATAGCTAAGAAAGTCTGTAGGAGCAAAGTTTGTCTGGAAATGGTAGATGAAGGATAAGGGATTTGAATTGTGACAGTGAGAACTGAATCTACCACAAAGTTCTGATGTGATGGTAATCAAGACGCCTCAACCAAAATTTTCACATATGGCTGCTAATGGCTGCTAAAAATGGCCACATTTTCTGGGTACCTATTTGAGTCATCCTTGGCAGATACACAGAAGTGCCAAGTGATCACAGCTGTGACTGAAATGAGTTGGATCTATGCTTGTTATTTAAAATGCTCTGTAAAATCAGGCCCAAACTCTTAGAAATTGGCAAAATATTAGGGAAAACTTGATAATTTTAATTTCTTGCAAAACTTTAATTACTTGTATGAACTTTCTTCATGCTGCCAGAATTCTTTTCAAGTTCTTGAGTTTTTAACAATCTTGTGATTTTAATACAGACATTTTCATTGTTTGGATGTAGTTTACATAGGGGGATTTAAATGCCCAGACTCTGATGACCCGTATTTCACCGAAGTATCTATGCCGAGCGTCGCATTCAGAAGTGTCAATACTGTTTTCACTTACAATGAGCCAGTTTAGCCTCTCAATGAATTTAGCACTGTAATGGTAGACTCACTATAAACCTTAGCTGGTTAAATGAAGTTTCAGATGGGCATAGAGTTGCTGTTTCCTCTGCATTACCCGGGAAGTTCACTTCCTTGCTTGTTTTCGCTGTTCTTACACCCACTGGAAATGTGGAGTGTCTTCATCATTTTCAGAAAATTGCAGACAGCATCATGCAAGGACATATGTTGAAGACTGAGATAATCAAGCATATATCAAAGATTTCAGTTTCTGACCTCTGGGCTCTTTCCAAGCTAGCTTTCATCTGAGATGTGTTTTTATTTTTTTAATTAATTAAATTAACTGACAGTTTATTTCCCAGTGGTAACGAGATCATATTTATAAACAGGATATACCCTGTATATCCTACTCTGCAACAACAGAATTCAAGAAGGAAAACTTGGCTATTTCCAGCTAGTGGAAGAAGCTACCCTGCTAGGATCACAAAACCACAAAATGGTTGAGATTGGAAGGTCATTAGTCCCATCTCTCACTCAGGCAGGGTGAGCTAGAACAGATTGCTCAGGACCATGAAAAGTCAGGTGATGATTATTTCCACAGAGTCTCCACAAGCACACCATACTAACACGCCTAGAGTCACATCAGCTTACATGTATTTCTACATTTTATTTTCTCTTGAATTGCCTGAAAATCCTCCTTGCTAAATGCTTATACCATTGTAATGTAGCAGGAATGAGTATTCATCAGCTCTTCTAGGCCAAACACTTCCTTAAATCTAATGCAAACTAAACACAGTACTCTCCAATTCTAATAGTCCTATCAAAGAGCAGAAGCAGATGAGAAACTTACAGAATGAAAGTCACAATGATTTTGACTGATTTTGGTTCCTGTATTTACAGCTTTTCATGGACTGTACAGTACGGTCTGCATTTTCTGCTCAGGCACTGAGCCGTGTAATGCATGCTTAAATTGAATGGATTTTGTCTCCATGGAATTCCAAAGCTTTGAAGTCTTTCACCTTGTGCAATTTCCCTGTTTCTTATGGTTGTTCTTCCATTGTAGAAGAGCTGGTGTCTGTGGTCTGAGAAGCAACATTGTCTTCAATTTTGTTAAATATCATCTGTTCTTCCTGAAAATCAAACTTTTGAGCATTTATAATGCATGACCACTTATAACTTAATAGTATTCTTATTACTGTGATGAGTTGCCAATTACTCTCTTTTTAAATTCTCATGTATTTTCCAAGTTACCATTAGGGAAAATGGCATTCCTCTTCCATTATTGCTCTAGGCAGCTTTCCTGAAGGATCATTCTTGTGTTACTGCTGTATTTTGCTCAAGTATGCATTAAAATTCAGTAATAAAGGGTATGTTCTTCCTAGAAATCTGAGAATTACTAATTCTGATAAAAGATTGTGAAAGACATTGCAATAGTTCAGCAGAAGATGGAGGAGAATGAAGAGATAGCAAAATCTGTTCGCAACTAGGGTAATCTCCCTGCACACAAAATTCATCATTGCCTTTATATATTCAAAGTGTTCAGTCAGTAAGAAGTGGTGCAGCACAGGG
This sequence comes from Phoeniculus purpureus, assembly GCA_028565055.1. Lineage (NCBI taxonomy): Eukaryota > Metazoa > Chordata > Aves > Bucerotiformes > Phoeniculidae > Phoeniculus > Phoeniculus purpureus. The sequence continues at coordinate 87,479,476 of JAOXOE010000001.1, forward strand.
GATATGGGGTATCAGTATAGGGAGATGTGGACTTTATAATGAAGGAAGGTGAGTTTTCAAACAAAGAGAAAGCTTTGATCTCGGAAAAGAGTAGTACCTTGAGCATCAGTGTCAGGTGATGGAAGTTTCAGCACTGAAAGGTTGGTCCTGAGTGCAAAATGGAAGAGGAAATCTAACATGAAATAGGGAAGTATTTCTAAAGAGAGAGTTTACGTTCTGTTAGAGATCTTAATAACTGGAAAATGATAGGACATTCTGAGCTGAGAATGGTTGAATTGCGTTACAGGAACTCAGTGCTGGAAAAGTTAAATAAATCATGTCGAGAATCAGTGGTGTGCATGCTGACATATGAGGGCAAGACTTCAGCTAGATTTGAATGAATGAAATTGAAAGTGGAGATATGGAAGACGTGTCACACTGATAAAAATTTATCCCAACCTGTCCTTTACTACAAAGTGTCCCAGTTTTCTATTTTAGCACTGAAAGTGGGATGAAAAGTGCCCCCCTTTTTTTTTCTCCCCTGAATTCCTGGCCAACTTCCCTTTCCCAGTGCCAGAACATTTCCCTGAGAACCCCTGAACACAACACCCCAGTTTTTCACTTCAAAAATACGATCAATCTGCAGGAAGATAGAAAGAATCTGCAGACTGCTACCGACTTACCACTTATTTTGGCATCATTTTCCACATGACCTATCTTGGTAGATACTTAAACTTGCATTGTGAGTGACGCTTCCGAAGGAAACCTTGGCCTTTAATTTTGAAGCCCCATAGCATCTCATAATTTTGATCAGAGTAACATCTTGGTCTGATGCTTTTTGTGTTTACTACCTTTGCTTCTGGCTACAGCTTTGTAAATATAATTGTCTCAGCCTGCTGAGTACACAATAAATTGAAGTACAATTTATTGTGGGCTACAATAGATGTTCAAAATACACACAGAGTTTCTTTAGTGCGGTTAGTGTTTAAGTAACCATCCACCTTCACCAGTTGAATGAACAGTTAGCAAACCTAGCTAACAAATAGTTACTGCTTTTCAGGCAAATGGATTCCAACTACCTCTACTCATAGCTAGAAATCCAAAATCTCACCAGAAATCTCTGGATGTGAATGTAGACATGATGTATGAAGGACAGAAAATGTTGATCAGAAAGAGAAATCTGATCTTGACAGAAAGGATAAAATAGATTGGCTTCCTCATCCTCACTTCTGTGGGAATGACTTGGGAATTCCCTTTCAGCATAAGTCCATTGTGGAGGAAACAACACAAGATGCATTCTCTTGGATCCTCAAGTACCTACCGTTCTACTGAGACAATGGTGATTTTCCCTCTTTCTGGCAACAGAGGAAAAGAACTTTCCACATCCATTTGTGTCAGAGAATATATTCCAGTACCATTTAAAATGCAGTTTTTCCCCCATAATGAGTAAGCCGTAGTATTCAGCTTCCTAAAACAGCCTCTGGATGGAAGTGCAATGTGTTCCAATACAGTTTGCTTTCACATGTGCAATTTGTTTGTGACTCATGAATCCCCATCAATATGCCTTCTGTAGAAGATGTTATAAATGCCATCAATCCTTTATTTGTATTTGAATCACATGTATAAGGCACTGAGGTTTTATTAGATACCAAGCAGATTTGGGGAGGACAGCAGTTTTCATCCCCAGAACAACAAAAAAAAAAACCCAAAAAAATTATTTATGTGCAAAAAAATTATTTAGTGAAAAGTAAATGTGAAAGAGCAACAGAAATTCCCGACAAAGCCTCCCCCCTTCAATCCCTCCTGCTGCCTCTCCGTTGTCATCCTTCTTAAGTATCACCTCTCCTTTCCATCAGGACTGGCACTTAAGGATACCAGATGGCAGCCTCAAGATTGTAGCACCCTTTAATGTCTGCCCTTTACTGTCTGGCAAAAGTGTTGACATTTCTTCCTTGAATGAGAACTGAAAACATTTATAAAATATATTCAACATGAACAGTCAGTGTCTAAGATGTTGTTTACACACTGCTAATGGGCTTTGACTTTAATAGAATGATCCTTAGGTCTGCAGAACCCACAGTCAGGTGCAAACTGGGTCTTTTCTTCCGGTAATTCCATTACGTTAGAGAATACCCAGCCTTTCTGCCCATGGGCTTAAGAGCTGCACATACTATTTCAGTCAGCAAATATGAAGGCACTGCTGTGGGCTTTCCTGCAAGCATCAACCAAGCTGTGAGAGTACAGTTTCCAGAACAGCCCTCAGGAAGCTCTGCTACCTCCTCTGGGAGGAGCTGTTACATGGGTAGAGCCAGGAAGAGAACAGGATTGTAAGTTTAAAGGACAGAAAGACGTTCATGAGCTATTAAACATTTCAGTCTTGAAACGCTCACCATCGCAGAGTTTTGTCTTTAGTCAAGTACTGATGTTCAGGGGGTAAACTGAATAAATGATGCCTTTGCATCATTGAAAGTAAAACTCATTTATTTGGTTGGCTGAACTGAGAGCAGAAATAACAGAGTGAATGGTTCATTTCTAAGACTGAGCTTCAGAGATATGTCTGGAATTGTGAAGGATTCAAAAAACAGGGATCTGACTGAATCCATAAGACTGGCATTTTCTGTGAGAACATAGAGCGGTCTCAACATATAGAGCTGTGTTACAGGAAGCTCTTTGTGTGTCGTGGTATTGGGCACTGGGTACACGCATCCCTGGCGTTTCTGCAGAGAGTGCTGCCACTTCTGCAACTCACATGTAGCAGAGTGTTACTAGACATTAGGTAAACCTCCTCCTCATCACAAGCTATTAGCTAGCTCTTACTGTAAAGTTCTGGAGACAATATTTCATATTTTACATGTCTGCAGGGGTTCCTTTTGTCATTGCTGTTGATTTCTCTTTAAGTCATTTCCAGTTGTTAACAAGCAGAAGTTTCCCATTAATGGTATATTCAGCCCTTTCATCTTCGAATACGTGGAACAATTCAAGACTTACGGGTGACAAAATATAAGATACAATTTACCAACAAATCCCTTGGAATAATGTATACTGCTTAAAGATTTAGCACAGAAGGACTACACATGTCTGGGAAATGAATACTACTTTCTGCTTGCAAACTGCGTATTTTGACAGGCCATATTGTCTTGAGATAGAGCATCAGAAAAAGAATGAATAATTTAATCAGCAATAGATGAGACAAATAGTAGAAGGGATGAAACACAGATTTCATTCTTGGAAGATGAAGTCTACCCATGATTCACATGACCAGCCAACCATTCCATACTAAATGGTGAGCTGATCGGAAGCAGGTTTGTTTCCTGTTTGTTTCTAAACCAAATAAATAAAACATTCAGACTGCCAGCAGATGCAGTGAGTCGTTGTCTGGATTTAAGGAGGCCCGTAGCTTCTAGTGCCCTTGTTAAAAGTGTGTAACTTCATTTTGACATTAAAAGGACTAGCTGGCTGAGCTGAAGTTTTTTAATCGGATCTATATTCCAAAAAGGTGAAAACAGGAGAGTTCCTTCCCATTAAAATACTATGTACATTTACTGTTTACATCCATGCTTTTATCTGCAATATTATTTTGTATGGTTTGTTCACCCAAAAGAATTGAACACCATTGTAATTCACTAGGCATGTCCCTTCACTAGACATGTCCCTTCTCTTCCTCAGCAGCATGAAGAAGGGTATGACAGAGTTATCTTTAGATTGAATGAGCAGACTGAGAAAATCCATCTTATTAAGAAAAGTTAAGTTTATAAAAAACTAAATATGAATGGTGTCTTGATCAAAAGAGATGGAATAAGAAGGTGGGGCACAAACAGCTTATGTCAAGGCATGCTGTTCTTGCATTTCCTTACTGTTCTTTCATAGTTCAAATGCTGTTTTATTTTATCTTCACATTAGAACATGCTGAGTGGTAGGATTAGAGAGATGTAGTGTTTTTAAATGTGCATGTCTAAACCCCATTTGCTGGTATTTTCATGACATCTAGTGGTGACAAAGCTGTGAGCCAGTTTTAGGTCCTATGCTGATGTAAGAATGATCATCACGTTATGAAAAACACTCCTAACTGTGGGTGCAAGGCTGGCATTTCATATGCTGCAGAAGAAAAGGCTCAGCCGCAGTTCTCTTCTTCCACTGCCTAGTCATAGGGAACAGCACATTTCTGGTACTTTTAAACCTAAAGAAATGGTCATTCTTGTAGATTAATATTGCAAGGTTTCAAAGTAAGGTTCTGCTGATATTGTCAAGAGTGGTAACAAAACAGAAGATTAGAACTGGGGTTACATGATGCCATAGTGAAACCCTGGTAGCCAGCCTGCTCTTCAGTCTACACCCACTGCCAACAAGACAAAAGTACTGTGGGCAAATGGTAGGTGCTCACGTGTGACCAAGCAATACCTGGTGCTGACAGAAAGCCGCAAAAACATGGTGGGTTTAGATGTGTCTACATGAAAGAGAATGAATCTCAGCCGCCCTGGTTGCGAATATCAAACCAGTTTTACATATGTTAGCTCGTGCCTTTGTTAGAATTCACATCCATATCTGCAAAATCAGTCTCAGGCCCAGTGTCTGCAATAAAGTAAAAAAAGAAATCAAGCTGTGAGAATCCTCTTTTCTCTCCCTCAGAGAATTAGTGTCGAATAGAGATACTTTGGTTGAACAGCACTATTTTCTACAACACAAACATTTTATTTTTAATAAATATTTATGAGGAGTTGGCAGGGGAGGAAGAGGTTATATTTTGCTGATTAGAAAAAATAGTGATTCAATAAATGACATTAAGCTACCGGCTTTTCTGCTTTTGTTTCAATACTATGAATATGTAGTGACAGAGTGTGAGAGAGAGAGTGTGTGTGTGTGTGTGTGTGTGCGCGAGTGTGTGTGTATGTGTGTTTGAAAGAGAGAGAAAGAGTGTGTGAGACAGGTGGCAGTGGGGTTGCTATAGCAATTACTTGTCACTAATGATAGGAGGGTAATTACTGCAGCAAATTCCCACATAGCTATTCAGCACACAAGTTAGACTATTTCCCACCCTAAAATATTCTTTCTGTGTTTGCAAGATTACCTTTTCCACCAGATGGTTACCGACCACATTTCTAAAACTGACAATAGTCTGAAACCAGAAGTTCATTCATTATGGTGTTGCTGGAAGCAGAATTTAGTCACCCTGTCAATTTTGAAAGAGGCAGTGAAGTTCTGTCTCTTGGACTCTGCTGTTCTCGAGATGCAACACAAAATTTTGTATTTCAGAATGCTTTTTGTAAGTTCAATGTCAAAAACATACAGGGGTCACCTTCAATACCTTGCATTCAAGTAATTTGGTACGTGATTGAGTCTGACTCATCACTTAATTGCACAAGATGTAAATCAGGATGTTCTGCAGTGAACTAATAAAATTAAACTATTAATAACTGTGCAAACAACTACAAATCAGGCCGTGTTTGAAGGAAAATAGACTCAGGCATTGCAACATGTTCATTAGTACACTTTTTGTTTCCTCTCTTTCCATTCTTTGTAGCTTAACAGTAGCTTATCACCTCCTGCAAATAAAAAGAAATATCTACATTGCATTTCATCTTCAGGCTGGTCCATTCCGCAGTGTTTAAAACACTTCCAAAGCAATAAATGTTGATGCAATTCTTTGCTAATACATATAATGGAAATTTTTAGTTTGTGTAACCATCACTAATAAAATGGTCTCAAAAGGTCTGTGCCTCCCTTGCACAGAAAAATGGTGTTATCTTGGCTACAGTATTTCTTAATGATTGTCTTTCCCTTAATGATTCTCTTTATCCTTTTACCTACCTGCCTTTTACTTCTGAAACTACAGATTATGGACATTACCTCTGAATTCGCTGGTGGCAAATATGTGGAATTACAAACTGCAGTAGACATTTCCCTCCAGCTGGCTGGACTCTGATGCTTTGAGCAAATACACAGTACTATCTGTCTTTTCAAGAAGACGAAGTATGGATTTCATGACTACAGAATGGAAGGATAGCACCTAGTTTTCCTAGGTGGCTGAGATTGTCTATTGTGCTGTAATTAGCAAATGGTTGCTGTGCTCCAGTTGGAGTGTATTTCTTCCTGCTTCACTTGTTATAAAATGTACAACTGTGCATCTCTCTGGTTACTGTCATGAAAAACAGTGTAAATCTGCTTACCTAGGTTTATTTCACTTTCCATCCTCCAGGCAATTTACTGATAGATTCATGTTTCCAGCTTTTGTTTCTCCAACATCGCATTTTAATAATGTTTTAAAAAAAAAAAGGAGGGATCACTGTTCGTTGGTGTCCTAGTGCTGTTGAAAGAATCCCTCATAAAATGCGACGTTTGGAGTTATTTCTCAGTACAACTGAGTGATTTCAATTCATAGATAAAAACAGGTTAATGTGCTGGAAGTTGCCAGCTGGTGACCTTGTGTGGTAATTAAAATACTACTTGCTATAACAACACGAATAATTGTATGTTTAAATAAGGATTTTCACAATTTCCTTTCCTTTGTTTATGCCTCAGGTGAACAGTTCATAAATGGGAAGGTTGATTTATAATTTGCTTCTCTGATGTGCAAATCAGTAAATCTCATGAATCAGTTTCTTCTCAAAGACAGAACTTGAATCTCCAAGAATTTCATTAAAAGCACTTCCCATTTTTCACACTAAAAATATATAGCTTGATGCCAATTAAAATTCAGTGCACAGTGTATCCAGTAACCCTGATAATCAGTAAAAACATGTCAGAGAGCAAGATGGTTTCTCCAACTGAATGGAAATCTCAACAAGCAGTTAACCTACAATAGGAAGAAACTCATTACTGGAATAGCTTGCTGCCTTGCAGCACTTCAAGAGCTGATTAAAGAAATAATGACGTGAAACTATATAAAATCCTGGCAAAAGCAGTAGGGAGGATAATGACAGATATTTCAGCTTGCACCAATAGTTATCTTGGCTCAGAGCAACAACAAAAAAACCCACTTATCAGACCACTACATGTTACATTAATGTACAAGAATGACAATTTCTTTCCCAAAACCTCACATTGTTTTTGTTGTTTCAGCTCTTTGATGTTTGCTGACTTGGGTTCAAGTCCCAAATGGACTCCTGATCAGCAGGGTAGCTGATTTCAGAACGAAGAAAGAGAGAAAAAATATGCAAACTTGGTGAAGTGCTCCACAAGCTCCAGCTTGCAAAGCTCACAGCGATTGCAACCCATCCGGCTCACAAACTCTCACCTAATACAACATGCTGTAAGTTGTGAAGAAATGTGTTTAAATATAAATAGTCTCTACTGGCTTCAGGAAGTAAAACTGTTCCCCTAGTTTAGTCAACACATTGCTTGCTGGGGAAGCTGCGAGGCCAGTGTCCCCAGCTCACCGGTGATTTCTGCCTGCAAAATGGAAGTTAGCAATAATTGTGTGTATAATATTGTCTATTAGGTGGCGCATAAAGGCTTGCATTGTATGTACATACTGTAGCTGTATAGAAAACATTACAGAGTGAGCCTGCTTTTAGCTCGATGCCTCATACAGTGGTAATTAAGGAGAGCAGTCTTTTGATTTGCTACTATTTGCAGTTCTGCAGGAAAACCTGAGTTTAGGCTATCTTGTGCTGTGCATTGTTGCCATGTTTAATCTTCTGATTCGCTAGGAACAATTACATGTGACACCTATGGGGAATTTAATTGCTTAGCTCCTGCCTCTACAGCAGTTGTAATTATGGTGCAGTACTAGTTGGGAAAAAAAAAAAGGAGAGAGAGAGAGGAAAGAAAAAAGTGTGTTGTTTTTTAGAACATAGCACTGAATAATACCAAGGTTAGATTTATACAACAGAATAGCTCCGAGAATTAGCTTCCAGAATTAACTCTGTGTTTCTTTTGATGAGAGGCCAGACAAAATAAAGCATTGATTATTGTAAATATCCTCATGCAAGGCTTTCCATTCAAGCCTATCAAATGCATTTATCCTCCCAAGATATGTGGGAGTTAGCACAGCTTCTCTTTTTCCCCCCTCCTTCTCCAGCTGAGGAAACTAAGTCACAGAAATGTATTGCCTGATTTGTCTTTATATAAAATCCAAAGGAGAGCAAATTAGTATGTGAGGAATTCTGAATTTCTAGCATTTTCAAGCTCCTTTTACTTTTCATGGGTGCAGCTTTGAAAGAAACATAATAGGCAAAAGACATGCCTTTTTAAGCTAAAACATTCTGTAAAATGGAACATAATAAATAAATGAATAAATGTTGCTGCGCACTATTCTACTGATAATTCCTGTTGAGCAGAATTGAAGATATCATTGTCTGAATCATCCTGCACAATCCCAACCAAAGGAAGTTGTAGACAGGATTATCTGAAGGAAATTTTCAAGAGAATCCAGAGAACACTACTGTATTAGAATTTCTTTTATTCCGTATAGAAAAGAATGATCGCTGCTTCATTTGCAGTAAGGCATCTTTATTTCTTTCAGCACCTAGATGGTTTTAAGAACTGATACTGATGGCAGTTCAGTTAGAAATTAAACTCTCATAGGGACGTCCTGCAATGGCTTCACAAGTTAATGCTTTTAGAAGCGGTGTGCAGCTCAAAATCAGGACCAGTGCTCCACAGAACAGAGCCCGTTCTGACTGAAGAACACATGACATTTAGTAATCATGCTGAAGTTTGTCTGTCTCCAATAAACACTAATCCTACAGAACTGAAACTCAGTTATCCAGTTCACTTTCAATACCTGCTCCAGTCCCCTTTAAATGATATACAACACGGCCAAAACATGTGACCTACAGAGAGCAAAAAGGCAGCTCACTCCTTTGGAATAATTACACTGTACAAGAAATGTACGTTTAAGATAACTACTAGGTTTTTCTCTTTGCAGCCTATCAAACATAAGTTTTGTCATGGCAGAGAATTAATTGCCTTTATGAATCTTGGTAACATTTAGACGATGTACTGCAAAAACGAAGGTGCGCCGTACGTAGCCCTGCAGATCTGCTGCTGCGATTATCCAGAGAAATTCTGTATGAGGAAGAAAGTAAGTAACTAAGAGAAATGTGTTGTCTTCAGATAATTATTAACTTCTTTTGATACTGACATCAACAGAACTGACAAGATCTCTTTAAAAGTCAAGATTAGCTTTCTGGAAGTTTTGCATTCTTTGTCATCAAAAGAAAAAAAAATACCTACACTGACATTTGAAGCTTTTCCCTAGTTTCATATTCAAAAAAACAGTGAATTGATGTACCCTTTGAAGGCCAAAGGGTAAAAAACTCACACAAGAACCCTTTTCCACACAGTATAGCCTCTTTTTTCCCCCTAGTTTGTAACTACATGTCGGCTTCATAATGGCAAGTCATTTCACTGAATTAGCAGTTCCATGTCTGAAGTACCCATACCCATACACCACACCCTTTGTTATGTTGTAAAAGATTTCTTCTGAACTGGTACAAGACCAACCAAGACTTCCACAATCCGTGTGTTCAAAGGCAATGTGATGATCTCCCTGAGAAGTCAGCACAAGGGAACTGTCCTTTGAAGACCTGTATTTGCCACCATCTGGCCCCACAACATTGGGTAAGTCACTTGAAGCCTTTGCAGTTTGATTTCTCATTTGTAAAGTAAAGATATTTTCAGCCAATATTTGCAAACTGTTTTGTGCTTCTGTTGTTCTTTTAAAGTCATTTTTGTCCTTACTGCACCTTAAAACCATGTTCTGGCTTTGTTTCCTCCAAATTTACATATCTAACCCTCAACCAACCTGAAACTGCATCCCTTGTTTTAGGATGTGAACAGTGCAGAAACAGCACAGAAGAGACTCCAAACAGTGAATCTGAATGCATCTTTAAACATGCTTTTCCACTGCAGATATTTGCAAATGAAACCCTGTGATGCAGCATTTAATTCCCACGAGAAGTGCTATTCTCATTCTATCTTGTGTCTGTATACAAGCTTCTGCTGTGTTCCTTGTATTGCCATTTTCAGCAGGGACTCAGGAGGGAGAAAGGATGGAAACTCAGACAGAATTACTAAACTGCAACACAAAGATAATGAACTCCAATGCAACAGGACAGCAAATTAAAAGACTGGGAAGTTGTTAGCCCATGTAAAAATAGGAAGAAAAAGAGCTTTATTCCATACTTTTGAAGCATTCTTCAAAGCCCAGAGAGCCTGCTAAACGAAGCAGCCCAGTTAATCTGCCTAGAGCTCCTCAGTTCAGCTCTTTTTACAAAAGAAACCCAACCAGACATTTTTAAGAGCAATTATTTTTTTATGAAAAGGAAATAACTAAGACCTAGAAAGGCACATTAGGGGCTAGAAGACACACCAATCAGGAAATGGTTTAAGATCTCCATTCAGTTCAATTTGTTTTAAAGTGTTTCAAACGCCCTGAATACAGCAAATTCGACAAATAGCCAAGTGGCTGGGAGACATCGTGCATATTGCCAAACAGATTTAAATGCAAAACCAAGACTCCTGTTTCCCAAAGCTGTGGAGAGTGATTATAACACTGTCTAGTCTTAAGGCAAAGCTAGTCACCACTGTTTTTATGTATTTCAATACCAGAACCCTAATGTTCCCCTTCTGTGCAAATCTATATATGGAAAAAAAAAAAACCCATAAAGATTCTGGTAGTTGCAAAACTGGTAGGGATTTGGCAAAATCATGAGCTGCTTCACAACATTATCATCAACAACAAGCACCCCAACATCACAAACCACTCCCTGTTCTTTGCTTTCAGACAAAAATTGTACTACTTTTAAAATATGCATTTAATAATGTATTTCAGCATTTAACTCACTTTTCATTTTTAAAACTCCGGTAAAAGTATACATCATATGTTGGGGGGGGTTTTAAAGTCTAGGAATTTCTGGTTTTATTAAAACAAATCCTCAGATTCCCCTTCAATCGAAATCATTTTACCACCTGAAACACAGAAATGCACAATGCATCGCAAAGCCATGACAAAATCTGAAAGATAACAGCGCTGGATCCTGGGCTGCAGGTCAGTTTTATTGCTTCAGAAGTTTGCGGGTACTGGCACGTGGAAGGGCACAAACCTGTGGTAATCCTGACCTTTTCAAGTAACCGGCATCCTGCAAATGTTCTGACATTTCTAATTTATGGGATTGAGTGATTCTTCTTTCTTTTTTCTGGGAAAAAAATAAACCATCTGGATAGGAACCCAAGAATTGAAAGAAATGAAGGCAATATTTCCAGACTTTTGTGGACAAAAGCACTACCTCTTAGGAAATCAGATATTCAGCTGTGTCTGCAGGTTACAGAAAGCTGCGACATAATCTTTCAGCAGAATGAGAGAGGCTTGCAAAGTCCTTTGCAAGGCTTGCAAGACAGAATAAGTCAGAACATTTCTAACAAGGCTATTGATTGCAAAAGCACATTTCTTTCCACTTACTCCCATTTCTGATTTTAAAGGCCTGCACAATAACGCTGAAGAATATGGAGCTGAAAGAACAGCTCAAGCTGCATACAGAATCCCTGATATCTGATCAAAGACGAGCTGTTTGAGAAATTTTGTAAGCAACTGGAACAATTTGAAGGATGAATTAAAAGCATCCACTGGGACATAATATGTGAAATGATGTCTGCTCAATAAAAATAAATTAAAAAATCAAATCGGAATATGAATATAGTCAAATGGCAAAGACCAGATTTGTTCCTAAGACACATGGAAACAATTTCAGAGATTTTCAGCAAAGCAGCATCGTGTCAGACACGCAGTGAAAGCAGTTGGTTTCCACATTTCAGCACAAGTTGCACCACACAATGCAAAGAAAAGCAGAAGTGTATTAATAAGCGTGTCGCTAGAAGACAAAGCTGTTGTGATGAACGCAGCGATGCAGAAAAAGATCCTTTCTCAGATCTCATATAAATGTACCAGACAAAAGCTTTCTTCAGATGGCATATTTGTGATATTGGAAACAAATTATCACTAAAGGCCGATTAGGAATGATAATGACCTGGTGGAAAAGCAGCAGGAATTATGCCTCTTTTGTATGTAGGGGCATGTCGCCAGTTTTTCACTGTGGCATGATCCTAGAACCCCAGCCAAACTTCAGGTTGTGAGACAAAAGCTTCCAAATGCAAAACCCAAAAGTGGGTTCACGTTACCTGAAGAAGAAGGCGGGGGAAAAAAAAACCCTTTAACTAACTTAATGACATGCAAAGTTATATCATAGGCATAATCTGATAACCTCATGAAACACCTGAACTACATATAAGATCTCAAAACCATTCAGACTGAAGAAGAGATGACCATGGCTGAACTGTGACTGGAGTATCAGTGTCCACCATAACAAAGCAAAACTACTAAGTGTTATACAGTAAGAGCTTCTAAGTAGATGAATGCAATTCCTCTTGGCAGAAGTGCTGCATTTACACTCAAGAGAATAAAACTTCCACACCAGCAGGTAGACACTGGTGTAAAAGCAGAACTATGGCAAGAATGACGATGGCATGTAGAAGAAATGCCGTGACTTCAGCCTTCAAGATAACGCCAATTACTCAATGCCATCGTCATTCTTGCCATAGTTCTGCTTTTACACCAGTGTCTACCTACTGGTGTGGAAAGTGTATTCAATGGTCATGACAGCTACTCTTGCAGATCAGTCTGGCCACACTCATTCCTGAGGATCACTCCTGCAAAAATGCACCCAGGCTAAAGAAAACTAAGGCTAATAGAAGTTTCCAGTTCCATCTGAAAATACCAGTGTCTGTGTTCCTTCACCGGCAAATCCTTACCTCATCACCAATGGTGCAAGTCAATGCACGTGCAGCAAACACACACTGTGGCAGAAGCTGAGCTGCACGGATTGTTTGGATAACAAAGTCCTGTGGTTCAATATTTAAACCATCTGAACAAATGTCCAGAGAGACACAGAATCACTTTGGCTAAAAATCTTCCTCTCACTCAGAGTGCTACTGGGATATTATTGGCTATTGGTTCATATTTTTATTTGGCTTAGGTTTTGTTTTCATTTGCATTAATCGCTAAGCAAAATGAAGTTTCAACTTCAATGCTCAGTTAGTTTTAATGAAGCATGAAATAGTTAACTGTTTCATGGAAAGGAGCTTCATTTGAGATGGATTTTGTATCCTTTTTGTCATCATCTTCTCTTATCCTTCAAAGAATGTTTTGAGATAAAAATGTTTATAAAAACCTTTCTCTTTTTTTTTTTTTTGCTAACCCTGCAAACTAAACATGTTCCATTTATTTTTAAATTAAGCGAAAATTAGCCAGGTGTGATAGATAAGCTTTCTATACACAGGTCTAAATATTGACAAAAGGAGACGTGTCACTAGAAAAATCATCAGTCTAGCAATTATCACGTTAGCATGTTACGTGGAAAAAGATGTGAAGCTTCCAAATGTGTCAATACAGATTATTTCATTTCCACCAGCTATCAGCTATACTGTGAACATCAGTGCCTTAATGTATACTCAGCAGTAGGGCAGCTTTTGCAAGCAAATACCTTAACGTGGCATCTAGAATTGGGAGATCTGTGGTGAAATCATGTGTGTCCCCTTCAGAAATGGGCTGCCGAGCAAGTATTAGATATTTCTAGAAGACCATACAGTGCAGGTTAGAGCCAAAGGACAAGGACAGGAAAAAGGAGTCAGCAAGAACCACTTTTCTCACACACATGGCAATGACTTTCAGGTCCAAGCCTGGGTGGACAGAGAACAGAGAAGGAGCTGGTCACCATTTCCCAAGAAAGAAAGTAGCAGTAGGGGACAGAATGTCCTAAAACCCTTTGTAATAGTTGGTCCAGAAACCACTTGTAATTTTAACAGCTGTTTCTTGACAGATTAATTCCAGTCTCCTTCAATACAGTCCTGATGCTTGGTTCTGCCTAAAACTTAAACAGATTTGGTGGACAGAAAATAGTGTCTTTTCCTCACTTTCTTTCAACCCCTGCTACTCATTTCAGATCTCAACATGTTAATAATTTTTCAGATAAGGGAAGTAGTTGCCATTTTCCTAGTCTAATCAATGAGACTATTACTTGCAAGTCACTTTAACCTTTGCTGTTGCTGCTGTCCGTCAAAGAATTTTTCAAGAAGTTAATTAAGGTGCCTTCATTAATGAGGAGCAGACAAAGAGAGGGAGACAGGATAATGACCCGTGCAGTTAAGCAGGTTGCATTTAGAACTCTTATCTTTCTTTACAGTATAAATAACATCTTTCATTCCAAGAGCCCTGAGCAATCTAGTGCCTTCACCAGGTTTGAAGTTGAAACAATTTTTGTGGTAAATAATAGCAGTGGCGATGATGTAGCAGCTTATGCCAGCTAGAATCACAGGGTAATAGCTCTCAGGACACATTATTTTGGAGGAGGGATCGCCCAAAAAGTTCTCACCTCAGCAAGAACTAAAAGGATGAGATAAGTACCCTTGAGACCAACTAAACTTTCTTCCAAGGGTCTCGTGCGGTCTAAGATTTTTAAATACTGTTTAAAAATAAATTACTTTTAAATGCCAGCGCTACATGACGCGTGCTCTAAACACGCGACATTTTTAGTAATGATAAATCTGGTAAGTACCAATAATGTGACCATCGGGGGCAGTGCCTCGAACAAAGCCTGGGGATGCCTACAGAGAAAATACCACTGATTCCAGTGACTTTGGATGAGACCATTACTGAATGACTCCAGGCCACCCCGTGCAAGTTGTGTGGGTAGTTTTGTTACTAATTGCCACAGACAACTCGAGTGTTATGTCTAAGTGATGTCCCACTTTTGCAGGCTCCTTGGGGGGGCACTGTAGAACCCATGTGGGCAAGATAAAATTTATGATGCGGCTTGATCACAGAAACCCCATTAGTGAGTATCCAGGTACTTCCATTTCATTAACTGGTCTAATAGACCTTTTAGGTGAAGATTTTCAAAATCATCATCATTGTATTTGCACTGACTTCTCCTTACAAGCAGCTTTATTTGGTACCTTAGTCCCCTTTTGCCTCAGAAGTGCATTATGCAGGCTGCTGGTGGGATAGTGCGCACAGTATTCAAAGCTTGAAACTACTTTTTCACTGCAACAAATCTGCATATGCTAATTTTTAATAAGTGCTGGCAGATTATCAAGCTGCATTACCTTCCCTTCTATTTCCTTCAAAAATTTTACTATTCTCTGACTTCTAGGCAAGAACTCCCAAGCACATAAAACAGTGACAAAAAGATGACATTCAGATAAATTTCACAATTTTTACGTAACACTTCCCTGTGAACAAATAGGTTTTTCCTATTTCCCAATGCAAATAGTTTGCATAGTATTCAATTTAAGATCCTGTAACCTTCTCATCTCTTTTCCAACGCTCTCAGGGGTCCAGAGCTTGCAATCTCCCGAAACAAATAAGAAGCATTTCAAAATAACATTTCCAAAGCGAATGAGAAAGATATTTTGAGATCGCCTTTATGTCTTTTTTTACTCTCCCTCGGTGCTCAGCATCGTGCAAGATTTGGCCCCAAGTCATGGAGATTTTAGGCAATAGTTTCCCCATGCTTAAATTTTAAAAGTAGTTGCCATAGCAACTGCCAGACACAGCATATGGTGTGTCTGTTACCTTCAAGATAACAGAGCAATTTCTAAAGAATTTTCTTTACAATATGTTATGAACCTTTGTACTTTTTACAATTTTTCGGAGTGCAGTATAAGGTACTGTTGTTCCCTGACATTCTTTTCAAGTTG
This sequence comes from Phoeniculus purpureus, assembly GCA_028565055.1. Classification (NCBI taxonomy): domain Eukaryota; kingdom Metazoa; phylum Chordata; class Aves; order Bucerotiformes; family Phoeniculidae; genus Phoeniculus; species Phoeniculus purpureus. The sequence goes on from JAOXOE010000001.1 coordinate 87,495,148, forward strand.
AATGCTCATTTTGTAACTCGCTCTTTCATATTAAGCAAATATTTCCCTCTCTTCCCTGTCTTTTTATTCTCCCAATATTCAGCAAAACATGAAAGAATAAAGCGGGGGGAAAAAAGAGACATCTATTAAGTTTTATCTAAAGGTCTTACTTAGTTTTGCTACAATGCCGTCTTTCTTTCACAGTGACAATCCAAAAGACACAAGCACAATAGAAAAAAGGCAGCACAATAAAAAAAGACAGAAATCTCCCTGGTATGTAGGTGCTGGGCAGTCAGACATTTTGCAGAACGACATACCGCCTCCAGCCCTTTGACTCCCACACTCGCCCAGCTTCTCATCTCCAGCGAAGAATTAAAATCTGGGCAAAGTGCCCTTGAACAAGAGGATCTCAGAAACACATCCAGCACCTCTTGTTTGGGAGCTAGTACGTTCTCGTTGGATAGCAAAGCCCCTCTTCCCATCTGGCTTGGCTCTACCATGTGAAGATCCTGAAAAGTGATCCCTCAGGAAAGCCTGGAATGGGGTGACACTACCTGCCTTCCTCTAAACACCTGAGAAGATCCCACTGGCCAGACACATTTCAATGCTTGCCTTGCTTTGCAGAAACACATGCAGATACAGGAAATAAGGGAAATAGGCCTTCACTGCTCCTTGTGCCCCTCTGTGGGGTGGAAATGGGAATTGTCATACAGGCTGAGCCAGGATTAAAAGAGTAGTTACTAGGATACGTAACAATGTTCCGCTCTGTAATTCTCCGTCCCTTGAGTCCTTCATTCTGACAACTTTCTGCAGTCAAGGCACCTTCTGCATAAATCTTCTCAAAAATTAACAAATAAAACTTCACCAAAACAGAAGGTAGGAGTGCACATTTAATTCTCCCCTTGAGGACAGGCTAAGAAAGACGATGAACCCCTCATTATGCATTTAGCTCAACGCACAACTACAAGGTGCTGACACCGGTGCAGATAGCATTCGTGTAAGAACAGAATAAAATAATGTAGAGGGGACTTTGCAAGTTCGGTGGGGTTTTATCCGTTATTTACTCTTCATTTACCATAATTACTTCTCAGGGGAGGAGTCATCATTCTGCAGTTGGAATTGCATGTGATAACGTTCAAGAAATACTGAGGCAAATGTTTTGCAAATGGATGTTTACATTTGATGAACAAGTTGCAATGCTCATTGCAGCAATTTGTGGTGTAGATATATTTTCCAAAGCTCTCTCTTTCTGCCCAGGCAAGGGGAGAAAGATTCCAAAGAGCACAGCAGCAGGTGCTATTTCTGGGCAAGTGTAGCTTTCAGTAAAGGCTGAATGACTGTGCTGTGGGAGAAACAGGAGAAATATTTGCTGCTAAAAAGAGACTAGTGACAGCACTTGTTTTCCTAGTAATAGCAGTTGAAGTTAACGAAAAACCATAGTTACATGAAAAGCAATTCAGGATTTAGCTGCTAAATGGCATGTGACAGAAAGAGAAGGAGGGTCATGTGTGAGCTTCACCTCACCTTAGTCATGCATTATCCATTTATTAGCCTGGAGCATTTAGGAGAAGAAAATTACTTGTGGTGTCGTGACTGAAGGATGGTGAGAAAATATGATAAATATATTAAATTGATAGAATGCATTCTTTTTATTGTATGTAATGTAGAATTTGTGATTTAATCAAAATTCTATTATGTGAGAAGATACAGCTGTCATACACCATGCCTCACTTCTATTTATGCTGTAGACAAAATAAGGACCTAAGGACATAATGAGTTACAGTCACTTCAATATCCATGAATTCAATGTTCCTCTGAAATCGTAATTTCATAGGTCTTTATGGATTACTTGTCCTTGCCAGCCCATGGATGGCATTATCTGCTGTATTAGACGTACACTTGATGTTAGGGTATTCTCAAAATCCTAAAGAAACAGTTGATCTCTCTCCTACTCAATTATTTCCTTCTTCAAAAACAACCTGTTTCCATTTAATCCTGATTTTTAATCCTAGAACAGATACTAGCAATCAACCATGCTCTCTATGGACCCTGGCTGTCTGTACCAGCCACCAGGCCACACAGTGTACGAGAAGAGCCTCAAAGAAGGGTTCATTCAGTCTTAAGAAGAACAAGAAAATATTTTCACCACAGTCAGTGAAACAGGTTTTGCAGAGGAGTCATGGCATCACCACCACTTGAAACTCAAACAGGCAAGGTACTGAGAAACCTATTTAAGTTGGTCTTGCTTTGAGTGGTTCCAGATGGCCTTCAAAAGATCTCTTCCAACTGAAATTATGTGGCAATTCTGTGATTCTGTTCAGCCCTAGCTCATGAGAGCTCACCAGGCAGTGTTTGTCATTGATGAAACTACTCTAACAGAAAATCAGAGTCTACCTGAGAGAATTGGTCCCTCTTAGAAGTGAAAGGGTGCCACTTATCCAGAAGAATATCTTGTGCCATGGACAGATGGGCTGGTATTGCCCTCTGCAATTTTTCTACATTGGCACAGAGCTTGTGTTCTTAGCAGAATTATTCCTCATGAAAATATAAACAACACAGAATCAGCTCCTAAACATGAATGCAGCAACAAGGAAAATAACTGATAAGTTTCCTTTCAGTATGTCTTATTCTATTTCAGGAAACCCAGAACCAAATAAGTCATATTCAAATCCTCTCTATAATTAAGTGTAAGTGAAGTATATTGCTATAGCATATTAGTGACTCCATGTAAACATATTTTCCTCCTGAATGGTTATAAACAGGCACACCATAACCTCATTTTTAGCTTTTTTCCATGTTATAAATTCATTTTTCTCTTTGCAAAATGTCACTTTCTTTCCAGCAGGTTAATCCCAGGAGGTCTGGTAACTACAATTACTCCATTTAAATATTCCACATATCTGTCAAGACTCAAAAGAATTCTGTAGTGTCAGTTTAAATATAAATATATATAATTCTAGTTAATAATCATCACTTCAAGTCTGTTATGAAAATGGTATTTCTCACTCAGAGTGTGTGTGATGTTGTGTATATATGCAGCAGTTGTTGCAGCATTTTCATTGATTTATTGGTTAAAAAAACAACCACACTAACTGCAACACATCAATGATCTCATGCAGAAAACAATGCTCTTCAAAGGCAAACTTGTCTATAAGTTTTTATTCTAATTGCTTGAGGAAAAGCACCAGAAATTTTCTAGCTTTTTATACAGAGACAGCTGAAAATGTCTATAATACTGTAAAAGTAAATACTAGCAAAACATACTTGATGCTTTTCATTTCTATATCGTTTCCATTTAAAGAAAATCTTAGCATCTGCCAGTGACCAGAACATTATCTTTTTCTTGGGAGGGGGTAGGAAGGTCTGAAGGAGTTGACAATTTTCTGTCACCTTATGAACAGCCTGGAACACTACACAGTGAAAAGAAAAGCATCATAATGGTAATGTTGATCAAAAACAGATCACAGTTTATTTTCCTTAAGTTGTTTGTGTTTGTCAGATCTTTATTTACTTGTAAAGCCCACTAGAACAACCTCTGCAGTGCAGGTAAAAGTGGAACTACTGTTACAACAAAAGTTTGAGAGTAGCAGAACAAATATCCTTATGCCCAGCAAAAATAACTAATACCAATGAGCAGCATTTCAAAGCTTTTAATCTCCATGACAACCCACTTCAGATTCTTCAATAAAATGCCATTTTACATGCACACAAACACACTCATTTATGCACACCTACCATGTGTTCATAAATACCACCAGTGCTGCGCATCTCAAACCCATATATATAACACCATTGATGTCTTCCTCTTGGAAAACGAGTCAGCACTCCAGCTAAAAGCTTAGTTCATATCTCTATGCTTATATTAACTGTTGAATACAAAAAGAAAGGCAAAGAGATGCATACAAAATATGGCTCAAACATATAAGGACGTACCTTGAGTTTTGGCAAGCATCAGGAGAAATACCTGATACGTAAATAAATCGGAACAACTGCTTCACAAAGACCTGCACAAGAGAATCACAAATTGCACGGCAGAATTATTCACGGTACTTTTTCTGTCTCAGAGAGGAAATAGTTGACTTAAATAACATAAGCAGAGTGCTCTCTAAGCTGAGTGAGTAAGGATCTAACTGTTGGTATGAGTCATGTACTGATGTAAATGTGCCTCAGAACTAATATGGAAAAATCATGACAAATGTTTCACAAACTGTCCCAAGACAAAAGTTCAATTTGTTTAAAGAGCCCCTCATACGTTAGACATCTACCCAAGCATGATGGATGTTACTAGTCAGGGCTGACTGCACGTTTCAAGTACCATTTGTACCTGCTCAGCTACTCTGCAAGCTAAGAGCTGAGGAACTGAGCAGATCTTTTTCCACACTCCTCCCAGGGTGTGCCAAGGGCTAGCTGAGCCATCAGTATCCATTTTGGGAAAAGCACTTCCATCCAAGCGCACAGAAAAAGTCAGAAGTAGCTTTCAGCTGTGGGAATACTCTTCTCTGTGGCATCCCTGGCCATTGCCCACTTTCATATGAGGCCTTTTATCCCAATCGGTATGGCGAGCGCACAGCAGGAGACTTAAAGCTCCTGTGAATCTCACTGCCAGACTAGAAGCACAAGGGAGAAACTCATCAGGGAGATCTCTGAAATACCATCAGGTACCTTTTCTGATAGACCTGAGCAGCAATTATCATCAAGTCTGGTTCTTTCCACCATCCCTGCACTGACCTCTATAAGAGAACAACACTACACTTTCAGAGTAATAAAGCCCACCCCACCATAGACCTGTTTTTGCATAGACTTAAGGACTTAGCAAGGGCTCAATAGCATGTTCAAGAGCTCCAAGGCACACATGAATGGCCTGGCCCTCACCAGAGTCTGATGCAGGCTACTTGGTCCATATACTTTGCTAATTGTGAGGAGGCATGGTGGGGAGGGGGACATTTTGCAGGTCTGAGGTAACCAGTGCTGCATCATCTGAGTAGTTGCAGGCACCCTCCAGCAGTAATCTACTAGAGAGGTTAACTCTGCCTGTTCATGTAAGATTAGCTGTAAACTCTGTAAGAAAAGTGCCAGTTTTAATTTTAGCACTAATTTCTGCTGTTGCTTTAGGTGTCCAAACAAAAAACCAGCTTCCCGCACACCAAGTACAGATCCCATAATGTACCAATACTATTACTGCTGTCTGTCCCAAAAGCCTTCAGCCCCTTCCTATGACTCTATCAAGAGTTAGACAGATTGTGCATTCTAAAATAGCATTGAATTATACTATAAAATAAGAGTAACTTGCTTAAGTTTTGTGGATAAATGCCAAATTTAGTTTATTTTGAAACCTCATTGTGTGAAGTCTGTAGTCCATTCCAATGCAAGCAAACACAAAGAGTCTGTCAAGACATATTCCTTGAAATGTCATCATATAATCCCTTCTCTGCTTAAGAATCACAGAATCACAGAACATTAGGGATTGGAAGGGACCTCGAAAGAGCATCTACTCCAATCCCCCTGCCACAGCAGGATCACCTAGACCAAGTTGCACAGCAACACATCCAGCCAGGTTTTAAACCTCTCCGGAGAAGGAGACTCCACAATCCCCCTGGGCAGCCGCTTCCAGCGCTCTGTTACCTTCACTGTGAAGAAGGTCCTTCTCATACTAATGTGGAACCTCCTATGTTCCACCTGACACCCATTGTCCCTCGTCCTATCACTAGATGACATTGAGAAGAGCCTGGCTCCATCCTCCTAACACCCCTCACATATTTATAAACATTAATGAGGTCACCCCTCAGTCTCCTCCAAGCTAAAGAGACCCAACTCCCTCAGCCTCTCCTCATAAGGGAGGTGCTCCACTTCCTTCGTCATCCTCGTTACTCTACGCTGGACTCCCTCCAGCAGCTGCACATCCGTCTTGAACTGAGGGGCCCAGAACTGGACACAATACTCCAGGTGTGGTCTCACCAGGGCAGAGCAGAGGGGGAGAAGAACCTCTCTTGATCTACTAACCACCCCTCTTCTGATCCACCCCAGGATGCTGTTGGCCCTCTTGGCCACAAGAGCACACTGCTGGCTCATGGTCATCCTGCTGTCCATCAGGACCCCCAGGTCCCTTTCTCCTACACTGCTGTCCAACAGGTCAGTCCCCAACCTATACTGGTACCTGGGGTTGTTCTTGCCCAGATGCAAGACTCTACACTTGTTATATTTCATTCAATTTCTCTCTGTCCAGCTCTCCAGCCTGTCCAGGTCCCACTCAATCGCAGTAAAGCCTGCTGGGGTATAGGCGACACCACCCAGCTTTGTGTCATCAGCAAACTTGCAGACAGTGCACCCTAATCCCTCATCCAAGTCATTCATGAATAGATTGAATAGGACTGGTCCCAGTACTGACCGTTGGGGGACTCCACTAGATACAGGCCTCCAACTAGACTCTTTTCCATTGACTACTACTCTCTGGCTTCTATTCTGCAGCCAGTTCATTTAATTTTTTGTTACTTTTTCTTTCTTTCTTTGCATGTTATCTCAAAAGCAGCAATGCAATCTGAGAATACACGAGAGATTAACTTGGTTTTCATTAGATTTTTTTTTTTTGTTGAATTTATACATTTATCTCAAAGCTAAAAATAAGGTATGAATGCATTTAAGCCAGTAAGGAAACATTTGTACATAAAGACATATGGACTGAATCCTAAAGGTATAGTGTATAAACCAGTTCAGATTGACCAAACTCATCTCGTTGCACTTTGCTAGAAGCCATACTAGTTTCAGAATTGCCATCCCCAAGCATTTGTTCTCACACCAGCACTGGAGGTTACAGAGTGGATAAAGAAATGTGTTTGTCTGTACTTTGATTCCAGGCAGACTCAGCCAGTTCTAGTTGTGACTTGAGCTAATGCAGTTTTCTTTGCCTGAAGCAGGAGATGGAGAATTACATGATTGGTCTGCTTTTCCATGAACATATCTGTTAGCATTTTTGCCTTGAATTTTCTATTATTGTAGCACTAGAGTAGATGGACTGTGAGAGAGAAAGTCCTTATTCTAAAAAAAAATAACTGATAGAAAAAGCAAATTAAATTGTGAGAAAAAAATAGCAACAGCATTCGTAAATAAATGCGTCAATCCAAGCTCCTGTGAAATGTGTAGTTAGAAGCATATGCAAGTCCGATCTGTCTAGCACTGCCTGCAAGTCCACATATTGGATATATATACTTTGGAAGACCTGTCTGCCTAGGCCTAGTGACATCCCCCATAAGACCAAATCATCAACTCACCTGTAGGAGCATGTAAATCCAGCAAAAGACATAGAAGTGCACCAGGCTAAGGAGCTGCCTGTGGCAGATTTGGCTTTGTTTGTGATCTTTGTGGAGCCACAGTTAGAAGAGGAATTTAGTAAAGAAATTTCCCTTCTGTTAGGCTTTCATACAACCTAAGTTTTCATGCCATGAAAGGTAATACTTGTAGCATTCACTTTTATGCATCTACGATAATAGTTGGATGAAAAGTACCTGATGTTAAAGGCAAGAGCAAAATGTTGCTATCCCCAGTTTAATTTAGAGGTATTAATTTGCTTTACTTTTGAACTGTAGGATGTAAGCAATCAACCTTCTTATGGAAGAGAGGGCTTTGAAAACTTTCTCATGTTAATTCAGCAGCTGGTAACTTTCAGGCACTTTTGAAAAAACCTAATGTTCTTTCAAACAAGAATTTAGCAAATAGAGCGTGCAAGCTACCAATGTTTTACCTGTCAGACTTTTACTACAGGAAACAGGGCTTAGGTGATGATGAGAGAATACAGAAAACTCAATGATAAAGGAAAGGAATAACAAATGGGGAAAAACAGGAGCAGGAAAGAAAAGAGCTAGTTAGAGCAGAAAAATGTTTTGCAAGGATACAAAAATGAAAGTAAGGTAACAATAGCTAGTTAGTGAATAAAAGGGTATGAATCCAAGTTCTGTAATAAAGAAGTGATGAACTGCGGCAGCAAGAGAAAGGATTAGAAAAGAGAGGCTTTGATATAATGTAGTTAGGAAAGAAGACTGTAAGAAACTGTAAAGCATAAAAGAGTAGAAGAAAGGAGAGAGTTAGAGAGAAAAGAGAAAACATGAAAATTGAAAAAAAAAAACAGATGGTGTATGCTCATCTATTAAGCATACTGAATGCTGGAGGACTGGACAATAAATACAATACAGTTTGCATTTCCTATTCTTCCGTTTTACTGGATGGCAAGAAATGGTAAAGACAGACTTGAAACTAGGTGAAAAACAAAATAACACATCAGTACACATAGAAGCCTAAAAATGCTGTCTATCCACCAAGCACGTTTCAGCCAGTACCCTAAGAACAGCTTTAAACAATTTTGCTCTCCAGTTATCCAACTCTAGCCCTTAGTAGCTTTTGCCGATCCCAAGCAATAGTGTCAGACGTATTGTCTTGTTTCAAGGAAAGCAGCTGCTACAAAAAGGCAAGAAATCCAAAACAATCCCTACCCACCAATGACAGCAGACTGCAGTACAAGCACAGATGTTCTCTCTTCTGCAACCAGTAAATAAACACTGCACAGTTAGTATGCACAGATGCAGAACAGAATCACCCTTAAGACACACTGCCTCTTGTTCAGCTGGTAGCTGGAGACAGAAGAAAGAACTGAGGAAACTGGTGATCTATAAAAGGCTCATCAGGGACCTTAAAAAAATCTGGAAACTCATTAGGACTTGCAGGAAATGCTGGAGGGAGGTTAAAATATAGTAGACGTGAGTTAGTGGAGAACTGCCATGTGGGAACATGGGGAAGGAGATCCTTTGAGGACTTGAAGAGAAGCTAAGGCTTGTGGAGGGGAAGTCACAAGACACAGAGAGGAAAAGCAGAATCCTTACTGCAGGTGCTGTAGAAATGTAGGATGTGAATTCTCAAGAAAGCAGCCTTTCACCTATCCACTCCTCCTGAAACTGTTTCCTCAGTACACTCAATGACTTCATAGGTGCTCTGATAAAAAGTTTATATAAAGAAAAGCCGTTAGACTGTTAAATGCTTACACGTGCTTAGAACAATGTTTGTGGGAATTGTTCACGAAGTATAAATTTGTAAAGGAAAACAAGTAGAAACTGTATCACCTTCATGGTGAAAAGACACTGATCTTATTTACAGTGGTAAAAATAATAGGTAATACCAGATTGACCTGATGCGAGAACTTTGCTAATCATTGGCATAAGAAATAGCATGTTTATGCTGTAAAACCATGTCCACATTTAATTATTTTAGCTATGTCAGGAATTCTGAATATTCATTTGTAAAGAACAGCTTCCACTAGCACTTTAAAAAAAAAGTAACCAGAAGGTCATCAACAAGGGAAATGAGATAATAATATATCATGAATAATGTATTAAATTATTTCAGTCTTTATCTATTAATGAATTATCTTCAATCATCTTATAATTTTCTTGAAAGTATTTGTAATTCAAAAGTACTTCCCATGTAATTCCAAAAATTTATTTCTCGAAATTTTTCTTGGTCTTTTTATGGATAGAAAGTAAATTCGAATTCAAATAGATTTTAATAGGACAAACAGACTAGGAGTTTCTGCTCTCTCACACATTTCTTAGAATTGTGTTACCCGTCCAGTGTTAAACTTCTAACCATTAAATCTCTTCCTTTAATATCTTTTTAAGCATTCTATTTCCACCAATACCCTAATACAATGTTCAGCAAGTAGGGCAGTTACCAAAATTCAACACCCAGGGTCTCCTGATTGTACTCAGCACAGTTTTTATTTCCTCTGCTATGGATGTTCCCACACCTCTTGAAGAATGTAAGTGACAAGAAGTAATTAAAAGAATCTTTCCACCCAGAAAATAGTGAATGTCAGTGGTGTAGTAGCTGGCCAAGCTTTTATTTTTTCCTGCATCATGCTATAAATACCTCCCAATCTTTATTGGGAATCTTTGCTGGTAAAGAAAAAAACAAATGGTCATCATTCTTTCTGGAACACCAAGTAACATCTTGTATCCCACTGACACTTTTTAAATACTGTGAGTTGACTTTACTTTCTACCGCCTTAAGTTATAATAGCAATGACCATACCTGCTTTGGAATCCTGCAGTAACAATATGAATGACTGAAAAAGAGATTAATTTTCATTGTACAGTCAACAGAACCAGTCTTTATTGACATGCTAAATAAAAAACACCTTTTTGTATAGATACCTACCTCACACAGCTCCTTCCACTGTGCAGAGAAGCAGAGTTCCCTTTCATGTAAAGATCTAGCAGCTTCCTCTGAAATACATGAATTTGGAAAATACTGGCAAAGGCTGGCTCATTTGAAACTCCATTTTTCATCAGTGATTTTGATAAGTGTCTGGCAAATCTGTATTATCTGTTCAAACCCTGTGAACCTTTAGAAACACACCTATGGCTGTATCTTTAGCACTAACTTTTTAGCCCTCAGTGGTGGCATCTTTAATATTTTTTAATGATTTCTCATTAATGAAAATATGTCCTAAAACATATTTTTAGGTAAAAAATACTCAAAATATTAGTTATTCCCACATTCACGTCATGACTGTGGTTTTTGAATGCAGCTTAAAATTGGTTTCTAAAAGGCAAAATGTGTCCATCTGTGTCTCAAATCTACAGCACAAAATGATGCTGTTTCTATGAAGCTCAGAAGAGAAAAACGTCATGCCTTTTGAATAGCAGTGAGTCTGTCTGAGCTTTCCTCCAATTCCCAAGATCTCCTGTCATGGTCACTTGTCTGTTCATTTTGGTGGCACAGTCTTTGGGTCTTTTCCTCATCCTTTAGACATATGCAATGCCACTAGATCCTATTTTGACTACCCTTGCTACTAACTTGATCCCCACGGAGCTAAAAATTGTAGTGGGAGGACACAAACATCAATCAATGCCGACATCTAAAATAGTCACTAAAATATTTTGAGTTTCTTGTCAGTAGTTGTGGGAGGCAGTAGCTCACAGCAAAAACACAGTATTACGTTTTTTTCCTGGAAACTTCAAGCATGCTTTAGTACAAGTACTATTTTCTTGTCAATAGAGTCAAAGAACTGAAGAAAGTACTCAGGGACATAATTTCCAGATTCAATTTTCATTAAAGGCTATAAATACTCAGAGGCTGGTGCTCAGTGTTAGAGATCAAGCTGAGTAACTCTCATCTGGATCTGTCTTGTATTTATTATGATCACATTAGAGCTTGATAAGACAGTAACTTATATAAAGCAGAAACTTGTAGAAATCTTCATCACGTCAGAACAATGCATGTTCTGCCAGGCTTTTTAATACCAGAACAGATCAGGCAGAGTCATCTCCAGACAGCTCTAGTACCAGCTGGAAAACCCCCCTCAGCTCCCAAGGGACTGCATTCTCCAATGACTTCAAACAGGTGTGAAATCCTGCCTGGCCTCATCTGTAGTGAGCACAAAATCACCATCAGACAAAACCTAATACACAGTTCCTAATCTGCTTGCTGGAACTCAAGTCAGGGATCATATGTGATAAGCAAGGAAGCAAATGCAACAAGACCAAGAGAAAAAGAAAGGAAAAAGCATACTGGTCCCATAGCACTACTCGCACAAATCCCTCCAAACACAACCCAGGAGTGTGAAGTGTAGCAGATAGGCTGTATCACACAGCCACAGGCATGCCTGCTTGAATCAGAAAGGCTGAATCCAGCAAGCAGAGTTTCAGTGTGTGAGCCTTTTTGTGACAGCAGAAAATATAAAGGGAGGGAGAGGACCTAATGGCCATAAAACTTCCTGGCACAAGCTGACACAGCAATGACAAAAAGGACACATCTAATTTTAATCTTTCCTCCACACAAGTGGTTTTTTCCTTCTCCTAAAATACAGTGAAGTGCTTTCTCTGACCATAAACTGTGGGGCAGACACATCACCTGATTTATCTGGCAAAGTTGCCAGTCTCCATTTGCAGGCTCAGACAGTCTCTGCTAGTTAACAGAGATCAATGGTGAGAAAAGAAGGTAAGACTACTGTCCATACAAAAAACTGCCCTTTCCAATAGCACATCTTTGTCCAGGTAGGTCAGATCCTGAGCACCTCAGCCTCCTTCCTGGCTTTTGCAACTGCTCATTTAGACAATTTTGGTTCTATGCATCAAGGGCCCATCTGTATAGCCACCACACAGACCCTTTTCAGCCAGTCTTCTCCAGAGGCTCCTTACTCCCAATGGGAATGACCTCCAAAACTTGACAACCTTCCCCTCTAGTGGATTGCTTTAAAGATCACTTTTGTACAAAAGTGTACAAAATTACCACCAGATCTGTGTTTATAGATAGATAGATAGATGACAGATAGACATAATTTTAGCCTAACCCAAAACGTGTTCACTGGATTTGAAATTAGAGGGGGAGAAAACTCCTATTACATTTTACCTTCACAATGATGCTGGAATGGTTGAATAAAGGGTGGCCCTGCTGCCCATATGCCATTCAGCTTCTGTCTGTCTTTTTGTTTACACTGGGAATACAATAGGAACTATAGTCCTTCCAATGCATCATTTATAAGTGTATTCTACCTCTGAATGTACAGACAGAACTGGCTCTGTGAATGAGCTCTGTGAATATTGCCAAGACACTGTGCTTTGTTCAGCATTATTCTTCACAATAGATACCACACTTTGGAAGTAATTTTAAAAAGGGAATCAAAATAGTGGTACTTTTAGCCTTTGTTTCTTTTATACCACACTGCATTCTCTGTCTCTCACTCAGCTGCTTCTATTATACTGACAAATTAAATAAACCACTCCATTGCTAAAGAGGCTCGGGCGGGCTGGGCTTCGGTACACTGCAGCACTAGGAAGTTGAAATAAACATTAATGTAGTTTTTATTCTTAATAAATGAAACCTAACTTTAGTCAAGGATTATATTTTTAAAGAAAAAGAAAGAGAAAGGAAGAAAAAGAAGAAAGAAAGAAAAAAAGATAGATAAAGGAAGGAAGGAAGAGAAAAAGATAGAGTGAAAGAAAGAAGAGGAAAGGAGGGAGAAGGAAAGGAGTACTTCAAGTTTTTTAACCAATCTGCAGTACCAAGGAATTCGACATCTGAAGCAATGGAGTAATGAGAAGCCATGTGTCCAGGTAATGAGCCTGCTCTTTTAGTGATCCGCTACGTAGAAGCACTGCAATTTCGTTTCTGCTGTCAGGCCTCTGGGAGAGTGACTTGGTGAGTTACGGGCAGGGTGTGATGCAGGGTCCATTGCAGAGGCTCCCTGCAAGCAGCACGCAAACTTCTGCAGCAAACTTTCAGCTCAGTCTAGGAGTTTACCTGCTGCAGCCATAGCTCTGGTTTGCAAGGCGTGTTATTCTCATGCTGTTCAGCGTACAGAAATAAGGGCAGGTGAGGGAGTGCTGAGACAAGTGTGGTGGATGAGACAAGGGCAGGTCTGACTGCGTACTGGTGTATATTTATAGATAGAGAGATGGAAATGTTGAAAAAGTATGTTGAGTTGTGTTTTTTTGTAGACTCGTATTCTCCTTGCATCTATTGCAAAAAGAGAAATAAGAAACTGAAGACGAAGTAGCAATGTGACCTTTACCTGCACCAAGGCGCTTTCTGACTTCTAGGTCTTTTCTTCAGCAGGCAGTAAACAGAGAGGAAAACTGGGGATCAGTTTGTCATGGTCTGCTTATGTGTAGATTTGGTGTGAAAGGCCACCCTAGGCATTTGCAAGCACCAGTGTGGTGGTGGGGCTGTAGGATGTTCATAAAAGCTTGTCTGTATAGTCCAGTATTCTCAAACGTACTGTTAAATGAACAGCATTATTTTCCCAAACGACATCAGACTAATGAAGAGAGCAGTGTCACCTGGATTAGGTCTGAAAGCTGCTCCTGGGCTAGCAGCTAGTGTGTATATAACACAGAACAAGTCTCACCCTCTGTGCCTTTCCCCTTCTCTCTTAACAAAGCAGATGGACTATGTGCAGCAGCCTGAGATAGCGAGGGAACTGGGCTGGGTGGGGGGCAGGTGTTTGTTTTAGGGGACCTCAGAAGTGGTCAACTACCTCCTGAAATTGCTGCTAAATGTCAACTGTGGGCTTTGAAGACCTGAGCTGCTTCTCCGAGGATGTGGCACAGGCTGGGGTCCCCCATAGGGACACCCCTCCGGAGCAGAAGTTGGCAGGGAGCGATCTGGGCTCATCTTTTATTACTCATCATTAAAAAATAAAAAAAAAAATCAACCCCCCAATATCCCAGGTGAAATCTCCTTCTATTGTCTATGAAAAATCCCTTTAATTTGTCTCCAGGGACATCCAAACGCCTTACGATTCCACACTCGTCTCTGTCAACACCGCGTCTGGGGGGCTCCAGGGACGAGGGAGTGGGGAAGCTGAAGGTCAGGGTTACCCACTGTGCCATGACTTTTAAGCTAAAGGGGGTTTTGTTTCTCTTGTTCCCGCGTCAGGTTTAATTTGGTCTGCATTATTCTAAAAGGGTGGGCCTGCTCATGACAGGAGGGGGTTAAATGGGATTACAAGCTTTAGAGGCTGTCAGCAGCCACCGCTGCCTGGGGATGTTAAATTGCGATTTAATGGTCGGCTTTATCCGTATGGTATCAGTGGAAATCTGCTGTTTTCAGCAACTTAATAGGCGCTGTGTTTTCAGGAGGGGCCTTTTTTTTGGGGGGGGGGCGGAAATGGCGGCAGGAAGACCTGGCCGGAGAGGGTGGCGGGTAGCCCCTCCAGCCAGGCTCCGTGACCGCGCGGCCGCATCCCGCACAAAGATCAACTTTTCAAGACGGAGCCAAGGGCAGAGACAGGATGCAGCCGGCGAAGAGGCGGTGGCATCCCAGAAGCACCCGCCGACGGCCTCCCCCGGGCGGGGATGGCTGCGTGTGGGTGGGTGGTGCGTGTGGCGGGGCGGGGGTGTCAAATACACCGCGGGGCCTCGCTGGGGAGCAGCGCGGTACTGTTAGCTATCAAGGAGGGGTGGTGGGGGGCAGCCCTAGAAGTTTAGGATTGGTAAATTTAATATCCTGTCACAATTTTTTTCATGGACATGGGGTCGAGCTGGCCGCGCCGTTCCTTGCCAGCCACGTCTGAGCAAACAGAGATGGTGCCGCGCTGGACGGGCCGAGCTGGGCTGGACGGGCCGAGCTGGGCTGGCCGGGAGGGAGAGATGCTCAAGGCTGGGTCGTTCTAAGTGGCTCTTGCCCGTTGCCGCAGCTTCCCGACTCCTCCGGCAACGGCTTGGTCGCAGCGGCAGAGGTGCTCCGCGTTTGGTTTGTCTTCTAGCTCCGGGAGTTACCCTGCACTCGGGGATTTCTGGCCTTAAAAATAACGAGAAAGAGGGAAGAGCATCGGAGTCAGGACTGGCCGTGCGCACGTTGCAGAGCAGACCCGATTTTTCAAAGGACGTTTCTCTAATTGACAGGGCTGGTAACTTGGCCAGAGAGGGTGTCACGAAAGCACGGCACAAACCAGTGTGATCGTAGTAAATAGAAAAGCATGGCCCCGGCGGAGTATTTTCTAAGCTGATGGGTGATACAGAAATACAGTTCCTAAGCGAGTAACAAAAAAGATGGGGGGGAGGTGGATGGAAAGGGAGGGGGAAAAAGAGAAGGAAGGGGGAGAGAAAGTTCCTGTGCACTTTGTTCAAGGTTCTGCACCTCTCTAAGCAGCTGTCACATCCGTACATTATGGTACATTGAATCTGAATGAGGCTCTCCACATCAAAACCTTGCATCCATTATGATATCATCTCCTGCTCTAAGCTGTAATGCTTATTAATTCTGCACCCATACTCTCCAAGCTTCAGCAAATGTATTCCATCAGCCTAGCATTTAATTTAATTAGTACAGCTGGGCTCTCATTCTCCTTTCTGTGTCAGAGGTATTGTCAGCACGTTCTGCTATAACACAATTACTGATTGCTTTTAGATAGGCAGAAATATGATTAGGGTATTGGGTGACTGTATCATAAGCCTTATTAGATTCATTTGAAATCTGGAGATAAATAGGAAACTTTTATTTGCAGTGTAATGAGATTATGCTTATTAGGCCAAGGCCTCACAACCTTTTGCAAAGAACATAGTGTATCACTAGGATTATACTCTGGAACCACACTTTTTGCTCATAGCAATTTCTCAGCAGCTTTGAGATTTAACTGTTGTAGACCTGTACACATTTTATAATTGTTTTCTGGCTCAGTGGCTTTCTCCCTTGATAGAGTGCGTGTACCTCTACCATGAGTTTTCTCCTGCATGAACCCAGAAATCTGGGGAAGATGTTCAATAGAGAAAAGATGTTTGGGTGAACTGTGGCCATGTGTAGATGAGTAAATGAGCTGATACGTTAAACAGAAAAGGTTTTTTTGCCAATACCAGTCTTTTTTATTTAAACTGTTTTTCTCATCCCCAGTAGAAAGCTGCAAAAACATTTCCAGGTCAGCAGTTTTCAGAAGGTAAAAAAACATGGCTGTTCATGTACTTCCAATGCTGTGTCTTGAGGTACAAATAATGAGTTAATTTTCTTGTGTAAAAAATTGCTGAAAAGGCTGCACATTTCATGTCACTTCCAGAGAGAGTGCATTTAAATCTTAATGTATACATCACAGCCTTTTGTATTATACTATCCTGACAAAACATGCGGCATAGTGTTTGAGAAGCAAGAGTTACATTTTTAAAAGTTCATTTATTATAGGGAGTCAGAATTCTGATCTGGTAATTTCCCTGTAACAATCAAAGGTACAAACAATCTATCACTGACTTGACAGGTTACAGAAAGGAGTCCATCACTTTTAACACTGGTGTCAAATTCAGTTTTCATTCTCTTTCCACATAAGTTTTGCTACTAACTCCAGTGGGAGCAAGATTAGGCTCTTTCCTTTGAAGGTGGTATTACCCAGTGTAGAAGCATTTCATAACTGTGTGGCAAATCCATGAACCTAGTTTTGTCTTCCTTATTGCATCACTTGCTCTACAGTTAAGACAGAAGAATTTGTCTGCGTATCACAGGGTAAGGATGAGACTCAGGGCGAAAAATATATGTTGATACTCTCAGTGTATCTTGTTTTGCATTTGCCTAGCACTGAAAGCATTGTCTGCAGGGGCTGGCTTTTCTCTGTCATTAGCAAGTTCCACTTTGCATAGTTTTTCTCAGATATTTCTGATGTTTTGAAATTGGGATGGGAGTAAGGTTTAAAGAGTCTGGTGAAAGTTCTTAATGATGACTTTTCTGTATTTCTCATCTAGTTACTAAGTGAGCATTCTGAGAGTAAAGCTATTGCCACAGCCCTTTGCCAAAGTGGGGTGAGCTTTGGGGTTCCCAGTGCTGTCTCCGGTAGTACTTCTGCCAGCACATCCTTTTGCAGTTCTGTGAGATTCTCTAACTAGAGAATCTCTTGGTATGGTTATGCTTTTTACTTTCCTGGGGAGGAATATGCATCACTTTGCAATGGCTACTGACTAGCCTCAGGAGCTCTGTGTGTGTGCCTAAGCAAGAACAGCAGAAAGTTATTCTAGAGGAATACTTCTGTAATAGGGAGACCTAAGTGTTTCCATTTTAAGTACAGGCAAGCTCAGGCACAAAACAGTTCATCAGCTCTAGTTACATATCTAGGAGCAACAGCCTCACTAGTGCTGAGTCTGCTAAAGTCAACTATGAAAAATCCAGTGTTTGCACTATGTGTTAGGAACCTTTTATTGTTGCATAGCTTTATAAAGAGAGGTACCACTTTAAATCAGTTGTACTTTGGAAAGGATATGATTTTTCAAATAGTTTTATAGGGAAAAGAATATCTAGGTTCTTTCTGCCAGCCAAATAAAGATGTTTTTTACTGGATCCAAAAGCAGCAGAGGTAACAAATGCAACAATTTTCCAGTATGTTGCTTCATCAAGAAAATATTTTAAAGTGTGGTGTAATTGCTGTGAGAATGAACTAGTGGCCCTGTTCATTTGTCCCCAGTCACCGTCATCCTGATTTGCAGTGAGCAACAGGGTTATTCACATGCTTAGATTACACGCATGCTTCGGTGCTCTGCTGGATCAAGGCCTAATTGACACCCTAATTGACAGGCTCAGTTGAGAGACTGAAGACTAAATTTGGCTTGGAAGCTGAAATGTGATGTATGTTTTTACCCTCAGAGGTGGTTTGCCCAGGCTGTGTTTGAGATGTGTTACCAAATAATATGTTCCACCTTCTGCTGTAGCTTTTGTTGTGTTCCTTTTGTGGCCAGATAGAGTTTTTCAGTTACTGGGAAAAATGAACCAAACCAGCAAATAAATATGTTACTCCAAACTAATGACATGTTGAATGCTAAATTGAAACAAAAAATTTTATCTTTGGTTTTTCTAAAAGAACAAGTTTGTTAAAAGAAATACTAACAGCCGTTTATTCAAAACAGTTGATTAAATGAAAGTGTAACTAATTGTTAGATGTTTGTTTCATGTAGACTCAAAGGTAGTATCACAACAGAAGTAATTAGGGTAATTACTAAGGTCTGTATTTAATTCAAACCCTCAGAGAATATTGCATATTCATTCAAGTGAGCTATATTTCCTATTAAAAAGATAGCAGTTTCTCAAAGCTTTCCTTTACAGGTATGTTTTTAGAAGTGTCATTTTATGTGGTATCATGTCATCTTGCTCTCTTTCTACTGTGACAGTGTTTGTTGATGGCAGTCAAAGGAGAAATGTTACTGGTAATTTCTGCGTGCACTTCTAACCCCAAATATTTGTAACAGTCATTTACCTAAGGCATTTGAGAATTTGAAGATAGGGCATTAGGATGAACTTACCTTGTTCTCTTGGCAGAATGTGCTGTGTGCATTAAGATACTAAAGCTAGGCATTTTTATGTACTCCTGAAGAAAAATATAGTGAGTTTATTTATAGAGTAACTGAAAAATCGAGGCAATGTTTGTACCCTTTTACTGTCATAGAAGAAAAATCTAGCTCTGTTTCATATATTATTTTCTTTTTAAAGCTAGTCTTTATAAAATGCAAAGAAAATCTACAAAAGAAATATTCCGGAGCGTTTACCATGGAGATGTTCTCAAAGGGCTGTTTCAGTTTGGAGATGAATTTGTATCAGAACATTTGGGGAAAAGGAAGCATAATGGATCCAGTTCTCTCATGTTACTAATCATGCAGGACACAGTGGTAGGATGCCTTCCAATATTTGTTGCTGGCAAATGACACACACTGGCAATTGGACCAGTGTGATCTCTTCCTGGATGGATTTACTGCTTGGATTTAAACCCAGATTCTTGTCTCAGTAAAGCCAAGTATTTCTCTTGAACTCCTAAAATGCAAACTGTGTTGATCAGACAGAAAACAATGTTAATTACTAAATTAGTACCACTTTTCCCTCTAATGTTTCAGTCCTGCTGTAGCACTCAAGCAGTATGCACTGTGTGTATTTGATAGAAACAAACCCACAAAGTTGTCTCAGCCAGATTCCTTAGACCATACCCTTCAAATGGTAAACCACTGGAATATTGTTTAAAAAGATGAATAACACACTAGAGTGAAAAATAGCAGTGACAACAGATTTCTATTACCTTTTTCTGTTATTGTAAAAGTGCAGCAGTGGTGATAGTAACACCTAATTAACCTAATTTACTTGTACGACAGTAGACTCCTAGGGCTGTAGTATAAAGCCTGCTATAATGGTCTGATGACGGTCTGCCTTTCTAAGGTACAAACAATTTTTGCACTGTGGAGTTGACCAAACAACTAAATGGAGAGAAAGAAGAGATGACACAGTCATTAGAAAAAAAGTAGCATTACAGTTATCATAGCTACAGTTCTACAGTCAAAGTTGTATCTGAATATTCATTGTAGTTCACATTTTACCCCTTGGACAACTTAGATGACATAGGTGTCTGCTAAAAACGGAACACATGAGGTTGTTCACTGATTAAATCTTTTGGCCGAATGACTGAACAAGCATTCTGCTTGAGTGTTAGAACTCAGCATTTTGTTGGGTGTCCACATTTGCAGAAGCATAGCAAATCAGAGAGAACAATTAAGCTTCCTTTCTGTCCCTTCTCCAACTGAGCTAGACATGCCTTGCTGTCTCTTCAGTACTCTTTTGTCCTCTAGCAGTGTATTCTCAAGTTACAGGAAAGCCAGGTAGGACTAATTTTGCTGATGTCATTATAAGTTGTCTATCTAGACCCCTTTCAATCCTGCCATCGTCCAAAAAGTGTGTGCCTATTCCACATGTAAAATTAGCAGTGGCTTTGTGGAAAGGTTCTGTGAGGAGCTGCAACGCAGCCGAACTGAGTATCCCACATCACCATGTTGCAATAGAGTCAGGATCTTTATCAAACACATTTAGAGTGTGTTTTTCCTGCCCAGTAGTCCATTATTTACAGGTTTATATCAAACTAATTTCAAAAGAAAGGGCCTCAACTGCCTTCTAAGAAAGCACTGAACTGATATACTATCTATTTTACAGAGTTATTTGTTTTACAGTGTTATCTATTAGATCCTTTTCTAATGGTGAAAGCAGTACGTGGTCAGATCCACAACATAAAATGACACTTTTGACATGTGCACACTTTGGTGGGCAGAGAAAACACAAAAAGGATTGAATGTGAAATCGCTGTTAACACTTCATTGGCTTTGGTTTCTGTTATGCACCAACTTACATTCACATTAAAGAATGCTTGAAGAGTTTCTTTTTCGCTTGTCTGATTATTAGGTTCTCCACAGTGTTTTTTGGTGCTAGGTGGTACTGACTCTGCCATTAATGTTCCTAATAGTCCTACCTTTTTGGTAATACTGTTTAAGGTAGCTCATATTGTCTACCTCTATTGTGGTCAATTTTTGTAAAACTTGAGAGATGAAAATCAGATTAGAAATGAAAACTACAGGAAGTCAAGTGGTAAAAATAATGATCAACAAAATGTATAGAGATGTATGTATGTAGGACAACACAGAACAATGGAACACATGCAGTAGAAATACAGAGGTTTGGCAGAATAAAGCCAGTGAAAAGAAGAAAATTATATAGGGGGTGGGAAAGGATGCAGAGAAAGCAAAACAGACAGGTTGTTTTGAAAAATGCGTGGGCAATAAAGGTGTGATTTGGAATGGACGGGGTAGGAAAAGCATACGGATCAGGAAACCTAAGTTTTCTGTGTGCATGCCATGTGCCTGGTAAACAGAAAGAAATGGGAATCAAAATGTCATCATTTTGGTAGGGTAACTTGGTCATCTTTATGTAAGTCACCAACACCAGGGAACTTAATCACTGGAGCATCTGCTGCTTATCTAGAAAGGGAAGATGTTTCACTTAGCATCCCTTGGGGTCTGTTAACAAATCTAATTCAGAGAACTGAAAAAAAAAAATTTCTCAGGTTTGGTTTAGTAGCTGTCCTTGATCGTTGTGAAGAAAAAACTTCAAAAGTCTGAGGAGTTCTCCTGTGACATCCCATTGAGACCAGACCTTAATCCTGCTTAGAGGAAGATGGGACAAGGAAAGGCCATTAAACCTTACAGTGAGTTAATCCATGTCTTTATTATCAGATTCTTCAGGTTCTTGCATTTCTGTTTACTGGCCATATCATGCCTCCATACTAGAGGACAACCATGCATGCACCAAGCTTTAGTTTTACCCTCTGCACCCAGGTTTCCATTCAAATGGATGACCATGACCTTGTCTAGTTAGTAGGGAGCTGTGACTCCAAGGTTTCTTGGTCAGTAAGTATGTAAAATACAGTCTTAAGCATTAAAAAATTTTACATTCTTACAGCCTTAGGAGCTGGGTTTTTTAAGGAAGAAATTCCAAGCATTGGTGATTACTAATAGTTGTATGAAGTTGCTTTCAGACATAGTGCAAGTTTCACTGCCATTGAACAATAAATTCAGCCTAATACATTCTTACTTACATGTATCTAAATTTCAAGTAGTAGAGTTTGTGCATTTTTTTCAATATTTAATTAAGTCATCACAGTGGCAAAAATTACAGTAGGATACCTGTTTTTTCTTGCTTAAGATGTTTTTTATACATAAAACCATTGAAGGGTTTAGTGGTAAACACAATGTAGTATTGACTTTTTTTCAAGCATTGTGGTAAGAGTTATTTGGTAGGGAAAAAACACATATCTTTTCATTGAAACAGGATATATGTCGTACTGGGAGCTTTAGGATATGAGTATCAGTATTGTATAAGTCAAGATCCTCTTCAACCTAATCTCAGTGTTGAGTGTGTTAGTTCCTGATCAGGGCTAGTACTACATATGTTGGCTGGAGGTTGAGGGTTTCTTTTATATCCACAAAGCATCATCAGCATGGAGATAGTGTTCCAGATGAATGTATACTAACAGCAATCCTGAACTCTAAATTATTTAACATAGTAAAGATTTTAGCAACAAACTTCAAATGCTGGTAAAGCCTAGATGAGACTGTGGGACTCCTAATTCTCTTACAAAAGTAGGACTAAAATAATTGGGGAAAAAAGTGGTATTGAACCACTAAGATGACTCTTTCCATTTAAAGAACCTTTTTTCTAGTGAACAGTTACCACAATTAGACATATTCTTTGGCATGTTGTTCGGTAACAATGTTGGACATACCTAAGGATAATCAGATCATTCCTACTTTTTTAAAAGGTTGCATTCATTCAAATTCCATGGGATATTGGATGAAAAATAACACCTTGAAATAAACAACAAATAGAAAGTCCATGTAACAATGCCCATGCAGCCTTAAATTCTTAGCAGTATTTTCTAAGGTTAGCAGTAACTCCTGTACTGTGTACTGTGACTATCTGAATAAATACTCCTCCCTAGCAATTGCTAGTCACATTGGTTAACCTGCTACACGATATATAAATATTGCATATATATATACATACATATATATATGCACCTTACAAAGTTACCCAGTTTTGAATTTAAAACTCCAGGCTCTTTCCTAAAGTGGAATAGCATGTAATGTATGATCACTGAGTCATACAGTGAATCTCTAACTCAGTTATCGATTATAATAATGAGAATAAATATTGTGTTTTAATAGGTGTGTTGACATGACAGAAACAACACCATTCACCCTCTACTCATGTTTGCTGTTTTCAGTCCCCCAAAAGAGAAAACAAGAACTGCATTCACGGGAGTATATGTCACAGAGCTGCAATAGGGATAATTGGAAGCTTAAGCCCTAATTCTGCAAACACTTAAGCGGTGCTTAACTTCAGTGCATGCAGGTTGACTCAAATGCAATTATTCATTTTTTCAAAAGTGCACTTCCTGAAGCATATGATAGGGAGGGACAGAAATGGGGCTGTATTTAGCAATGAACTGCTGAAACTCTGCAAGGAAGCAGACCTGTAGGGTTGCTGTTGACTCCTACATTTTCACATAGCACCTGAGCGTGTATATAGTATTCACTTCTCCAGTATTCTTCAAAGATGTTGGAATTATTTATGGAGTAATATATTTGTGCTCAAAAGAGAACAATATAAATAGAAAATAGAAATCACCTAGCAAATAGCAATGTGTTTAAGCTAATCTATATGCATGCACCTGTAGTGTAGTGATATATCAGTGAAGAATGTGTTGGATGCAGCTATCAGTGTTTGAGCCTGTCATGAACTCACTCACCCTCAGCAAGCTCTGAGTTTTTTAATGTTATAATATTATTTAATTTTATTCTTTTAATCTGAAATAGCGGCCTGAGATCAGTAAGAGGATGGTTTTATCTTAATCATCACTCCTTGCTTCATAAACATGCAGATGTTCAGCCTTCTAGTAACACCAGTGATGATTTTTTGATGCATGAGGACAATAGATTGAAGTAGTTTCACCTTAAATGCTATTAAAACTGGTAATCTGGTTATATTATTATCAGAAGGGCATATTATTGCTTGTGCCTTTTTAGAAGTTGGAAAAAAATAACTGTAGAGCTTGCAATGAGGTTACTTTTTTTTTCCTTTTACTCTTTAGTGACAGAGTAAAAGACTGACAGGAATGTTGTTGGAGTTGTTAAGAAATATATGTTTAAAGATATTTTTCTTAGGTCAGCTCTGATCAACAGAATTTCCTTTTCCAATTGATTGTCCCAGGAAAACTCTGATGACATTTTCCAAGTTTTTGTCTTCTATGCATGTAAAAGGTTTTCATTGAGTTTTGTATGTAATATATATATAATGTTCTAATGGGTGAAAATTCTCCTTATTCAGTGAACTTTGGGCTACTTCTTGGCTGCATGATGCATAGCCTGTGGACAGGTCTCTATCTGAATATCTTGGTACAGGTAGCAGGATGCTATGGTATGGTGTAGAGCACATGTCCCAGCAATTAGACAGTGCCTGTGAGCACACAAGCGAGACACTGCTCGTTTCTCATGTGAAGTCCACAGGTAAGATAGTTTCACACAGCTTGAAAACAAAAAGCTTAGAGCATACCCATAGGATGTACTACACATACTACATCTCATTCGTTATGTACTGCCACCTACTTGAGATTCAGGATACTAAGACTGTTCCTGAGGTACACACTAGCTAGGGCACATTACTGCTTATTGTAGAGTAAGCAGGGTGAAAAACATGGTCACCATTCTTGTCCTTTTGAAATGAAAATGACCAGGACACCTGTGCTGTACACTGGCTTCAACAGTTCTGTTATGCATTGTCT
The DNA here is from genome assembly GCA_028565055.1 of Phoeniculus purpureus. NCBI lineage: Eukaryota > Metazoa > Chordata > Aves > Bucerotiformes > Phoeniculidae > Phoeniculus > Phoeniculus purpureus. Next base: position 87,519,725 of record JAOXOE010000001.1, read on the forward strand.
ATTCTGAAAACTTGTTCTTCAGACTTGGGCAGGTTTCTGACATATCCATTGCTTCTCCCAAATCATTAAAGAGGGTGATTAAGAGCTGCGTGAACCAATTCCAGACCTGTGAGCTTCTCAGTATGTCTAGGGAGCTGTGTTGTCTGAACCAGAGGCAGTGTTTCACATTGCAATGTTGTCTGCTAGGTGCTATTTGAGGGCAGGCAGGCACAGGGACCACATCAGGAGCATTCATCATTGATGAGAGATATACTGGGCACAGCAGTCAGAAACGGGTCATTGGGCCTTTGAACAGGCTGCCTGGGTACGAGGATGAATCTCCATCCCTGAGTGTATTTCAAAGTCATGTAGAACTGGAACTTAGGGACATGACTTAGTGGTGGCCTTGGGGCAGTTGGGTTAATGGCACAATTGTAGCACACGAGCCTCATCCAGATGGGTTTAAACATCAAGTCAGGTTTCAAATGTCTCCAATGATGGAGAGTCCATAACCTCTCTGGGCTGTCCAGCAAATTTCAAGAATGCATATAGTAGACTGCATTACTTTCCAACCATTTGATGCACTATCAAAAATTTAGTAAAGCATTACAGGTCATCCATGAGCTTTCACCCCAAACACAGGAATAGTATTTTAAGTCAAAAATTAGTAACATGCTTTTTTTTTCTATGCTATGCTCGTGTTCTGTACAATAGTAACAGTTTAATTAGGTCTAACTGCTGTTCCTTTTGAAGGAGACATTTTCCAGGCAACAAAAATATATATTCATTATGTAGCATATGCAGTGTAAGTTCAATATCATGTGTATGATACCAACCCAACAGCACAGGGCACAAAACTGGTGCTCTAGGACTTTTTCCCAGATAGTAGCTCTCAGTGGAAGAGAAGACAGAAAAGGGGATGTACCTAGATGCTAGAGAACTGATAGTCCCAGTACACTGTCCTCTGCTGTATGAAGTGGCTGTGTTTGTGCCCTTCTAGTGCACAAAGAATATCAAAGTTTTCCTTGTAGAAGAGAAGAGCTAAAAGATGCTTTTCTTCTGTCTGGTGTGGGCCTGTATTTGAACAAGTTGGTGTATCTTGGTTACTTCCTTTCATTTGGCTGAGTCTAGTAGAAGTGCTTGCATTGAATGTCCTCCTAAAATGCAAGCATAAAGAAGTACTTCTGCGTGGATACCCTTATTAATATACATATAGTTCTGACATACACATGTAAAAAATTTCTTAGGCATTTAATGTAACAGTAATACACAGAGAAAGGCCATAAGTAGCTGATGATGGTGGTGTACCTGGAAATCTGGTGTGGAGTTCCTGTATGACAGTATGAGTGCGGGTATTGTTAGTTCAGCTTGTTCACGTTAAGATTGGCATCTCTGTAAACTTTGCATCGAGCAGTTTAAATTGCTCTGTGTTTGCTTCTCTTGTGTTACAAGCAGCTTCATGCTCCTTGGCGTAGTTTCGCTTTTGCCTTTTGGTCAGGAGCATAACTGTAGAATTTCTATCATAGCAGAGCTGAAATGAAATAGGTTTGTATCCAAATGGCTAGTAAAGATTTTCTGGGAACTTTTAGGAATTTGTGATCAATATGTTTGACACTGGGGTCAGTATAATGTCTGTGTTTGTGTGTGTATAGGTGCATACATGCACAGGTTCACTATATATGAACACATATATATGTGTATGTGGATATTCATGCATATGGTGACTTCTTGGTCTAAAAATCTTCAAGTGGCTTGAATACAGGTATTTTTGAATCCTGGAATTACATCTTGTAGTGAACAGGATGTATGATCACTGCTGATGGGAATTCTTTTGTTGATGAGATTGTATTTGTATACCTGATACACTCTTTCAAGTCAGGACAGACTAAGGTAGTACTCTTACAATTACTAATTTGTTTTCACTAAAAAGGGACAAAAAAGCTGCAAGAATACTTGCCCAAGTAATATTAGAAGTCTGTAGAAATTACATCTGATTCAACTGTGATTGCATGATATACTTACCTGATGAAGAAGGGAAATTTTCACACTTGTTGCTCAAGCAGATACATGACTTTGGGATTTGTTTTCTTTCTTTTTTCCTGGTTTGTTTTTTTTTTTTTAACTTAGATTTTAATTTAGATGAAGAGGAATGGGGGTGTCTTTGTGGTGCCTGTGTAGTGTATTGATTTCAATGTTGTACTTTAAAGGGCTAATTTACCAGATGTATCTTATCTATATGAGTATGCCCTTCATGTCCAGTCTAATAAATGTTAAGTTCCTGAGTTTTTTTAGTAGTATCAGGATAAATCAATATATATTTTTTTTTTATCCCAGGGCATTCTTCTCTGCATCACAGAGTTGTCCTTTTACCTGTTCAGTGTCATTTAACCTGAATCAGGAAATCGGTGTGTGGAAAACAAGCAAATCTAAGAAATATATGCTCTCTCCCCATCCCTGGGGGTTTTAGATATTCCAGCCAGTCACATTATTTAGTATATTAAGTCTCTCAAAAGCAAAGGAAGTAAATTCTTTCCATCCTAAAGGGACTCTTAAAACCACTTTGGTGAATGTCTGTCCAATGAAGTTACCAATTTTTTTTATGTCTATTTGTGTTTGATAGTTCTCCAAATCTTCTTTTGGCCTCCAGGTATGCAAATCTTGATTCATGTAGGATATCAAAGAGTAAAACCTGAGTTCACTGTCCTGTGACTGCACCTTTGGCTCATATTCTTTATTAAAGACTTGGTCTTAGTATATACCAAAAGTCTTTAGAAAAAAACATATTGAATGGGTGATAAGAGCCTTATTTTTAGACAAAACAGCAGCGAATTCTGATTGCATTCCTTTTGACTTTAACCTAGTTGTAGTTACTCTCCTGAATTACTCACGCACAATGAAATACATGGAAGCAAATGTGTCATCTTAAACTCTGGAAATCTTAACCAGTGCTAATTTGTGGGGTTGGGAATGGGGAAGGGTTGCCTATGGATTTCGATGAAATTCAGTCAGGTTTGATTGTAGCAGCAACAATAGCAATTAGTGTTCACCGGATTTCATATATAGGTGCCACATTTGCATTTCAAGAGTAGTGCATGGTGAATGCATTTTATATAGTCGCTCCTCAATGAAAACAGCGGTGGTGGTGGTGGTGGCAGTATTAAAGTGGTTAGCAAGGATGCCTCTGCCCAGGCCACCACATAGCAACCACTGTGTTTCTAAGGACAAATAGCTCTTGCCTGCCCTAAGCAACTGGATGAGAACATCAAAACATGCCTTGTGAGGGACCTCTAATACCCATTAGTGTAGGCAACTGTTACCTCCACCATGAATGACACAGCCCTAATTATTAAGGTAATTAGAAGTTATAACACTGGCAATATTAAAGGGAGAACTTCTAAGGCCCATTAACAATGTTACTTTAAGTGATCTGGCTGTGAACTGTTCAAATCTCTAATTACATTATACGTCTGTCTTAAAGGGTGATGTAATTAAGTGATGGGAGAGGGAATGAATATATAGTGACTACTGTGCTATACTTTTTAAGTACTATTTTCACAGAAACCAACCCCGGTAATGTCATTATATCATTTAGAGTGGAGGGTTTTTTTGCTTGACTGTAAACCACACGTAGATAAAAAATACTTATCCTCAGAATATGTAAAAATGATATGTCATGGTTTAGTATAGTGATATTAAAAATTAGGTTGATTGGCTGCATTGTTCATGCATGACAAAGACATTGGTGATGTATTCATGCCTCATCAAGCACCACTGTACTTTCATACCACCTGCTTGACAAGCAAAGAGGATAAATACCATTACCTTGTATGCCCTACATGGAGGAAAGCTATTTTAAGTATCGTAAAAGAAAACACATTAAATGTTACAGAATTGAGTCAAATGTCTCAAAAGTAGGCCTGTAGGTGTTCACACCATAATCTTTTTTGAGAAGTGGAGAACATTGCAAGGTTAACACCAGGTTGCTCTTTTCAGATTAGAATGGTGGAAGAAAATGGGGATATAGTGAAGAACAGGGGGATGGATGTAGGACACTCTGTAATTCTCCAGTTGTGTTTGGTGAGTTACCAAAACTGACGTTCATGAAGTACAAAAAGTAGAAGGGAACAGATTAGCACTTTGCAATATTCAGCAAAATATTCATTATCTCAGCATAGAGGAACAAGATTAAGTAATTTCCTCTTTCCAGTCCTGTTTATTCAGGAATTTGCTTATTTTTTCTAAGCAAGAACCTCCAAGTTCTAAAAGACAGTGGGATCCAGCTGCTGAAGTTTGGGTTTGTGATTCTTTTATATCAGCCTTTGCCAAAACTTCACCATTTGTATGTGTGTGCAGCCACAGTAGCAGGGTTTGTTGTCCAATTAGATGGTTATATTTCAGTGGCCTCCTCTGAACCTGCCCTAACAGGTTCATGGTTGTCTTGTGCTGAGGTCCTCAGAGCTCGACACACAATTCCAGATGGGATGTTATGAGAGCAGAGGAGCAAAATCACCTCTCTTGACCTGCTGGCTATGCTTCTTTTCATGCAGCCCTCTGTGTTCTGGGAGGAGTTGGGACAAGCTACTACATTTTTCTTGTTCTGGTACAAAATCAGATTTTAAAATCTTTTAAAGAAAACATTTTTAAAAATATTCTTCTTCTTCAAAGCACACAGAATAAAGGTAACAGAATTTTGCTGTTTGAAAAAAAAGGCCACTGTTAAGCCATGTATCATGCACGGAAAATGTGCAGCTTCTTGGGTATCAGGTTCCTCAGAAAACTGGCAATTCTGAAAGTTAAGAACTCAAGTGAACTTTTCAGATAATCTTAGCTTTCACTCTTGTACTAGCAAAAGAACTGATATGCACAGAGGTCATGGATGGGAATGGTCACTTACCAGGAAAGCACTCAAGCCCTTGCTTGAATGAATTCCTGAATGGGGACATAGACTATGCACAAGGATAAACTGTACAGGCATAAATGGTGCTCACAGCATTTCTCTTGACTGCCATTTTATGACATCCCTGGTGTTGCCAGGGTGCAGAAAAAAGTAGAATATGTTGCAGTGGAGTTGTTTCTTACTGCTGCAAAGCACGAAATATTTGTGGTTGTATTGCATAGTAAGTCCTGCTTTGCAGTTTTCTCAAAGCATTTTGAGAACATACGATCAAAAAACAGTTCCACAGTTTGGGAATTCTGTCGAAGTCGGCTCGCTGTCAGGGTAAAATGTTATCAGTGCATCCATTCCTGGTTTAGTCCTTGTAAGGTGACATTAATGCACGTTTTCACGTGAACTGATACCTCTCTGTTGTCAAGGTGCTTGATGCTAAGCTTTGTTGGCCAGACAGTTTCAGGCAGAAACATGGGTCAAAGGTTAATGGCTGGGCACATGTTTGTCACTCCAGGTTTGAAAGCTGAGTATGAGACATACAACTTCATCCTGCAAAGGCAGAAATATTCTCCTGTCAGACACAAAGAACATATCGTTCCCTTTGAAAGCAGGGAGTTACATTCCTAACATATCAAAAAAAAAGAGGAGGACAGTAAGAAGGAGATTTACCTTCTTTGGGAACTTCAAGAAGTAATCAATAACTTAGTTGACATCTAGCTAGAGCTAAATGAAGAGCCAAATCAATAGCAGGAACCAGGCAAATCAAAATGTGGCAATAGAGATGTATAGATACACCAAACAAGAACTGGGATCGAAAGCCAAGCCAAAGGACAGGAAACTCAATGCAGTTGTACCAAGCTGAAGTGCAAAACAAGAGGGAGGTTAGAGGCAAATGTCAGGAAGCCAGGGAATTGCAATGCAAAGCAGAGTATGGGAGGGGGAGCAAGACACTAGAGAAGCCAAAGGCAGAGTAACCAGTTAGGGTGTTTTCCCTTTGATACCCAGGGCAAAGGACCAACCAAGCTCAGGTTGTCTTTATCAGGAATGTACGAGGTAGCAAAGATTGACAAGGAGGTGATTGGCAGGTTACTTGAGCTGGAGCTCTGCTTTCTAGTACTCAGTCAAACATAAGACTTAAAGCATTTCACTCTGAAAACACATTTTTAAACAACTGCTCTGAGATGAACAAAGAAAAGGCTGAAAAACATGTGCATATATGCCTGTTTTACTCAGCTCCGTGTGTGGAGACATGGATGTTGAAATAAGCGGTGTCCTGACCTTGGTAGTCAGATTTCATGGAACGTGGCACTTAGAGATGTTTGTGTCACTAATAACTATATCCTGAGTATTTATATGGAAATACACTACAGCAGAAACTATAAAAGAGAGAAAATAAGGTGAAATGCCTTACTCTGGTTGTTTGAGGGTTATGGAAGTAGAGTTATGTGGTTCCAGGAAAGGAGATACCTTCAGCAGACAGTATAATGGTGCATGGGAAGGCATATTGATTAAGTCTCTTCAGATTTTGCTGTATTTTAGAATGCATTTTGAAAGAACTCTCCTGCCAAGAAGTTACATCAGTACTGTGATGATGCGTAAATTGTACTTAGACTGAGGTTTCAAGTCTGGAAATGATACAGTGATTAATTTTTTTTTAAGGGAAGGAGACAGGTAAGCTCTCAGATCTCACTGTAAGTCAAGGCATTTTATTCTTAGTTGTGTCTTAATCCCCTTTGTTTTTCCTGATGCTGAGGCATTGATCCTGACAGGAGCTCTGCATGACCTTACAGTTTAAGTTGTACTTAACTTACATATGGAATACAGTCCTTAATTTCATGATTACTTATTTGTTCTCAAATCCCACAATATAAACAGCTTTTTCTGTAAGTACCTTTAACAATAGATTGAAAAGCTTGAGCATAGTGTTCTCCTTTAAAAGTGGAAAAAATATGAACGTTGCAAGTGATCAGGTGGAGATTTTTGAGTCTTGAAGATTTATAGATGTTGTATTACAAGAGGTTCAAAATGTTCTACCAAAGGAAAAAAGTCAACACAGATGTTGTTGAGCATGTGACTAATACAGAAGTCATATCCCTCTTCAGTTGCAGAGAAGGGGGCAGGGGGAAGAGGGCAGGTAAGTTAAGTTCTACCATGAAGGGTAATACAGAACTGTTCAGTAAATACCCCAGTAGCAGAAGCAGAGGCTATTCAGTGAAAATAGTTGGAATCTGGATTACAGCAAAGAAGAGTGAATCCTTTTACCCACCAGACCATGTACTTCCAGAACTTGCTGCCAGAAGAGATTGTGAAGAGAGATCCTAAGAGGGTCTTCAAGTGAGAGAAAAATTCATAGACAGCAAGTCCATAAAGAGGTATAAAAGGACTAAACAGGGAGGTGCCTTCTAAAATCTCTAGTGTAATTCTGTGTGTGCTGGGGGAGTGCAAAACAAATGGACTGCAAATAATGACCAGGCTCACATGCTGTCCCTGAATATGGTGTTTAGTTTCCATTATTATCCAGCTCATGGCAAGTATTTTAGGACCACAAACTTTGAAATGAGAGAAGCTTTCGATTAAAGCGAAGTCTGTAGGACAGACAGGCCCACAATCTGATGTACTTTCTGAACAGGTGTGCCCTGATGAACCAGTCTGCACAATGTATTGTGACCAGTTTGATTTAGTCAGTCAGAATCTGATATTTATGTAACACTGACTCCCATTTTTTTTGATTTATGTGGCTCTGACTCCCATTTTTCTATTAACACAGTTCTGTGAGAGCTACGGTAGAAGATGCTCAACTACTTAATGTAGTTGTTGTCCTTGTATGTTTTATTAGAATTTGAGATAAGTTTAATATTAAACATTTACAAGACTATACAGTTTACATAAATATATATCCTCTTACTAAGACCTCCTTTCACCTGAAGACTTCTGATAACATGTATGAACCACTCAAGTTCCATTTTTGTTTGGTGATTACAGTATCAGTTGAACCAAACCTGCATTATCCCATATTAAATTTTTAGGCTTCCAGCTTAATATTGTTCCTTCTTACTATTCATCAAGTAGGTAACTGTAAAGTATTCCTGATTTAACTGTGATTTGTATGCACTATAAACACTTCAGTCCATTTTCTCTTAAAGTTTCCTGAAATACCAAGTTGAAAGCCAATTGAAATTCATTTACTGAAGGCCTGTGTTGAACTGCCTCAGCTTTCTCTCTAAACCAGGGGCTGCTTTTGTTTATAAATCACCGCACCAGACTTCGCTAGGGGTCACCTGTGAGTGCTACGTACAATAAATTGGCAAAGCCCAGAAAAGTAAAGAAAGGAAATTCAGATCATCTGATGGAGAACAGCGGTTTCTCTTCTTCCTCGGGCTCCACCTTAACTGTTCCCCTTGCTGTACATTAAACGTGGTAGCCTTGGCTCTGGCCTTCTGTCACGCTTTTGTACGCACCCCGTTACCGTGTCAGAGTCTTTGTTGGGTTGGGGGGGTGGTTGCCTGTAATTAGTAGTTGAAGACATTTTCTGTAGTCATTGGTTGTGCTGTGAAAGTGTAATTTGGTGAAGGGGCATTTGCACAAAAGAGAAAATGGGAGGCTGATTTCAGTAGTAGGGGGCCGAGTGATTATGAGGCAGTTCCAGAGCAGTGTAAGGTCTACCAACAAAAAAAAAGACTTCTATTCCAAAATAGTGTCTGTGCAGGAACACAGAGTTACACAAGCAGTAGCTGCTGCAGCATTATAATTATACTGCCATAATTCTGCCAGTTAATTCCTTCACATGGACAAACCCTCAATTTTTTACTTGCAAGGTCTCACCAAGTTTTCTTACTCTGGACTGCCTCAATTTATACAGATTTGTTACTTTTTAAGTCTTCAGTTGTTAGAAGAGTGGTGAAGTCTTTCGTGGACGTCACAATGTCTGTAAAGCAGTGAGCAGATTTTATAATACCCGGATCTGGATTACATTTTGCCATTGAAATGCTGTGTAGAAACTCCCAAGGTGGATGGATTGACCTGACAGCATTAATAACAACAGCATGTCTGTTTTGCAAAAATTAGTGCAGCTGCTATATGGTCCATTAAAGTAACAGACTAAGGGGTATGCAACAGCAAAATGAAGATGTATGTTAAGAATGGGCATCTGAAGTGATGCTTGGAGAGCCAGTCTCTCAGTTCCTCAGAAAAATCATTATAACATGCATAAAGGACACTGCATTTTCTCCTTTGCATTGGAGACAGCCAGATTGAGAGCTTTGGGAAGTAATTTGGGCTTTTAGACATTTTTCAGAAATATGCTTTATGAAAATGTCTTCCTCTGTTCCAGCCAACCTTCTTGATAAGCAGAGATTCATTGCATTACTGACCACTTACGTTATCCTGATCCACTAGTTATTACTGTGGTCTGGGCAGAGCAGAAAATAAGAGCTATTTATTTGAAAACATATCTCCTTATGTTTATAAATAGGATCATATGCATGGGGTCAGCTATACAAAGTAAGGAACTTCATGTTAAACAAAAAGGTCACTTCCCGTGCCACCACTAACAGGAGAATCAAAAGATACACCTAGAACCACAGTAGCTTCAATTCATGATCCATGAAGAAGGGCTGAAGATAAGTAAGAAAAATAGTGTTTCAGTAATGTTGCTTTTATTAGGCTGAAATAAGGTCTGTAAGGTGCACTGACTTCTCAGTCTGTATCTCCCTTGTTGAGTGAGCAGAATGTGTATCCCCTACTGCATTGTCTCATTATTTTGACTAAAGTTCACAACAATTCCAGTTATTTCATAGTTTGTCTGTCATAAAATAGAAGCTGGGAATTTGGTAAAAGGAAAGAGTGTAACATTGCAAATCCATACATAACAAAGTCAGTGACCACTGCATTTGCCGACTGCCTTAAAAAGCTGACCACGGAACACCCTGAGATTGTTCCATGTGCACTGAACATCCATAGTACTTGAAATTGCCAGGCTGTCACAATCCCTTGGCCAGTAGGGTAACCTCATCTGCTTTGCCATGCTGAAAAAGTGACTTTGTTTTGTAGACCTGTTGTCTTCTATCTTTAACAGCAATGCTGGAAATGAGTTTGATATTCTTTCTTGTGGTTTTACCAAGGGGGACGGGAGATAGGGTTGGATAAATAACAGAAAGAGGAAACTACTTATTTTTGAAGTTCTGGTTTCAGACCCACAACTCATTGATTTAGTGGGAAGTCTAGTGTAAGAGTTAAGTCTGAACTTTGACAGTTTGCATTTATTTTGTTGGTAGTCAGTGTTCCAGACAAAGAGTACTGGGAAGACAAAAAAAATCCAACAGTGCAGTGTAAAGGTGACAACACAAGAGAAAATAAGAGGAGAATACCAGTGCTCTGAGGCCTCCCGTTCGAACAGCTCTGCTCGTAACACTTTCTTTCTTCATTTAAGCTTCCAGTAAAGTCTCTCTGTGTTTACCTCTAATTTAAGAAACTGTCCCTTAATCTCATCCCTTCCTATTCTCTGTCATCCTCTTGTTACTTCCTTCCTCTTATCTTTTAAAAGCTTGCTCACTTGCTCTCCACCCCCACTCTGGCTTATTTCTTCCATATTAATAATAATCTCAGCACTGAGCACTTATATCGCTCTCTACATGTTCAAAGTGCTGTACAAACCTTAGCTAATTAATCCTCACAACATACTACCCTCCCTCTGTAAGATAGGTAAGTATTATTATCTCAGTTTTACAGATGGGGAAATTGTCGCAATGACTCAGTGGCAGAGACACAAGCACAGTAACCTTGTTCTTGCAACCTCTATTTTGAAAATACCTTCTCCAACCCTGCTTACCTCTATAAATACCTTCCCATTTCCTTTGTCTCCTAAATTGTCAAGACAAATCCGCTGCCTACTCCTGCCGCCACAGCTCCCTTAATTGTTGCTGTCTCTTTCGCTCCTTCAGACACCTCCTGCAGGAGCTTTGCCAATGCGTTTCTCCTCAGGCTCTTTGAATACCTTCCTCTTACATCTGCAGTTTTCATCTCGATTCCACCAAGAAAAATGAAAGTAACCCCTTGCCAGCCTCACTGGTTTGTGGTGCTTTTCTGTTTCTGTCCCTGGTGCCAAAGTACAGGTGACTGACACATTAGGGTTATGGATCAGGATGGCTGGTATTCCATCCATGCCCTTTCCTAACACCTTGGCATTTCTAAAGGCATCTTCTACAGGCATAGATTTGACGAGAGAATTTATGTCCTCTGTATACATGCAGCTCCAAATCGGAACACAGTGCTCCTGCCCAAGACCATGTGGTAGTTCAGGTGTAACCCACTGCTTTGCTTTCTGTCAGTGAGCTGTAACTCACTCTCCAGGCCAGGGCACTGCGTGATCACTGAAGATGCTTACCTGTCCCACCTGATAGCTGTCTATGCCCTGAACCAACTCAAATGGTCTCAAAGGTCTTAAAGTCCTTGAGAGCAGGTGGATTGACAGAGGGCATTCTTAAATTTAGGACAGAAGTGTCCACAGTTATAAGTACGTTCAGGATTTAACTGCCTCCGTGTGACATTTCCTTTTTCCTATGCGTTGTAGATGTGTGATCCTTGCCGTCATGTTCCTTTGGTCACAGAACGTGTGTGTCACTTGAAACACTAGATCCAGATACTAATTACACAGATAGAGTCACAGGATCATAGTTTCATACAGTCATTAAAGTTGGAAGAGACCTCCAAGATCATCAAGTCCAATCATCAACCCAGTGCCACCACACCCACTAAACTCTGTTTCCAAGTGCCACACCTACACATGTTTTGAATGCCTCCAGAGGTGGCAACTCCACCACGTCTCTGGACAGCCTGTTCCAATACTTGCCCACTCTTTCAGTGAATACATTTTTCTTAATGTCCAATCCAAACCACCCCTGGTGTAACATGAGGCCACTTCCTCACTATTGCTAGTGTCTTGGGAGAAAAGACCTCTCTACAACATCCTGTCTGAGAGTTGTAAAGGGCAATAAGGTCTCACCCTCCTTTTCTCTAAACCCTCATTCCCTCAGCCTCTCCTCATAAGACTTGTCATCCAGATGTTATCCTTGGTTTGCTCTCTCCAGAGAGATTCTCTTGACTAGTAAGTACTGATAAATTCTGACAGTGTGGATGAGGATCTTAGTTGCAACCACAAGTTTTGTCAGTCTCTTGTTTCAGACCAATAGACACATTAATTTGCTCTACAAAATAGAACCATTATGCCCTGCCCTGTCATATTTAATGGATTGTTTTGGCTTTTACTGTTATGTCCTATGACATACACACCTCTACAGGTGAGCTATCAGTCTCTGTGGTTCTGTAGAGAGGATTTTTTTTAAGATACCTTCAAAGATTTCTTTTGGTGAGACTCTACGGCAAGTTCTTACTCACACTCATGCTAATGAGAATCTAGCTACAACGACCTGAACACAAAAGCACATCTCTCTTTTCATCTTATATATGCATCACTGTCAAAGAGGTCAGAGTCTTGGACAAAGAAATTACTGGCTTCTTGCGGCTAAGTTTTGCTGACCTATAACTGCTGCCTTTTCCAATACTTTATGTCTGCTTAGTTTATACCTGTACTGTCAGTCCATTACTTTGTCTTGCATTGGGTCCTCACCTTCTGCAAAGTGTGAGCAAGGAATGAGGCTTACATCAGCAGTGTCTTGTCTCAGTGTCAAATGTCATTTATTCTCATTTGGCTTGATGCTCATAGCTGAGGTGATGGGACCACTGAGCACCCCATTGGCATGCTTATATGTTTGTACAGGTTTAATAAGGCCTCTGTTATGTTTGGTTTCTAAAGCACAAGATATGGCGTCACTGCATAATTCTACGTAGCTGTTCGTTGTCGAGAACCTAGGGAACCTTGGATACTCCGTTCCTGCACTGTGTCCTCCTCCTTCTGCATAAAACGAACACTAGAGGGTGTAACCCACAAACCTCACAGCTCTCCAGGGTCCATTCACAGTGATTAAGATTGGCAACACCCTTCTCGTGCAAGTGGTCTTACCATTATGCCAATCACCTCTGCACTTCTGTGAGCGCTCTGCTTTCTCCTCAGCAGCAGCACCCTTTACGTAGAGACCTTCGTGCCTCACTGTACTTCCTAGATCAAGTGACCATGAATACTTCATCTCTCTTCCTGTTCCCCCACAGTAGCCTATTTTTCTAACTGTTCTCAATAAAAATGGAAACCAGCTACTTAGACTAACAAGTTGCTGAGCTGCTTGCCTGAGGAATGTTTTCCTAAAGAATACAGGTTATTTATTGCTCTTAGAGCCTCTTAAACCTGCAGCTGGAAGTCTCTGCATTGAGCTGGGGTGATCATTTGTGGCTCTGGAGTTTGTTCTACCCTGTAGCAAGTGCAAAGATCCTTGGTTTTTTTCTAAGCTTTCTTCTGACCTCAACATCCAAGATATTCATTGTGTCTCTGACTACTCAGTGGAAGACCTTGGTACGAGAAGAGCAATAGCGAATCAAGCAAGCTTAGCACAAGGCAAAGGGAGATGGAGTGCTACAGGCTTTTGAACATGGGCCCTGCCATCAGCCCCCCTGCCTTCAGCCACTTCAATTGAATATTTTTTTTCCTTTCTTTTCCATCTAACAGAGAACAATGAACAAGGCTGTGGCATCAGCCCACCTGTATACTTATACACTTACCTGTACCTATTTATCATGGCTATAGTGACTGCTGCCTGCTAGGGTCCAGGGCCTTCTAAATGCTCACTTGTCTAGGTGGCTGTCAAAACCTGTTGCAAAACAATGACTAGGTGAAACCTGTTCATTCCTGGGTTTTGTCAGTTGTGTTTTCCACAAGGAATTATATTTGATATTTAGTGGCAAATCTTTCTTCTCTAAAGTAGAGTTTTGCTGGGAAATTTGTATTATCTCTAAAATTTTTCACTTTTCCCATTTACATTAGTTAATTTCCTAGTTTAAATTACCTTTTTTATTTCCACTTTCTAAATTCAAATGCAGGTTTTGCCAGGCCCCCACATAAACAGCTTCAGCAGGAGAAATTAGCTCCTTAAAAGTATTTTATGTTTTTTAAGATACTCCAAGAATAGTCCTGCTGACTCTGCCACAAAGCCCACAGTTTCCATTTAGAACAGTCCTTGAAGTGAAGGTACCACACAGCACTCCATACAGACTTGGCATTGATTTGTTGCTGAAGGTCCAACATGCTAACATTAGACCTTCATGCTAACGTTAGATCTCTCAGAGTTAACATGGAAACTTTAAGTTGTCTAGGTCTTCAGCCAACAGCAGTAACGGTGCAGCCTGCAGCTGCTCCAGACTCTGCTTTTCCCTCGGGCAATTACTCCATACCATATTGCAAACCACGTTACTATACCTTCTGTGTGCTCAGGGCCAGTTTGTTGTATTTGTATGTGTCGCAGTCAGACTTCTGCCTTCCTGTCTCAACAACTGCCCCAGACCTGAGCTTCAGGGCCAGTCCAACCAAACAAGCTGCTCAGTGGAGCAGTATTGACATGGAGCTCTTGCTCCTGGAGCAATGCTCAAGAGCATTCTTCAATATGGTTTCCTCACGTTCAGTGTGGCCACAGCCATGGAGACACAAAAGATCTTTTTCAGCTGTGTAAGATGTACACTTGCTTGAACAGGTCCAGAGGAGAGCCAGGAAGATGATCACAGGGCTGGAGCCCTCCCCTTTGAGACTGGGCTGAGACAGTTGGGGTTGTTCAGCCTGAAGAAGAGGACGTTCCAGGGAAACCTTATTCCAACCTTCCAGTACTTAAAGGGGGCCTACAGGAAAGATGGGGAGATTCTTTGACAGGGACTATAGTGATAGGACAAGGGATAATGGTTTCAAACTGACAAAGGTCAAATTTACCTTAGATATAAGGAAGAAATTCGTCACTGTGAGAGTGGTGAAACAAGTTGCCCAGAAGAGGCTGTGGATAACTCCTCCCTGTAAGTGTTCAAGGCCAGGCTGGATAGGTCTTTGAGCAACCTGGTCTAGTGGAAGCTGTCCCTGACCCTAGCAGGAGAATGGGAACCAGATGACCCTTCCAAATGAAACCATTCAGTGATTTTGTTATTATTAAGTATTTGCTGGATCAGAGTAAAGTGTTCAATAAAATCCAGTATGAAGTAGCAGTAAGAATCACACGCTTAGAGGACTACTATAAACTGCTTTCAAAGAACAGTGACAGTAACTACTACCCCTCATTACATCTGTATTCTGCTAGGGTGTACAAAAGTGGCCACATGCATTGCCTGTGTTTTCTTATCTCCGGTATTTGCCTCTCAAATTACTGAATGTTTCTTTCAAAAAGGTTGCAGTAGGAAAGGATTTTGGTCTTTGCCAGCTTCTTGTATAGAGAAATAATTTCTTGCATCATTTGCTGTCACGTCCCGATCTTAAGGAAAGAGAGTGACTCAGCAAAGAAGAAAGCCTTTTTAAAGAGTAAAATTTCTCACAGAAGTTATCTGATACAACCAAAACGTTAACATTTAATTTGTTAGCCTGAGTAAGCTGCCTTTCAGATTACAAGTCGACATTTAAATAGCAAACAAAGCAGAAAAAACCAGTGTAAAGAAGTCAGTGCTTTGTATGCAATATGCTTTTCAGTTTACTTTTGTTCTGTTAAGCAGATGCTTTCAAAACTGTTCAGCTGCATTTTGGACAAAGGTCAATATCAGGCCAGTCAATATATCATACCAAGCTCCAAAGCAATACCCTATGAAAGGAGGCTCAGCACCTTCTGCCTAAAAACTGACTAAAATAGAACTTACTTCCAGGGCTCAAGCCATCCTGGGAGATTTCCTTCTTCATGTTCCCTCTGGAGGAGCCCATCATGATACTGCAGCAATTGGTAATCCTTTAACAACCTATACATGTACTGAATTTTGTGATTTAAGTGAGCGTATTGATAACCGGCCTTTGCCCTTTTGTACATAAATGTTAGGGTGCCAGCCTTATATTTTCCACATAAAAGATCAGCAACTTTATTACCCACAAAAGGTGGTTATTAGGGTCTAAGACTAGAATTCATCATAGTAAGTATGGTTATTTACTTTATACATTTATGCAGTATATCAACCACAGCTTTGACAGTGCTCTGCAATTTTTTTTTCACGCAAAGGCATTCAAATCCAAGAAATATATTCATACCTGCTGTCAACAAGTGCAACTCCCTTGGAAAGCTCTGAGCCAATTTCAGCAGTGACGTGAACAGCAGCAGGTCTAAATTGGTCAGAAAATATATGAAAATGGGCATAATCTGCATGCTGAGGACTGAAAGAGGAAAAGTAGCTAGCAAAAAAAAAGAGTGTAATTAAGGGGGGTGGAGGGCAGGAATAGGGGATCTACTAGCATGAGTGCAATGTGTCGAATTTGGTCCTGAATTCAGACATCTACAAGCAAATGTAAATGTTAATGCAACTAGTTATTTATAGTGAAGTGAACGCATTTTCTCTACCTGTTCTGCTCACAGCTCTGCTAAAGGATGGACTATAGAGTTTGTCACACCTAAGCTAGCAAGCATTCAGCATACACCTGTATGTATGTGCTGAGTAAGTTTCCCAGCTCCCCAGAGAGCTCTATAGTATGATTGCAAAGATACTGATTCTTCGTGGAATCCCAAGAAAATCATCTTGATCACCTTGAATGTGTTTTAAGGGGTCTTTTACTTAAAGCAGCCTTTCCTGTATTCCAAAAAGCTGTGACAGATCATGGAAGGTGAAGGATATTTGCCACAGAATCATCACTTATTTGGTACCTGCTGAAACAAAACGGCTAAGAATTGTGTAGCAAAATGAAGGCAGTATTCAGACTACCAACAGGAACTGCTCAGCTTGGATGCTGCCATGCTTCCAGGCAGCCCAAAGCCCAGCAGGATGATTCAGTGCACCAGAGACAGGCATCTCAATTCTGCGTACAATGGGTGGGGAAATGTGACCACCTCTGAAATAATTCAAAGTGGCTAGGACCCTGTATCTCTCCATTGCCTGAGGAGGTCACTGAAACTCCCACCTACTAGTCACCTGAGAAACCTCTCAGTTTAGATCTGAACAAGTGTTGAACCTCAGTCACCTTCATCCACTTGAAATCCAGAGCACAGAGTCCTCTCTTGAGAGCAAGCAGTTAATGATGGAGGAGGAAGAGGCAGCAGCCACTTCAGAATAACTTCATTGTTTGAACACTCTTACAAGAAGTGGGAAACGTGGATTTTAAGCCTTTCTTAGACTGAAGGGGTTTGAACCACAATTCCCTTTTCCTCGGAGCTTATCCTGCCCATCAAACTAGAGAACTTCTTCATTCTGCTCACTATGCGAGGCCATAGAGCACTGAGAGAATAGGTAAGAAGGAGCTAGATTTTGCAGCCCATTGGTGAGGACAGGCGTGAGAGAGTCCTGAGGCTTAGTCCCAGCTGTCACTGCTGTTTTAAGTATTCTTTACTGTTAATTTTTAATACAGACACTCATACAGTCAAGCAGCCATGGCCGTCAGACTGTAGAGACTGTAGTGTTGAGTTCTGCCTGAATTTGTATTAAGCACCAAAAACGTGTGAACTAGATACTGCCCTAAGCCCTGAACTTATCACACCTAGTGATAAGCACCTGAGACTGCAGCATCATAGTTGCCTAATTAGGAGCAAAGTTTTTCAAGGCTTTCTGCAAAGGTAAGTGAGAGATGAAGAAAGCTACTGCAGTAAAAGTGAGACTGTTCTTCATCTGAATCACATTCTGAAAGTGCCAGTTCTTCCTGTTGATTATGAAGAGAGCCTAGGATGGCAGTGTTCCCCAGATAAGCCTCTGAATTTAGCATGGCCAAATCAAAGAAATACGGTTTCTTTCTCTGGTTGTTTTGCAATTTATTATTAGTTTCCTTTTTGTCCACCTCAGAGTGGTGCATACCTCTGGAGAAGGATACAGTGGAATTGCCTGCACGCAACCCAAGTGCCAAGACCACAACCTAGCACCAGCCTTTCAAGGTGAAGTGTGGGAGGTTTTTAACCTCTTTGCCTCAGAGAATTTGTGCACAGCAAAGCCCTCGTTCTTTTATGAAATCAGCACACCAAAACCAGATCCCATTAGAAAGATACACTGCACAGTCAATCCTGAAATATAATGTCAGTCAGCTAATCTACCTGCTTTTATATCATTAAATGCATCTGCTCCATCAAAGCATTGTGCTATTTCAAAGTATTAAATGCATTCATCATGCTCCTTTTTTTCACCTGAGAACATTTTCATTATTCTAAACAGTAGCTCTTCTGAAATGCAGGAAGTCCTAAAAAGGTAGCAAAAAAGTATGCACCACCACTGGACTGCTGGTGTACCCTGTGGAGTGCTGTGTAGTGGAGAACTCCAGAAATCCCCTCTGAGGTTCTGTCTTCCTTATTTTCAGTGTTTTATGAGCTAGAAGAAATAAACTTCATAATATTAGTGCGCCTATTTAAGAAAGGTTGCCAATACAAGAGGGACAGGAACTCATTGCTGTGAGAGTAAACATGTAGAGTACCCATTAGTCAAACACCGAGAAAATACACCCTTAGGTGCAGGCTATTTCAAAGGAATATCTGTATCAGTAACTGGGCCCCTAGGGGTAATTCTGAGACCATGAAGTCTTTTGTGGCAGATACTGTCTTCCTATATGCTTTGCTTGCAAAGATCTTATTTCTGGCAGGAGTTTCATGTCATTATTGTAATAGTGATGACAACAGAACTAACGCTAGGGCATTACAGTTTTATGGGGTTTTTTTCCTTATATGTGCCTTTTAGCAGCGTTGAGTGGAGTCCAGATTGTAACTGTAGCCCTTATTCTATACAACAGCACATTTCCCAAACAAAAAGGCTTTTCCAAATTGTATAGAATAAAGGTCATGTGCCTTGAGTTCTCTGATGATTTCCACATGTTCATCACTGGTTTTCATCTGTCATCCAGAATAAACTATGCAGAACAACTTACTGGCCAAGGGAAGCTTCTGGAGGAACTGGTTAGAACACAGCTACTGTCTCTCTGCAGGTAGTCTGCCATGAACTTTTACTGCAGTCTGAGCACAAAATTTTAGGCTTTTTCTACTCTAGGGCCTTTGGCATTTATGAGCTGTGCTTTCAGTAAATTTTTCTAGGACAATACATACCCTTGTAGTACTTAGATGAGCTGACTGACCATGTACCTTCCCAAAAACCATTCATGGTGCTTGAAGGTGAACGGTCCATTTTGCTGACCAGTTCAAGAGCCATGGCAACAGTTTGCCTGCTTATATCAGTTGACTTTATTCCAGAAATAAGTAACACTAGTTTGAGAGGCAGTACTGGGGAAAAATCAAGGATGTACTTATGTTGTCTTTGACACAGGTGCTGCTTGTTACGGATACTGAAAACACAGACCCTCTCTTTGATTTTCTTAAAACTCCTCCTTCTTCTATGCTATCCTTTAAAGTTCTTCAAAACTACGACAGTAAAAAAATAAGGCAAATATGTTACCTCTTGTACTATGTAATTTAAATGTGACTTTGAACAATTATTCACCCCTCAGTCTCCTCCAAGCTAAAGAGACCCAGCTCCCTCAGCCTCTCCTCATAAGGGAGGTGCTCCACCTCCT
>JAOXOE010000001.1:87541539-87554561 GCA_028565055.1 Phoeniculus purpureus
TCTCAGCCCAGCTCTCCAGCCTATCCAGATCCCACTGAATGGCAGCACAGTCTGCAGGTGTGTCAGCGACACCACCCCGCTTTGTGTCATCAGCAAACTTGCCGACAGTGCATGCCAATCCCTCATCCAAGTCATCAATGAATAGAAGCAGCAAAGGTATCACCTGAATGCTATTCTAGATGGGGAATGCCCCCACCAGGGCACAGATTTTCCCTCATTTGAGATCCCTTCCGCACTGGTAGGGGTGATTTTGCCTACGGATTCCGGCAGCTTCCCTTCTCATTGTTTTGCTGTGCCAGCGTGTTACAGGAGTGTTTCATTTCATTTAGCAGTTCCATTGTTTCCTGTTACAAATTTTCAGATTATTTCACTAGTGTTATATGGTAATTAACGCATCACCTTCTGTATGGAGGGCTGAAAAGATAGTGTTTTAACTGATAGGATCAATTCAGAAAGAGATTTCTCTCTAAAAATAGCTATTCCAAAAAAGTATGCTCAGGTTATTAATAATTTAATAATCTGTCTGCTATTTCAGTCTGTGGCTTCGTCTTTATCGTTCTTGCTGCTACTGTTGCTGTTAATCACTCCTAGTTGCTTTCTACTGCTTTCTTTAATGTACTTACATGTAGTTATCTCTTGCATCTCTGTTAATAAGCTTCACTTTCCCAATCCCATTAAGGCTCAATGTCTCTGCCTATGCTACCCTAAGCTGTCCCAGGATATCTGTAAACTGTTAGCACTGGACCTCCTGCCAACCCTTCATCCTTAGAGCTGCTAGGAATGGCAGCAGGGCTGTGCCCAATCGGCTGTTCTTGGGCAGGGGGGATGCTGCACAGCACGCAGAGATTGCTCCTGCTGCACTGGAGGCTTGCGAGAGAGCAGGTAGGGTGATGCCAGCAGCTTCAGGATTCCTGTAAAACCACCAGTGTGCTCATTGGTGTCAGAATTTAATCCAAAGTCTTTCTCTTGCAATAAAAAGCAGGGTGGCTTCCACACAGTGGTTCTGAAGGCAGAGATCTGTACTCAGGCAGGATCTACCACGTGATTCTTCCTATTCCAACTTTATTATAATCTGTAGGTCACTCCCACACCTCTTCTGTTACAGCCTGTTCTCTCCGTGTGGCTATGTGCATGGCAAACAATGTCCCATTGTTTTGTGACTCTGCTGTGGTTCAGTAATGCAGATTATAGGTTCTCCTCCAATGCCTGGCAACCTGGGTTTTGTTTTTAGGCCTCCTGTAATGGTGCGTAGACATTTACAGGAATTTTATCTTTATCTACGTACCAGTGTTTGTTTAGCTCCTTTATTTGATACTATTATTTTTATACAACCTTCCTCCTATGAATAACCATATCACATGCATTTTAGTTATTGTACGAGCTTTAGAGAGTTACTTTTGTATTCCTCAATCTATCTGTAACTGCTAGAGCTTTTGTCCTTGGGTTAGACCAATTCTGAAAAGTGCTGTTACTTTTGAATCTCCAACAGATGTAATAATAGGACCTCAATGCCTCTCAGCACCTGTTTCTTCCCACTCCTGGCTTAACTAAACACACGTAATAATTAGTTTTGCAATCCAGTAATATGGTGTCATTTTGGTTAGGCAAAAGCCTACCCTTGCTGTAAATGTGTTGTCTTTTAAAAAGGAGCCCAAATGCCTGGCATATATACTTATGTTCTCTTTCTAGCACTTTCCTCCCTAAAGTGGAGACCTTGACATCTTCTGTCCTTGCCATCCTCCTTATGCGGTCCTGTGCAAAGAGCTGGCAGAGAAGAGTACCTGGAGGCCTGCAGCATCAGTTTTTAATAATATGAAGGTATTGCTGGATTCTGCCTTTCTCTCTGTGCTTATCTCAATCTATACTTAAAAGCACAGAAAACTGCTGCCTACAAATCTAGGCATTAAGTGAGATCCATGGCCTGCATAGCGTGAGTCATGAAAGTTCTGATGTGTCTACATGACTGAAATACCTGTTGAAAAAAACAATCTGTACCAGGCACGTTCTTAGAAAGTTTTTGAGACAGAAGGCACGTTTGCTTTCTTCTCCCTCTCCTTCTCCCTCTCCAGTGGTGGGCTCATGTATTAAACATCTTCTTTCATGATAATAAAAAGGAGATCTCTAAGATCAGCAAATTGACAGCTCTTGTTTTGCAAGCACCCTTGTTGGCTTTTTAGGGACTTCTTATAAAGTCAAGGCTGCCAGACCATATAGAAATATATACCAAGAGTGGAAGGTTCAGTAGACTAAAAATCACATCTGAGATAAAAACCACAGAAGGCTTTTTTAAAGAGTCTTTGGTCTAAATATAGTGTCAAATTACTTCAGATTTCTTAGATACGGCTGGAAGAATTTTAGTGCCCATATCCCAACCTAGTTAAATTTGTAGTAGCATTATAGCCATTCTGTGGCATTAGGTCATGCAGCAGCATTAGTGTATGATAAAGGTAACAAATTAATTGAGTTAGATACTAGAGGAGCTAGATGAAATGTGGTTCAAGAGCTGGCCTTCAAGCTTTGCAAAAGCCCCCTAGATATCTTCTGCTATGATACATAGTTAAGATACCATAGTACAGATAAGATGTATGTAATAAATGAATATAATCTGTCTACTGAAGAGGAAGCAAAGAAGAGGGAACTTAGATAAACTGACATGACTACCAGCATACAAAAGTATGACATACATAAGCAACCATTCACTACAGAAAATAAGGAATAAGAAGTATTCATGTGCCAAGGCAGCTCTGGAGAATAAATTGATAGGGAAAAAAAAAAAGATTAGTTGGGTTTTACTGCATGCCAGAGATCAAAGCTTCATGAGTGTTCATGGTTTGATGGGGTGCTTTGTGTAATTGGTATGCCATTACAGAATATTAGAGATTTGCATTAGCTAGAAGTATGTAGAAAAGAAAGAGGTACTGAGGGGAGGAGGATGAGATATGTTGTTCAGCTGAAGAGATGGCTACCCTTCTATTTTGTACTTGCAAGAGAGCTTTTTCAAGTTTATGATCACGGAATAAATACTCAAATATATGTTTGAACACTTGCACTTTCAACTACCTGTTTGCTGATGGCCATAGTCCAGTAAAACAGGCTGGTGCCTAGAGTTGAATTGTAAGTGCAAAACACAATGTTTCAAGTGTCCAAATAGCTGAAAATTACAGCACAAAAATATTTTGGTAATGATGCAGATTGCAAAGCACAGCATTACAGTGCATTCCCCAGATCAAAAGGAGAAGTGCAGTAAAACAAGGAGGACATATACACTTCTAAATAAACACCTGCAAAACCTGCCTTAGCTGAAGGTGTTTGGGAAACGGTAAGGTAGATTTCTGTTCAAGGAAACCCATCACTAGTCCTAGCTATTAGACAATGGCTTCGTCTCAGTGTATATTTTTGAGCCAACAATAAAATTAAATCTTAGAGGTAATACATCATGTAAATAGGTTTTTTCTGGTAATCTTGGGGGTTTTTTTAGAGAGAGCAACTGAGATAAGATAGTAAAATTCTCAAAATCTTGTGTTATCTCCCATGATTTCTTTCTAGTTATCTTCAGTTCTACATTGTAAAACATTTAAAAGTTTGTGTAATTTATTTAGATGTTATTTATTTAAATATTTCTGTAGTCTTTTATTGTCAAGCAAAGGTACAGAAGTTCCCTTCTAATGACTGCTTATGCCCCTGCTAAGCAACTGGCAAGTTACTTTCCTCATGTGAAGAAAGAGTTAAGCGTCTTAAAATACATACTCTAGTTTGGTAAAGCATACACATAACGCACTGCTCTTTTACACAAACAGCAGACAAAATAGCCTTTTGGGTCTTTTAAGACCCAAACAAGAAGGCAGCCATCTCATAACCTAAATGAAAACAGCAGGTCTGCATGAAGGATTAAAAAAACAGAAAGCCCCACTACATTAAAAAGAAGGTTTCAAGGGCATACTCAGGGTACAACTGTCACTATTTGTGGCTCTAAAAATCTTAATTTGTTAGAGATCCTGGAGCCTTTACTGTACTTGAATACTCAGCACTGCAGGCAGGTGGGCTGCAGACTCAATATCTGCCCCCATTTCTCCTCTCATAAACCTTCCTCCTGGGGACACCTGACCAACTCAGCCTTTAGCCCAGAAAGGGTTAGCTGCAGACAGCTGTTCCGAGAATTCTCAAATCTTTCATTTACTGTGATTCTTTGCATGTTTAGGCTGGATGTTGTTGAGAGTAGTGGTTACCTAACAGGGGCACTGTGATCTCTGTTACAAAGAAAATCTACTTGGCAGAAAAAAGACACCTGAGACATCAATATGCATTTATGCAAAATGTCTTGCATCATCTTTGCAACCAACAGGTTCTAAGTTAATAGAGCTTTTTGCCTCTTAAGTCAATGGAAGGAAACATGCTTCCATTAAATCTATGTCAGAAAGAGGATCTCAGTGTTAGTGGTTTTCTTTCAGCTAATGCATTTAGCCACACTAAGGTATGAACTTAGTTGCTGAGGTATTTGGGGTGCATCAAGCACAGACATTACCTTCGATTATGCAAGTCTGCTGTTGCTAATTAAAACGTGGAAAACAGACAGTATCAAATTATTTTGTTTAGACAATTCAAGGCTTGTTTAGGTAGTTCAGCATGTACCGCAGCAGGTTCGTTATCTGGTAAGACTATCTTCTAAGGATTTCACAATGACTTGTGTCCATCTCAGCATTCAACCAAGATTAGGTTTGTGAGTTCATTAGACACATCACTGTCTAATGATCACAGTATCACAGTACATTAGAGATTGGAAGGGACCTCGAAAGATCATCTAGTGCAATCCCTCTGCCACAGCAGGATCACCTAGAACCAAGTCGCAGAGGAACATATCCAGGCAGGTTTTAAACATCTCCAGAGAAGGAGACTCCACAACCCCCCTGTGCAGCAGAAGCACAGCTTTAAAAATTATATTGCTGCTGTTGTGGTTTAGTGTCAAAGCCTGCTACACATGAAGAGAACGCCTACATCTACTAGACGTGTATCTTCCCTACCATCCATAGAAGGTTTTGCATCTTCACATTTGGACAGGTATCATTAGCAAACCGAGTATTAAAAACCCTTTAAATGAAATCTTGGATTTCACCACACAGTTCTATAGCAGAGTCAATTCAGTAACAAACTTTGGAGTTTGAGTAAGAGGTGGTTTTAATAACCCTTCCAAGAAAACAAGCTGGGTTTTAAGCAATGTAGATTCAGTAGAGAGTCTTAAAATCAATGTGTAGAAAGCTTTAACAACTTTCCCAACTACTGTTTTCCTGCTTGCATGAAAATGGCTCATTAAAAGGACACATCAAATTGGTCTCCATGTCTGTGAAAGCAAACACTCACACAATTGGAGAATTTGCTGAACAGTAACATTGAATGCAATACATAACAAGAGGGTTAGGGAGCTGCTCCATTAACATGTTAAGAGAAAAACACAAATGTCAGTGTAAGAATGGGGAGGAAATTTTAATTTGCCATTATGCCTTAGAATTTTTTTTTAAACAAGTGTTGCAGTTTGTAAAACAGAAAGAAGACTAGTTTGGTAGTTCATGCTCCAGATTTTCAATATAATTTTAATGTAAGTGTTCAGAATGTTTGGTTTCATGCTTTGGGCTCGTTTGAGTTTTGTTGCAGTATTTTTGCCACGCATCTTACACAGAGCGCTCATAATATTCATCTATCTCAGCTATTGTGAGAAAGAGGAACAAGTTCTTAGGCCCATATAGAAACACAAAGTGAGGCTTGATGTTTGCATTCAGTGATTATAAACTGTTAAAAGTAGGCATTTCATAGCAAGTATGTGCTTTAAATGGAGTATCATATTAATCACAGAACATAACTCCTATCCATCTGTCTGTAGGCACACCCCTAGTAGGACCAAGACTAAGAGAAATAGGCTGTAAAAAGAAAAAAGAAACTCTCCTCTCTCATGCAAAATCACAGTGGGTTTTTTGGTTGGGTTATTTTTGGTCTGGAAAGAGGAGTCTCACCATACTTGGGTTTGGGGCATGACAAGCGCAGGCAGGAATGCCTTTTCTTGGCAGTCTAATGCTATTAGAGAATGTGCATCACACTGCATGTGTAGTGCATCTCCCTCCTTAGAAAAACTGCTGTTGAAATCATCTATCAATGCCTTGGGCTGAGGTTCCTCTTCCTCAAGTTGAATTTCCAGCATACAAAATTTATATAAAATGCAGAACTATTTCTTTCACAGAACCACAAAGTATTCATGTTGCTCCACAAACTATCAGGATGAGCATTTCCTAGAGTGTGTTCCACAGACTGAGGAATGACTTCTCCAGTTCCTTGCCACCTACCCTCTCGCTGAATTTTGTTTCAGGCTGTTGGTCAGGGAAGGGTGGATGAGGTCCCTGGTACCTCAAGGTAGCTGGAATCAATAGGAAGTCATACAGGGGTCTCTTCTCTTGAGAGCACTGAAAGGATATATTTATGGACATTATTTCACACTCCATTAGAAAGGTGTAAACCTTGTGAAACTCAGTGCATTTAGTCTTTATTAATATGTCTAGTTGAAAGCAGCAGTTGAATCAATGTTTTAGCAGAAAGGGCTGTTTGCTCTGATAATTAAGGAGAGTGTAACAGTTAGCCTATCAATAAGAACAGTGCCAGTCAGTTCAATGGATCTCATTTTCATAAGGAACTCAGGTGGAAGAGTCTGCACACTATTCGGTTTCAGAAAAAAACTGCATTAAAAAAAAAGCCCCAAAAAGAACCCCCAAAGCCCCACAAAAAAACCCACAATATTGTTTGAAGCAAATATCTCACTAATTTGACCTATCTGTGATAACATTTTTTGTTATATTCACAATAATACCAGTGAATTTTACTACTTGTCAAGGGAGGCATGTTGCTATCAGAATGCATCCTGAATGTGTCTAGCTAGTTCAGCTCAAAAGAAACAATGGAGCTTATAGACATGGTAGGCTACCATTCAAATTGGCAAGGTTCCCGTTACAAATATTCCTTCCTTTGAATATCTCTTGCCATCCAAGTCCTACATGATGCATATAATTTAAGCGTTCTCCTTAATGAATCACAAAAGAAGAGAAAGGTCTACGAGGGAATTTCAAGGGAGGTGTGGGTTGGATCCTGTGCTACACCGAGCAAGCATTTGCAGAGGACGCCGTGGGAGTAGAGGTCTTGACACAGAGTCCCTTTGTGGAAATATTACCACAGAAAGCTTTGGAACTACCCTAGAGAGTGCACAGCACCTCTCCAGAGGTGTTCAGGTGCCAGCAGGATAAAGCCTCAGCTAAATGTATGAGACTAGTGGCCTTTGTGCATTTTTTTACATTTGAGGGGTGTCCTGCAGAGCTTGGCAAGCTGAGCTTTGTCTGATTAAAAAGCATGGCATGGTACTCTGAATTACTGAAAATAAAATATGTATTGTTATATATATTGCTGCTATATGTTTTCTACAGTTTGTATGTGAGAAAGTATGATTAAAAGTCGATGAGAGACTGTTTATAAATTTTGATTGCTTCATAATTTTAACTCTGAGCAACATTTTTATCATAATTACAGGCTTTCTTAAAGCATTTATGCAGATTGTTTTATTCAAAAGGGGTTTATTCCATATAAACTCCACTCTTTTATCTCTCCATAAAATCAGTGTGTGTGTGAATTCCCAGCAACCACAACTCCAGTGGAACAGTCATCACATTAGTAGCAGAGATATTTTCAAACAAGGCAATATTCCTCAGATATTCTGAACATTACTTCCCACTTGCCCATGCCAGTGGCACTCACGGTGATAAATAGCAATAATCCTTAGCAGATTTGTTGTCTCTTTACTTGTTAAATGTATTAGCACGTTCATACTTGTAATTCCTTTGTGATGCTCCAGTGTGTTATGATTCAGTGGAGGCTTGGGAAGATTGTGTCACATCTCACATCTTCAACTAAAGACGACATAAATCGGTGAATTTAGATACAGATCTTCTCTTCATTTCAGTGAGAGTTTTGTGCCTCAATGAACCTAGATCCCTGCAAATCTTGAAGTCTAAAGGACTTAGCCAAGGACCTCATGCTGTTTATTAATCATTGATAATGTTCAGTTGACTTCAGTGTTTCAAAAGCTTTTGTGGTCTGCTCCAGAAGTGAATCCATGGCTCCCAGTTCAGATGGCTCATGTCCATACTGCCAATGAGGAGAAGGATCTGGAGCAAACCATTCTCTCTCCTTGCTCTAAATTTTCTCACAAAGGGTATGACATGTTCATCCCAGCCAAAAGCCCAGAATTTCTGCAGTGGGGATGATCAGGGCATCAGGATGCTTGACTGGGTGAAACTTGTGGCAACAAATTGACAGCACAGCTGTAACAGTAAAGCAATTTTGTGTATGGGTTGGACCAGTGACAGTTCTGGTAATACAACTATGGAGCCCACAAAAGTGAATCATCTTCATTGGAAGAGCAGCTGAAAGGTTTGAATAGTTTCATAGCAATCACTGTCTCAGCAAGCTAAGCCTCATTATGGTCTTCTGATAATCTGAGTCCACTTGTCCAGCACTGAAATATCTGTAGAATTAACAGAATAAAATACACACCCTCTGTTTCCATGTACAGCTAGAGCATCACATGGAAAATGTGCTATCACCTCCCCCAGGAAATACAAATATGTAATGTTAAACGTATATAACATTTGTATAAACACTCTTGCCATCACAGCCAAAGTTAGACCTTTTGGTACATGTGCTTGGATGCTCAGAAAGAAACTGGCTGCTTAAAGCTGTGACATGTTCTGGTGGGCTCATGGCAGTGAAGACCAAACATCTGTGTGATTCATTGATCCTCATCAGTGTTTGCCTCAGTGTCATTGATAAGCCACAAGGCCTGATGCTAAGCCATGCTCC
Source organism: Phoeniculus purpureus (assembly GCA_028565055.1). NCBI lineage: Eukaryota > Metazoa > Chordata > Aves > Bucerotiformes > Phoeniculidae > Phoeniculus > Phoeniculus purpureus. Next base: position 87,550,426 of record JAOXOE010000001.1, read on the forward strand.
ATTTTACAGCATCACCTTCAACTTTCATGATTTCCTCAAATGGCCAGATCGCTTAGCGGTAGGGTGAACCAATGCTCTACCTCACATTTTATACTCACAAACCACCTGAGCAACTGATGTGCACCTCAGTCATTGAGGGTATGGAATGGTATGCTTCAGACTGAAGACCTTATTTGAAGAGGAGGCAGATCTAACACTGGAAAGAATCCACAAAACCAACTAAGAAAGCAATTTAATTACCATCTACTTCTCCAAAATGAAATGAGTCAACAATACAAACCCCAAATCCTGTGCAGCAATGCAATTAGGTTTCACCTGATTATTTTTAATGGCTTGCAGCCTTCATGCTACAGGCCTTGGAGCTTCCCTCCACAAGAACGAAGCCCATGAAGTACTCAATCTTAGCTATCTTTGTATTTCCTATCAACAACACAAACCTCATTTAATCCTCAAACAGTAAAGTGATAGTAATCTTCATTTCCATTTCCCATGTTATTTAAGTCACTTACCAGTTCTATAATTTGAATTCATGACATAGCTTTTCCACTCTGAAAACATACTCACATTCAAAGTATGGGAATAAATACGAGTTGAGTGCTTGGGTTTCTGATGACACTGTAGTTGGAAAGGGTGAAGATCTGCATTTAGAACAATTTTAGGACAGTCAAGTTGTCACTGGACTTAGTTTCAAGACTTGATAAAGCAGCTACATTTGAGGAAAAAATATTTATGTCCATTATACTTTGACTTCTAATGTTCAGAACTGTTTTGTGGCAACTGCCTTTATGTTGGAAAGCGATGAAATGCTTGTACAAGTATACTGGTAGAAAAAGTAGTTGTATTAGAGGTAACAGAACACCCAGTTTTTGGTGGCAAGAGGAACCTTGATATCTATGAAGTGAATTTTTATTTTTTTTAATTTGATGGTCAGTTTCTAGTTTGCAGAGAAAGGGCAGTGTTTTAACATAGCCCTTCTTCACAGGCAGATGGGCTGAATAACAACCACAGGCATTTTTCTGCGTGAGGAAATTGAAACACTGTCCACGGTTCCACTCTAGAGCCAGGGACCAGCCACACAACTAGCCTGTGCTTTCCCAAGCTGCTGCAACCAAAGTTGCACCTACAAATTGACTTATGGGAACTCAGAGGCAGTTCTTTCAGCATAAAAACTGATTTCTTCTTTGTCAATTTTACCTACTTAAAGGCCGTAGTTGGAGATGTCAATGTATGGAAGCAAGTTTTCATTGGGGCTGGAGTTTGTGACCCAGGGACTCCAGAGTGCTATCAGTCTGGAACACTGCAGGCACCACTAGGCTGTTGTTTGTTTGTTTGGTTGGTTGGTTGGTTTTGGGTCAGTCCGGAAAGCAGCATGTCTGCTGTGCTATCCCAAGAGCCCTGGCGTGGTCTGGGGGCTGCTCCGAGCCCCTCTCCAATAGCCCGGGAGTGCCATGGGGAGCCCTGGAGACGCGGACGAGGGCTGCCTCCCGCCGTTCACGCCCGTGGAACGGGGGAAGCCCCACACACATCTCAGCGTGGGGAGGGCTGCGGACATCCCCTTCTCGCCGTGTTTTCTGAACACCCTAGGTGGGGCTAGCCAGCGACCAGACGCTCGTTGTGCAAAAATAACTGTTGAAAGCCACCCGCAAAACAACAAACAAAAACCTGCAAAGACGAAAAACAAGCAGCAGAGCTTTGGGGGTTTGTGGCAGAGCAGGGGAGACAGTTCAGATCAAATGAGGCTTAAAGATAGCAGGCAGCGGCAACTGCGTGTGATCAGTAATCACCCCCGTGCATTCCTCTACTCATTTAACATCAGCTAGGACCGTGCAAGTATTGTAACTGGCTACTCGACCAGGAAATCAGCTGAGTGTGTGTTTAAACCATCGTTAATTATTAATATGAACAATTCTTTTCAATTAAATGTTTTATTTAATCCCCGTCTTGTCGACTTATTTAGGAAGTTACATGTTTAGCTTCCAAAACGATAATATGGGTGCCGACTTATTCTAGGGAATTTGATATCCACATAATAACGTTTGTAAAATGAATTACTGCGTTTTGTCTTCTTGCTTCGTTCGAGACAGCTGAGGCAATGAACAAATTTTGGTATAAATATTTATGACTTTTTTAGATGTTCAAAGGAAATTTGTCAGGGGTTCTCTCGAAGCACAGGGAAAATCACATCTCGACGAACATATGAATATTGGAAATGTGACTTCCAAAGGAAAAGTAGCTCATATTTACAATAGTATCTTCAGAAGATATTAACCCGGAGTGTTTATTTGTTTCCTGCTATCACTCCCAATCCCTCTTGCTATGTTCTAGGCAGGTGCCTGCCATCCTTTGCAGCGGGTCTGGCCGCTTCCTTGAACGGCTGTGGTTGTACAGCTGCCTGCTCGCTCCATTTGTAGTCTTCTCCTGCCGCTTTCTCCTAAATTAAACCCCTCAGATCCCACTGTAGAAAACAACCTTTGAAAACCGTGACACAGACTTGCTTCCTTCCTTCCATCCTTCCTCTTTTCTTTCCCCCCTTCCTTTTTTCCACTCTCTTTCCCTCCCCCCTCTCTCTGTCTCTCCCTTCCTCCCTTGCTTTAAGTCTTTCAGGTTCGGAAGTGTGGTGGCGAGGTAAAGAAACAGAGACCTCTTTTTCTCCCAGTATGTATGGCAATCAGCACCTTTGGACGGGTCATCGCATTTATCCTTAATTTAGACTTTCCCAAGCCCTGTTCTCATACTCCACTGTTTGAAATGTAGGAAAATTTAGCATAATTTGGAGGTCATATTTCTAAATAAGCCTACTTTAAATAACAAACCCACACGGGAGATTGTCAGTGTCTCTATTTTATATACAGTTTACACACTGGCACTGCTTTTTAAAACCCTATATGTGGGTTAAAACTCAATTTTACAACCCCCCATTTATATGAGATGTAGGTTTGACATCTGTTTGCCAGAGTGTTTTGCACTTAGCCTAACACCCACTATTAAATGACAAAATTGTGGCAGGCTGTCAAAGCCAGCTGACTGACAGCTGCTCTACTTTACAAAAAAGCCCCATTCAAATATTTGCAGGGTTTGAAGCTTTCTGTAACGCTGTCGCCATTCTCCTCATTATTTAGCATGTAAAATATAAGTCAAAGTTTTAAAGCTGCTTTCCAAAATGTTGCCATTTTTCCATATAAAAAGAGCGAGCGGTAGCTGCTGGCGGGGATCCAGCCCCAAACGCATTGGATGGGTATTTCGCTGGGTCCCCGCTTTCCTCCTATCTGCACAAACCCGATAAAACTGTCATTTAGCAGCGTTTCTTAATATTGCAGCTAATTAGAGCCGGCGTGTTATTGAAGTGAGAGCAAAAATCCACTTAAAAGGGAAGGGAGGGAAGGAAAAAAGAAAAAGAAGCGGGGCGAGGGGATGTCCAAAATATTTCCACGCAGGCAGAGGAGCGCACCCGGGTACAGCGCGCAGCGAAACCCTTGGGGTGAAAGGCTTGGCCTCCGGGGAAGGGCACCGAGGGGGACGCTGAAGGGGTGCCCTTTCCTGCCACACGCACCCCGGTGACCCTTCTGGATACCCTTTTTGGAAGGACGTGCGAGGGCGAGGGCGGTGCCGTGGCCGAGGTTGCTCCCATTTCCAGCCCCACCGCTGAGGATGTGGCGTTCCATTCAGGTCGTCAATACGTGCCTGTCCCCTTCCCCCGTTCCCTTTACAAAAGCGAATGCGGGTCTGTAAACGGTGACGGTCGTTGCAAGTTTAAAGCCAGCTGCTTTTTATTCCAAGATCCCTAATGACCGTGTGTGACCGAGGGACGTAAAGGAGCTGGCGGGGCAGCCTCTGCATGCTGAGAAGCCTCTGCAGCAGTTGCCGGGGGTTATTTGAACCCCGGGAGCTTTCGCAAGCTTTTCCGACGCGAGCAGGGCTCTGGCTGTCAAGAGAATTGGAGGCTAATGTTGGGGGTGGGGAGGGAAGAGTGTTTAGCAATTTATTTTTTGGATCAAAGCTAGGTCCTCCCCCTCAATAAAACGCGAAGACACTCCGACGACAGGAAGGCGGCTGTCCCCAGTGTCGGTTCTGAGTCCCGCCCCGACTCTGTAGGTAAAGGAGCCGCGACCCCGCGCAGCCAGTACTGCCCCGTCTTG
>JAOXOE010000001.1:87563805-87578953 GCA_028565055.1 Phoeniculus purpureus
CAGTACAGCCCCATCTCCAACTCGCAGGGCTACATGAGCGCCTCGCCCTCGGGCTACGGCGCGCTGCCCTCCGGCTCCCAACCCCATCAGAACTCGGCGGCGGCGGCGGCGGCGGCGGCAGCGGCTGCTGCAGCCTCCTCGGGGGCTCTGGGCGCGCTGGGGTCGCTGGTCAAGTCAGAGCCAAGCGTGAGCCCGCCCGTCACCTCGCACTCGCGGGCCCCGTGCCCCGGGGACCTGCGGGAGATGATCAGCATGTACTTACCGGCCGGGGAGGGCGGCGATCCTGCGGCCGCCGCCGCTCAGAGCCGGCTCCACTCCCTGCCCCAGCACTACCAGAGCGCCAGCACGGGGGTCAACGGCACCGTCCCCCTCACGCATATCTGAGACCACGCCGGACGCCGGCCCCGACGCCGGGAGCGGCGGAGGCGGGCGTGGACATCGGCCCGGGGCCGCAACGCAGGACTGCGCGCCCCTCCGCTGCACCGCACTCTCAGCTCCCGGCCCCCGTCCGCTCCTGCCTCGTCCCCGGCATCCTTCCTCTTATTTTCGCCTCTTGCTCCCCTTCCCTCCCCCGCCTCTCTTTTTTTTTGTTTTATTTTTTTTCTTTCTTCCTTTTTGTACAGAAATGTTTTGATGTTCTTGTAATAATAATAAATAATAATAATAATAACGACAGAGGAAAAAGGTAACAGTTGCTTTACTTACTTTTTTTTTTAGAAGGACTAGTTTATGAAACTAGTTTTAGACTGAACTTCCGTGTTTTATCGAGACTTTTTGTACAGTATTTATCATTCACCCAAGAGACATAGAGTCTTTATTTGCAAAAAACGAAAAAAAAAAGAGAGAGAGAAAAAGAGAAACAAGAAAAATTCGACGACGGAAAAAAACCAAACAACAAATTATCCATAATAGCCACAGAAAGTTGTAAGCGATGCCAACTTTTATATGGCGCGGAACCGCTATGATTTCAGTCATGGGTCGCTTCTTGAGAAGGCTTTTTTATTGCCTAATTAGCTCTAAGTTGATGGGGAAGCAGTCCTCATTTATTACTCATGTACTAAGGCAAATCCAAAACACACTTTAAAGTTTTATTTTGTAGCTGTTCTCGCGTTTTTGTTTTGGGTTTTTGTTTGTTGTTTGTGGTTTTCTTTTGTTATTTGTTTGTTTATTTATATTTTTGTTTTGGAGGCTGCAATGTTTTGGTTTCTTTTTTTTCTGGGTTTTGTAAAATTTTATTGTATCTGGATTGTTTTTGTTCTTTTGTTTTCTCTTTCGTTTGCTTTCTTTTTTTTAAAAATAATTTCTTGTAAACGCATTGTGAAATAATTATTATTTAGGCTTACGAGGGAATTCAGATTATGTACATAGTTTACTAAAAAAAAAAGAAGCCTTTCTGCTAAACAGAAATCCTAAGGATGCATTCAGTTTTGAGTTAAATAAATTTCAAAGCGGAAAAATTCACCTGTTTATTTTTTCAAAAAGCAAACAACGAAACCCATGGTAGTATTTACCATGGTATGTCTGGAAATGCAGCAGGTAAACCCAGAATATGGGGACGAAGTTTCAAATTGGAGGGGTAAACAGAACGAAGTGGAATCCCGCAGTAAATGTCAATGACTCCTAACTCGTGTCAATTAAAAGGAATGAGGGCAGGTTTATTTTCATACTCGTTCCGTGTTGCGACGAAAGGCGACTCACTGATCTGCTCTTTCGAGCCTTCTGCGGATGTTTATGGCCGGTCTGGCGGGCTGGCCTTTGCCTAGGGCCATCTCTTTCTCCCCAGGGGGAGGCCGGGCGCTGCCCGCCCCTGCCCGCCCCCTCACGTCTCTACCCCTAGCTCGGTCGGGAGTCCCCGCCGGCCCAGGGGGCACCGACCGGATTCCCCTTGGGGACGCGAAGGCACCAGCGAGCGCGACACTTCCCCTCTAATTAACACCGTGAAAGAGAAAGCGCTTCGTCTTGAGCGTCCCGCAAAGAGAAGCGACCACTAAACCCCAAGCCCGAACGCATACCGGTCCCTGCAGAGGGGAGAGCAAGGAGCGGCGGGGTCACACACGCCCAATCGCCAAAAACAGGAAAGCTGGGTTCAGCGAGGGGTGCGAAAGCTTGCCAACAAGAATGATGTGCGTGGCTATTCGTTGCAGAATGATGTTAGATGCTTTGAAATTTTTTTTTTTTTTTTGCTAACTGTTGATGGGTACCTTTCGACAAGCTGGAATTGAAAGTTTGCTGTAAACTTCGTTTGGTGGTAGTAACAGCGTTAAGCGTTGCGTTTAAATACTATACTGTAGCAAATAATTTGTTTAATTAGTCATAAATAATTTTTTTCGAAAAGGAAAAAAGTACTTCTAGCTTCCGGAGCGATAATGTGGTCGCAGCAGGCTGTAGAGCTTTTAGAAGCATCTTTCAGCGCTGGCAAATGAGTGCCTCGTACATCCAGGGGTGGGGAAGTTTTAGCTGGTTAATGAGGAGCCGTTTCAGTCCGTATCAGAGATTGCACTTTATCTACGATGCTGACGTGCCAATCGACATCTATAACTTTTCGGGGTTATTTTGATAGTTTTGTTTAAATCACCCTTTTGCGAACGTGAACACAGCATTTTCATAGAAGCTGCCTACTGCTTTCAAAACAAAATTCCACCCCCTGCTTCATTTATTTTTTTTCCCCAAAAAGCCGTATTTGAGTCTTTATTAAATGGATATGTGTGCAGGTTCGAACAGGTTTTGGAAATGCGCAGCGTACAAACACTGCTCGCAGAAAGTAGGAACCTGCGATAAACCTTCTGTGGCTTTGGTTACCCCCAGCCAAGCAGGATCCTATATACAATTTAAAATACTTATAGGTGTACTTTAAATACGCAGACTAAGCCGAATACCTGTTGAACTGTTTCTTGAAACGCGTTACCTATCGTGTGCTTGGGTACTCATACGTATCTATACACACCAGAGATAGCATCATGACCGGAGAGAAGTGTGTGTGCATGTGTGTATGTTTGCACATGCAGACGCATATATATCTGATGCAACCTTGTTACGTGCCTTTTCTTTAAGGGTCATGTCTATTGAAACTCACATTTACTGACAATGAGGCAGAGAAAAACCCCGGCGAGACGATCCTGTATCGCTAAACGCGACTGATGGAACAGGAGGTTTGGGGCGGTTAGGGGAAAAAGCAAACAAACATCTGTACGCGTGCAAACAACAGAAATACTAGAGGAACTGCTTAAAATAGAAATATTACTGCCCTCTAAATGAGCTCCTTTTAGTGAGTCTTCCCTCCTGCCCTCACAATTTAGCGGCTCAATGGCGATATGTCTAGAATAATAGGAATACCTGCACTTTCAGCGCAAGGGGATTAAACGGACCCAATCTCGGCTATATTCAAATAGGCTTCGAATAGTCTCATCCCTCCTTTCAAATAAATACAATCCCCTCTGCGAATACCCACTCTACCATCCGAAAAAGAAAAAAAAACCAAAATAAACCCCAAACAAAAACCTGTACCACCCCACCCCCAAAATACCATCATGGTACAAATATTTTGCTGTTCGTGGTTTACTATTTTGGCGGTTTAGTTGGATTTGAGTTAAACTTCACTTTCGGCTATACAAACAAAGTCATATCAACTTTGCTAAGCAGACAAGTCGAGTTTAGTTTCGGTAAAAACCATTCTGTCTTTGCGGTTTTTTTTTGCTGTGCGGGTTATATATAAGAGAATAATTGAATATGCAAAACTAAGAATAGGTTTAAGCGATTTATGGTCTAAGTACATTACATCTAAAATTGTATGAAATGTTCCTCCTAAAACATGATTGACAGAGCTATTAAAATCACCTATGTGGAAGAATTAAAAAAAAAACCTGGTTTTCAGTAAAATGAAGGAAATTCCAGGGAGTAAAGAGAGGGGGAACGGGGCGGAGGTGCCCCCTCTGCGGAGTTAGCTGCTTGGGGTGGGGGTGGGGCTTGGGGTCATGGACCCCTGTGGGCTGGACCGCGTCATCCCTGTCCTGTGTCCCCCCTCACCGTTCTGCCGACTGGTCCCTCCGCCCCGGGAGGGGAGCGGCAGCAGAGGAGCCAGGACAGGAGGCACAGTGCCGCTCCAAACTTCGAGCCAAAATACAAACTTGGCCTGAACTCCACAGCCCTTTTCCCAAAGATTCTCCCTCTTTCTTTTTTTTTTTTCCTTCCTTCCTTCCCCACCCCCCTCCCTTTTTTTCCGTGCGAGGCTCGCTGGGCTCGTAGGAGTGGCTCTGGGCCCCGGGGAAAAGCCTTTCCCTTCAGCTCCGCTCCCCTGTGCCTTCAACAGAAATCACACCGCTGCAAGCCCCGGGGGCTGGGGGGCGGCGCAGGGGTATCTGTGGGACGGCTCTGGGCCTCTGGGAGCGATGGAGGTGGGAGGGACACATATGGAATTGCCCATGAAGATCAAGAGAGAGATGGCTCTAGAAAAGTGCGTAGGGGTTCATGAGGACGTAGCCCCAGCGCGCTCGAGGTGGGGCACAGAGGGGCAATAGGCTTCCCGAGATGCTTCTTGGCAGGTGTGGAAGACCTATCACATGCAGGCGGCGGCGATCCAGAGGCACCTGAATACCTGACGCGGTTGCAGCTTTTTGCTTTTTACTATCGTGCATAAACTGCCACGGAAGACAAATATATACATATATATATATATATATATATGTAAGAACCCTCCCCCACACACCACCACCCCATCGCCGAATACCAAACCGAATAGCTAATCCAAGGGTTGTTGTGGAATAAAACGCAGCTAAAACACGGGAGTTGGCAGCTATCCATAGGTTTAATGTGTCAGCCGGAGGGGATGTGCTCCCGGGCCGGCCACTGACCCTCTTCGGAGCCCCTGCCTTTCCCGGGGACTTATTGACACTCGCCCCAGATCCTTTTCTGCCCGCTTGCCCCGACAGGTATTGGCTCTTCCCTTCCATCCGGCGCTCAGCAACACGTGAGGGAGAACCGGGAAGGAGTAGCCCCGTGGAGGCGGGCAGCGTTCGAGTGTGTGTGCGTCTGTCTATGTGTCCGTCTGAGTGTGCAGGAGGCTGAGAGTGCAGAAAGGACCCTGCTCACAAAACAAGATACCCGGGAGCGTGGCGCAGTGGGCCCTGAGGTGTGTTGTTTGCAGGGTGTGCGTGGATCTCTGTGAGCTTCAGCCCCATGAAGAGAGGTGCTCCCAGTGCATGGAGGGACTGCAGACAAATGATGCGAGAGAAAGACTGGCTTGAAGCGAGGCAGAGTAGGGGGAAGAGAGAGGGACGGCGGGGGGAGGAGGTGGGAGGCTGGTGTTTGGAGAGTGAGGGATTAGCGAGGAGAGTCCTGACCCCGAGATCAACGGCCAGTCAAACCCGTTTACAATCACCCAACGGAACACCGACGGCTCCTGCTGCAAGCCAGCGGCCAGCCAAGCAGCCAGCGAAACTAGAACCCCCTGTGGAGCTGGAGGTTGGTGGGGGAGGCCCTGGCCTGGCTCCGGGTAGAAGGGAGATGCCACAGCCTGAGGGAGGTGGGAAGATACTTCCCAGATGGAGAGCAGGAGACTGCGACGGGTGGCAGTAGGAAGGATGCCCTGTCTCCTAGTCACAGCCTTCTGGCCCCTCAACGATGAGCAGGGGGCAAGGAAAGGGTGGGGGGAGAAAAGGGTTGAGATAGCTGGGAAAAACAAGCAGTTGCTGTCAGCCGGAAAAGGCTGCTCTTGAACTCCACACGAGACCCTCCCGGGCTGAAGCCACAGGGCTCCTGGTGATACCAAAGCTCGGCTCCAGTCATGCGTTTAGAGGCAGGCGGACACAGGCCGCCCTCCCGGACCGCAGACCATCTGCTGCAGGACTACTGGGGTCAGGGGGGTGGGAGGGAAGGCCCCCCTGCCACGGGGCACTGAGCGGGGCTGGTAGCGGCGGGTGGTCGCCTGGGCCACTGCTCTGCTCCCCGCAGGGCACTGGCGCCGTTGCTCCACTGTGCTGCTCACACCCCACGCACACAGACCCTGAACAGGAGTGAGAGGAGAAGATGTTTCTTCTTCTTTTTTTTTGAGTGGTGGGAAGTAAGGGGTCCTACTACCTCACAGTATTTTGGCTCTTCCATTCCCAAAATCACAGCACTCCCCAAAGTGAAGATGCTCCATAGCTCCCTGACACTGGGAAGCTGGGCTGGCCAACACCAAGCACCTGTGTGCCTGTCCTCCAAGCCAAATCTTTGTCAAAGCAGCTGAGGGGCCTAGCCTGACTTGGTGACATCTCCCTTAAGAGTGTCAAGAGAAGATATGTATGGCCTCCTCTGCAAAACTCGGCTACATCCTGCCCATACCACTGACCCACCCTTGCCCAGTTCCATGAAGACCAACATAATTCCTGGGAGAGCAGGCACTGAGTGCAGCAGACAGGGAGCGGGAGGTGTGGATCAAAGTCCAGAGAATCTCCACAGTTTTGTGCTGAGGTTTATGAGTGGGTGCTGCTTCCCTGAGGGAAAACTGATGTCTGAGGCAAATGATTTCACATGGCTGAGGGGGAGAAGAGTAAGACAGAAAAGCTTGGCTGAAATGTCATTCTGGGGAGGCAAGGCCAGAAGAGATGCAGAAGAGACAACAGAGAAAATGTGGCAAAACATGGTCTTGCAGAACTCCAGGACTGGAGAGAAGGTGCTGACATGAAAGGAGGAGGTTGCAGTGAGAAGCGCTGGGGGGTGGTTGGAATGGGCGGTAGGAGTTAAAACCGAGACTATGCACATAGGGTGAGCAGGGCCTTGCCTGCCTGACCGCCCTCTTGCTGCCTGCTGTCTCCAAGCCTCGCTACACCTCTGCTGAATGATGTCAGGAGAAGCTGTGAGACCAGGTGGCTCCAAAGGGGAGAGTGGCTGGCAAAGGAGCCAAGACCCTGAGTGTGTAGGTACAGGTGCAACCATAGGCTTTCATTAGCTGAGGTTGAAGGGAAAGCCCATTGGCTTTTCTATACAGTGAGTCATTTTACATTCACAAAGGAAACTTTGTGAAAGGGAAGATGAACAAACTAAAGTTTGGAGACTCTTGAGAAGCTTAGCTGTAACAGCAGCAGAGTGTATGGACCTTGCATACACTGCACGCCTGAGATGGTAAAGCATAGTAGCAGGTGACCTGGAAATCCTTCCTAGTCATCCTGATGTCTAAAACCAAGACACCCTGGTGATGTCTGTGTTGGATATGCCAGAAGTCAGTAGGAGTTGGCTGAACTGAGTTGCACTGCTGTGTCTGTCTTCAAAAAACCTGAAGGTAACAAAGGGCAAGAGCCAGAAAAAATTTCAGCCTGTAAAATGCCCAGAGCTGGTGTGGAGTGAGGAGCAGCCACTCAGGGAAAGCATGCTGGTCCATGGTTTGAGGGTGGAAGTGGTTGGGCCTTGTGACAAAGAAACCCCCTGTGTCCTATTTACAAAGCCTTGGGGTGCCCCTGTGCAGTTTCATGCCTATCTTTCCTGGATGGTGTAACTCCCTGAAGAGAGGACCCTTCAGAAAGGTCTCGTTTCAAGAAAGTCATTCAAGTGCTGTCAGGATGGGTTTGGAGGGAATATGCTTCATGCTCAGTAAAATCCCATTGTCCACGCTTTCAGCCTGGACACCTCCCATTGATTTGGAGAAGACGTGTGCCATGGTTAACTGCGGCTCTCGGATAGAAGGACTATCCTTCAGAAACCAGAAAAAAAAAAAAAAGAGCGGAGGGGGGTGAGGGGAGACCGACATGACAATGAAACCGAGAAGCAGAAGAGCATCTGGCGGTGGTCAAACAATTGGACAAGTGCTAGAGGGTGAGCTGAGCTCCGAGGAGTGGGAAAACTTCTCTTCAGCCCCGGGCAGAACAGTGTTGTGCAAGGAAGTGCAGCCGGCACTGGGGGGAAGGATCGGGATCTGCGAAGTGTGCGTTTGGGAAAAGAATAGCTTTCACCGGGAGGAGGTGAAATATAGTTTACCAAGGCATAAAACTCTCCATAGCAACTAGCGGTGAACAAAAGCACCATACATTTTGGGCAGTATAATTTATTCACGAAGGGGTGAGGTTGTAGGAGGTGTGCAAGAAGAGTAGGGAGCCACTTAATTTTCACCCAAAAATTGTCTCTCAAAAATTTCAGAAATATTGAATTAAACTCTTTGATGATTTGGAGGGTTTTCCCTCCAGTGCAGAAAGAGTGCATAGGAAGACTGTCTTGCTGAAAATGTTGGACAGTGGATAGTTCAATCCTAATCAGATTAGCAGAATAAACTAACATCAGGTTTGGAGCTGCAAACAAAAGCAGCCCAAGGCAAGAGGATAAACTTAAAGGTCCAGAAACAGGAGTTCAAAACAAAGTATCGTCACAGAAACACAGTTCCAACCTGATGAGGAAATCTGGAGGTTCTGAAACTATGTGGGGTGCCTCAAAGTTACATACACCGTGCTTGATGTTATAATATAGGAAGTAATTGAAAAACAAGATGCTTTAGCAATAGGGTCATTATGAATACGTCTGTTTCCTAACTTGAAGGACAGTGAAAAAGAACGGAAAACTAGGTGTGAAACGCCTTTCAAAACACACAGCGGTAGGGGAGCTTCTGAAGTTTCATGTTCCAGAAGAGAGAGATCTAGAGAATTGTGTATGTCAGATTCCAGAATCTCAGGAAGGTTAGAATTTGCTGAATAAGGGAGTGTGGAGTTCAATCTAGCAAACTTCTCAGAGATGTGTCTTGAACTGCATTAAGGGTGAAGAGGGATTGTTATAAGCATTTTCTAAAGGAGGACTTTCCCTGCTCTGGTGCAGGGCAGTCGAAAGTACAAGAAAAAAAATAGAGCAGAACGTGTACTTTGGCTGTTACCGTTCTGCTCAGTATCTGACTTTGTAGCAAAGCTAAGAAAGATTCTCCTCCATTCCAAAGCCCATTTTTTAGCAGACCAACTTTAGGGTCATAACAGACTGAAAAGTCCAATCGTTTTACTTTGACTAGGCAGCAGCAGGGAAAAAATTTGCATGATTTTGCCGAATATAGCAACATCTTCCCAGTTTTAGGAGTCGCGGACCACAGCTCACTGGGACAATCTCTTCGCGTTAAACGTGCCACAGATCCTCCAGGTACTTAAGGAAAACAATGAAATGGAGGTATTGTAAAAGACATCCTTGAGCGACTAAATGAGCTATTCGAAACAATCCAGTAAGAGCTTGCTATTTGGTTGTATTATTTAGCAGATAGTTCAAGGTAGGTAAATTAAATATGTTCCTGCGTCTCGAACGAGTTTTTTAATAGACTGTTTCTTAATATCTAAATTATGTGCTCGTGGTTACAACGGGTTCCTATTTAGACGGCCGTGCTCATTACCTGTTTTAGAGTAGCCTTAGATGCTGAGTGAAAGAAGACGACACTTCACTTGAAAGAAAACTTGTTTTCTTAAGAAGGGCCAAACTCAGAGTACCTCTTCCAAAACGTGGTTTCTGCTCCTCGGAACAGGCTTGCTGAGCTCCTTTACCCAGGAAAAGGTAATACACATTGGAAAAAAAAAAAAGGAAAAGAAGTGATTAATCTTTAATACAAGTCTGCCAGGGTGTGGGTAACAACTGCCTCATGAATACATGGTACAGTGTCATTTAGTTGGGAACATCCCACCGAGAATGGAAAACGCGAATCTCGCTCCATATGCACACGGTTGCTCACCAGATTCACACACCAACGAGCGAAGGTGTACATTTTCGTTTTAATATCACATGCCCAACGCCTAACAGGTAGAGGACTCGTTTTGGATGTGAAAATGGAATGATGATAGAAGCATGGAGGCGAAAATTCAGAGTTTACATCACAGACGAAACTCGGTTGCGTTTTGTGGCATGGAATGCAATAATAAAAATCTGAAGCAAGGGCAGAAAACCTAACCTAGAAGCTCCTTTCCTACTATTCGAAACAGATGGGCAACACCTGGAACATCCTAATCGGACAGCAAACACGGTCACAAAACACTTGAAGAGAAAACCTCGCGTCCCACCCTCCCGGTTAGCAAGAACACAGGATTAGAGGGACTCCCAGTGCCTCTCTGGGGATGATAAACGGAACTGCGAGATACCACATTCCAAAACTCTTCCAGTTTTCCTACGCAAAAGGAGAAAAAAGCCTTATACTTTGAAAACAGGGGAGCTGCCACCCCCCAGTCACCTCTCCGCGCCCTCCCCACCTCCCTCCCCCCAACCCCTGCCACCGGCTGGGTCAGCAGAGCCTCCTGAGAAAGGGAACTCTTATAAAACTGGGTCAGACTTTAGCGTCCGTTACTTGCTCTGAAAATCAACCTGATTAGCCAAACATCATCTAATGAAGTACAAGACCCGACTATCCTGTATGATTCCCCTTCCACCCACTCTCCACGTCCCGCCAGCGCCAAACAGTTCCATACAAAAAGGATGTGAGTGGTCCCTTCCCACCTCCCCGGTGGCACTGCCACCCGAGACAACCACCTAGGGTTAGTTTAGCAGGGTCTTCCTGTCCAGGGAGCCGGAAGGTGGCTCAGCTCACCAGGCAGCCCTAAAGCCAGCCTTACCTCAGAGGCCATTGTGCTCCGCAAGCCTTCTCCTTTCCTGATTACCTATATTTTTGCCCACTGGTAACCAACTGGCAACTTTAATGACCTGAGGTGCAGCTTGTCAGGTGCAGCTTGTCAGCTTGTTTGTATTCTTTCTCTGAAGACGTGGTTTGGGTTACATTTAGGGAGGACAGTTCTTCGCGGGAACTTGGAAAAGCACGACTGTTCTCAGAAACATTTCTAGGAAACCTGTGAAAATGTTAAACTTAGGACTGCAGTATTTTGCCCATGCATGAGGCACAAAATATGAACCAATACGAAGGAATGCCCCAGTCCGGGGGAGAATAATTCCAGAGCCAATCAGCAGTAAAATACAAAGTCGAGGGGAAAAAAAAAATCTCGTCTTAAACAAGTAGTCACTGGAGAAATACCTTTCTTTATATCAAATGAAAGATGCTTCAAAGACTTTTCCTAAACGAAGCATCTGTGAGATGTGTATTTTCTGCTTCAGTAGCAGGGTTCTGTGTTTTGCTGAGTATTGTTGTGCCACTAATACAAGAAAAACAGAGCCAGAGTAGCGAGGATTGTTGGCATACAATTTAATGGTGACTTTCTCAAAGAGCAAGTTATTGCCACCTGGCAGCAAGATGCTAGTAGAAAATAACAGTAAGAATTCCGGAACTTGTAAATAAACATAAACACAACAAATATAATTTTAATTTTGGAAAGTTTACAATTAGTGTAGACTACTAAGATCACTCCACTGACCCTCAGTCATACTGCACAGATATTGCCAAACTAAATTCCCTTATTATCTCTCAGAGCCAGCACTTCCTAAATGGAGGATGCAGTATTCCTAATTTAAATGTTAGTTTTCTTAAAAAGAGAAAGAGAGAGAGAGGTAAAGCAAGAAAGTAAGAAAGAAAAAAGATGGTGATGTTTCTTTTAAAGTGAAAGACATTTGAGAAGTCCGCAGGAAAATGGCCTAAAGGTGACTAGATTTCTCTCTTGTCCAGCCTACAAGACTTCTGCAGGCTATTTTACTCTGGTACCAATGTAATTTAATAGCCGGTATGGATATTGTTTCACTTTCAGCTATCTGTTGTATACTCTGGTCTCATTCTACACTAGATGATTACCTTACTGTCCTATATGTACAATTTAAAGGGAATTACCTATTACTTCAATTATTTGTTTCTTATCAACTGATGTTACACTACAAGGATTTGCATTGAAAGGACACAAAGAAAGAGCAAGTCATGGCACATTGCCAAATAAAAGAGTAATGTTCTGGTGAATTTAGCCCAAATAATTTACTGCTATATAAAAGTGGAAAAGTGGAAGGTGAACCCTTTGACCAATAAATCTCTTCTGCATGTGAAACCCTTATCTTGTCCCCTCCAATATATTCCACACTAGGAAGCCATCATCATTGGCTCTGGTTTGTTATTTGTAAACCTTGATCTTCTGCACTCGGTGTCCTAAATATGGATAATTAGCATCAGTTTATCACGCCTCTGCATATTTTCTCCTCTCTCCAAACATGCATGCTTCTATTGGCTGCCATTCTGTCACAGAAGATTATGGAGACAGATTGCAGAGAATGAATGTGCTAAACGAGATTAGGAAGGAATAGAAATAGCAACTTGGCCAATAAATTCCTCGTGAGAGCCTTATCATACAATTACACGTTGACTTGTTTCACACACTCCCAGCCTCTTAATCCAACGCCCCCACCAAGAATAAAATTTCACTGATTTCTGAATTACTGCATATCCTCATGACTTGTCACTGAGAATGGTTGGAAGAAGCAACACCGTCGAAAACAGCACATCAAACTTCCATAAAGAAAACAAACTTCATGGACAGAAAGGGAATTGGCTTTAAACCGTTCATGGTTGCATGTACAAGTTTTCGTGCCACTGCAGATTCAACACTTCATTCAACATCAGACATGTTCCTCTACAATTTTACTCCCTGACTCGTTACACTGGGGGTTATGTTATCCTTCAGAGGGACCTGGGGATCAGAATATGGTGCACTGGTGCTACCAAACCGTGTTATGTGAATATGTGATATCCATATCAACTCTCAAACTCATCCCAGCAATGATGAAAACACCTCCTGCCGTCAGTCATTTCTGGGACAATCCTGAAAATGCAGTAACTGAGAAGACGTCAAAAGCATGACAGTAAAACTAGACAAAATCCTGCTGATCTTACAGGAAACATCTATCAGCTTCATGGAGTTTAGTTTTGTCCATTCTGCTGTAGTTATTTCAACGTGGACATCAAGAAAACATGATATCCATGACGTAATTAAGAGGCATGAGGAAACCCTTCAGGAGACATCATCTCTGGAAACGTTGGAGGTCTTCATTTCCCCTCTTACACTAGCCCAAGAGGAAGACTTGCAAAAAAACATCTTAATGTTGTGATAATGTTCTTTTTATTGTTTTAGATACGTGTAGAAGAAGGACATAAATGGAATTTGAAGATCTGAAGATAGGACCTTGTTCAGTCAATCGATACTCGAAGATTTGATGCCACCGTGCACTTGGTTTACAGTCCTGACAGATTTAAGGATATTTTACAGAGTTTATTACCATGAAAGGACTGCTTTAGATAGCAAGGTCTTTGTATAACTCAAGTAATTTTTTTGGCTAATAAGAATGAATCTTCATATAGAAAATTCCAGAACCCCGGTGAAAAGTATGATGAAGTTGTGCTATGTATTCTGAAGTTGTTCAGTGTCACTCTTGCCTGTGCAATCAGATACTGGGGAAGTTCTAATAGTAACTAAGTGGTACACATCTCTAGTGCTAAGGATGCTCAAGACAAGAGAATTCCCTTCATAGAATCATGGAATCATAGAATCATTAGGGATTGGAAGGGACCTCGAAAGGTCATCTAGTCCAAACTCCCTGCCACAGCAGGATCCTTCTCTTTTCGGTTTTCCCCAGAGTGGAAGCAACCCAGATACTACCGGAGCATCCCTTCTTTCCACAAACTGGGGACTGTGGGGCAGGGGGTGGAGGGTCACTTAGCTGGAGCGAGTGAGCAGTCATAACCTTAGGGTATGGCAA
Organism: Phoeniculus purpureus; assembly: GCA_028565055.1. Taxonomy (NCBI): domain Eukaryota; kingdom Metazoa; phylum Chordata; class Aves; order Bucerotiformes; family Phoeniculidae; genus Phoeniculus; species Phoeniculus purpureus. The sequence continues at coordinate 87,577,402 of JAOXOE010000001.1, forward strand.
ATCCATCTTGCAAGTATTACAGAGCACAAAGCATCTTCTGAAACCTTCACACCTGTGCTCTCCGAGTTATCAAGTGGGTTTATTGGTGGTGGTTGTGATGTTGGTGTTTTATTTATTTTTTAATCTGCCCATGGCCTTTCTCTATTCTACCACGTAGTTTTTTCTTGGTACTCAGTCACCTTCAGATGCAAAAACCAGTCTGCAGTCAAAACTCACCTTCATCAAGAGCCTTAAAACCATATCATTGCATAAACACTGAGAAGATGTAAGCGGTGACCTTATGGGGTGGCAAGATAGCCCTGCTACCTGTTTGCTGCCTTTGCAGTCACAAAAAGCAAAACACCTAAATCGGATCTCTCCCCTTTCTTGATATGCATGTAGGAGTGCATACGTGTTCCTGTACACCTCTAACTACATGTATACACACATACGTACATTTAAGTATAGGTACACACACATCTCCTGAGTGAATTTGTTAGCTGCAGCAGAGAGAGGGGAGTTTGCCATTAATCTGGGAACAAACTGCTAACCTCGGTGACTGGTATTTTAGCTTTTCTTTTCTCGCTTCTCTCAGTGCGGGGAGAGCAGTAAAGCTTGTGTGGACTGATTGTGAGGGGCTCTGCTGGAATTTGGCAGGCCAGGGGCTTGGAGAGAAGCCCCATGCTGACTCCTATTCAGCGGGCCAGTTTTCTGCGAGCTTTGGAAGTTTCACTCAGCCGTGCACTCAATGGCTTCACAAAGCTGATTACAAGCTTCAGCGCATTCCTGAAGGAGCCAAAAGCGACGCAGGTGCAAACGAGCCGAGGGAGCCCCTTATCCCGGTGACAGAATGGGACAAGCTGGGAAAGGCTTGGACCACACAAATCCAAGGCTCACCAGGCAGCAGCAAGCCTGCCTTGGGAACCGGGGATCATTATCCGCTCCATTCAGCGGGGAACCAGCGACGGCAGCGGCACGTCCTGGGGCTGGGGACGGTTCCCGGGGTTCTCCGTCCCGGGTGGAAGCTCAGCCTCTTCACCTGATACCCCCTCCTTGCTCCCTTCGCGAATGCCTCATGCAGGGGGACCTGAAGTGTCCTCGCTCCCTCCAGCTGATTTCTACCCCAGCATCTGATAGGCTTCAGCCTGAAGTGCCTCACCATTTATTTCCCTATTGCTTCTTCACACAAGAAAAGCCCCCCTCCCGTCTCTATTCCCCATATAAACAGGGTGCTTCAGGGTCTGCCTAGAAACCCAGCACAGAAAAACCACTGATGGCAGGTTTCCTCCCGAAAGAAGTTCTCTAACAAACCCTATTTTGAAGACTGCCTTTAATTCCAGAGAGAAATCAGCCGAGAGTGCACCCGCTCCCCCCTCCCCGCAATTACCCGAGCCACACGGTTTCCCACAGAAACCTCCCTCAACACAAACGCCTGGTAAATGCTTTCTGACTTAGTGAAAGCAGCCCACGGTCCCTGCCCTTCCTGCCTCCCCAGGGAGCGAGGGGGTGGCGAGGAGTCGAGGGGGGTCTCGGTGCAAGAAGAGAGTGAGGCGTGATTTTCTTTAATTGGGGG